>BSBK01001670.1:1245000-1285000 GCA_027943335.1 Chamaecyparis obtusa
TGAAAACATGGACTGTGAAGAAGCCATATGATGAGAAGCTCCTAAATCTAGAAGCCATCTACCTAAATCAGGACTTGAAGAAGCATACAAAGCTTTTCCTTTTTGAGTGACAAATGCATGACCCTTTCCTTTATCTTTTTCTTGAATTTTCTAAAGAAGAAGCTAAGGTACACATCCTTGATGGAAAATTGATCTTGTTCTTTACAAGAAGAATCTTCAATTCATCAATGTCCTTCTTATAACAAAAGTATTCTTCATGTACATCCTTTTTGCAATATGCACAAAACTACTTCTCCTTCTTTGAAAATTTACCCTTTTGAGGTGATGTAGAAGCATCATGTTGTGTGGAAGTTAATTTTGTACCTTCTTGTTGAGACTTATACTTCCAATTGTTATTCTTCTTTTGAATTTGATTGCCTTGACACTCATGATTAGCGAAAACTACCTTGGAAGTTGAAGACTTGAGAATTCCCATGATCGTCAATTTTTCTTATTCTAAGACCAACATTTCTGAAAATGACTGAAATGAAAGCTTAGTGAAGCCACTATCCATTGTCAACCTATGAGTATTGTAACTTGAAACAAAATTTGCATATTCAGGAGGAAGATGTTTCATCAAGTAACTAACCAAATTCACATCGCTCATGGGATTACTGTTTCATTATTTTCACTCATCTTTGGAGGCCTAGTTACTAAGTGAGATTAGTGCACCCTAGTTTGAATTATTAATGGTCTTTCTTAAAATTTGTGTTCATTTCATTATAAAGTACATGAAAGAGAAAAGGAAATGATCTACATCTAGGAATTACATGTATATGTATCAATGTTACTTGTGCTCTACAAAAGGGAAAAGAATTGAGAACAACATTTATCTGAAGCTCACACAGGCCGTGAGCATAGCCATTATCAGAATTGCATAAATAAGTGTAGATATACATGAAGTAATTAACATGAAATATAGAGGTACCAAAAATTGCCTCGTAATGGTGTCTTGATCCAAGGTGTTTTCTTGTGCTCCTGAGATCCAAAACTTGTAGAGAAGAGAGGAGGAGATATGCTTTAGATCCAATAGATCTAAACAATGTATGGTACCACAATATTCACAAAGATGCATACATGGACTTAGTCATACAACTCTGGGAAGGGATGTGCTTATGGAATGTGCACAAAAAAGGCAACAAAAATACAAGAGATACCATGTTTTCACTAATTTGTTTGTTCCAAGTGCAGAGAATAGGGTACATAGTCTACATACTAAGAATAGGGCATTATGGCATGGTCCAAATCTGCATTTTACACTGAGAAAGGAGGTTGCAAATGATCAGGACCACTATTTCAAGAAGGCGGAGTTGTGCATCAATAAATATTATCAGCTCATGCTTCAAAATGAGTCCAAAACAATGAGCATCCCAAGGCCATCCATCAACATGAAAACTAGAATACACAATGGCACCATAAATGAGAACCGTCAAAACTATAAGTTTCAAGTGATGATGTCTTGGTTTAAAACTCATAGGTTGTGTTAAGAAGAAATCAACATTGAATCATTGTCAATTAAAGTAATAGTATAATATAGAGTAAGCATGCATATGGCTCTAATAAACAATGGACACCATATCTCAAGGACTGTAGAAGCTGAGACCAATAATCGTTAATACCATGGAGTTAACAATGAACACAAGCTACTCATAGAACTAGTCACAGTGAATACAATAGTAATTACAAACCAAGAAGGTGATGCCCTAAAATATTCATGGGCCATAGTGAGCACCAAAAGATCAAAACAGTGAGAAAACATGGCACTTGCAACAGTGAATACAAGGAGATTCAGAATAGAGGAAGGCATGAAAATACAAAGCAAAGATCAACATTATATAGCATAGAATATTTTCAAATATACAACTGAAGCATTCTCGAAATAAAATTCATGGATATCTCACAATATAAAAATTAGTACTAAATGTCCATTTGTGTTAGGCCTAATGAATCATGTTAGCAATAATGATGTTCACTCATGGCCCATACCAAAATCAATAATAAAAATAGAGAACAAAGAGATATTGATGCCTTAGCCATGGGTCATCAAATTCATAGTGTTTAAAATTTGTAGGCTATACTATAGATGAGCCTTCACAAACCGATGGGTAACTAAGACAATCAACAGCATGCCAAGGACCAATTAGAACATAGGTTCATAGACTTAGATAGCGTGCAACATTTAAAAATCAGTCAAATAATGGGAGGAGAATAGGTTCACAAACCTTGAGCATTTAGGGCACATGAACATCTAAACAAGATAAAACATCATGCCAGTAAATCAAACTGCTAAAGAGATTCAGAACATAGGATGTGGGTAAGCAGTAAATTATCATAGGGTTCATGGGTTGTGCATGATAAAATGCATAGCTCACTAACATGGTGTCAAAACAAGCCCAAGCCCTCCAAGGTGACAATAAACAACATATAAAAATTTTTCTTAAGAGTATGGGGATCAATGAAGAGAATATACATGGTTTGAATCCACAATATCCAGTCCAACATAGCAATAGGGGCCAGTCATATTGGTGCGATTGCAGCACACAATAAGGAGAAAGTGAGACAAATGGATCAAAGCTTCATAGCCTGAGCTTTTGGGTATCCACCCTAATAAGACATTAGTTGACATGGGATAGTTCATAGTCATGCCATAAAACATTGAACAAAGTGGAAAAAAACTTAAGGCATGGGAGAAGGATATGGTGCCTTTGTGCCTTGATAAACTGGTTAAGCAAAGATACTTCATAGCATGAGCTCACGGGCCCTGAACAAGTAGCCAGCATAATTCAGACAATGGGCATGAATCATAAGGAAATTCAAAGTTTAAATTCATGGCAAGTAACTGAGAAACAGAACCATTTTTTTATCTATGCTAAAGATAATGCCACAGTGGCATCAAACCAAGCACGATGTGTTGGAAACTGAATTGAAACAAATGTTGTATTGTCATTGATGTCAAACCTTAATTGGTAAGACTATTTCTACTTAGGAAAGTACTATATCTATTTGAGTGTTTCTAAGGGGCTAAGCAAGGTTGGTAACAATAGCACCTAAGGAAAGGTTGAGTTATCTTGATACTACAAAGTGTACTTGACTATGTTGCACTATGATGAGATAATGTATTGTTTATCTTAGTAAGAATGAAGACTAAATTGGTAGGCTTAACTGAGCAAAGAATGGAAAAATCTTATTTAAGCTGAGTGATGTTAGTGTCGACTGAGTTAGTATATGCCGAGAAAAATTATAGTGTCGACCGAGCATCAGTAAATTGCCAAGGAAGACACTGCAAGCCGAGGAAACAATTTTAGTATTGACCGAGCATTCTTCATGAAAACTGAGTGAACAATCACAATATTGACCAAGCATCAACAATTTTATATTTGAAGATAATTTAATTTTGGAGCCGACATTGTTGAATTCTTGGATTACGTAAAATGTGTTGACTTTATTTATTGATTTTTTGGAAGCATTAAATGCATTGTAAAATGTTTTATTGCAAATCTTTAAGAGATTTGAGATGATTATAGAAAAGGAGCCAAAGAACATAAAGCAGGTAGATTCAATGAATCTGACCTAACCCTAAGATCTACGAATGAGATTGAGCGGAAAAAGATGAGTTAACCTAATTGAGGAAAATATAAGCAAACCTAAACATTGTGATATGTATGTACATGGTGAACAAAGAATGCGGGAAGAGAAAAGTTTTATTGACTGAATAAGAAGAAAAGGCTGAAGGAGAAGTGTGGTGATTGCTTGAAGAAAAGTTTCAAGCAGATCAGAGATGGAAATGGCAAAGTTTCAAAGTTAGTAAGCCAACATTAGTGTATAGAATTGGATCTGATATTTGCAAAGTGAGTTGTATATTTTTCAGATAATACTGCTGCTACTTTCTAACCATTGTAACAGTCAAAATCCTTTTAACAGAGGTTGACCTAATAGTCATATGTTAAATCCTTTGAACAAGGTTGCATTCTAACGGAGTGTATGTAAGTCTTATGACTAGGCTCACTTTTAATAGGGTGATTGAAATCCTTTAACTGGGTCACACCTAACAGTGTGTATTGTAACCTTTGACAGGGTTGGATTTTTACCGAGCTCACTTCAGAAGAGTGAAAATAATAGTAGCATGTTACAAAGTGGTTTTTCCCAAATTGGGTTTCCACTATAAATCCTGGTGTTTATACTTGTGTGAATGTTCAGATCTAAACATTGCTATGTTTTATAAGATAAGTTATAGCTGGGTAGTGGACTGCATTGTTAGATGTTTCCATTATTGAATCAGTGATGATCGAGTTTGTTTTGGTTTTGGATCTGATTTAAGGATAATTTTAGAATATTTTTTTATACATCAGGACCTGAGAAAAACTGATTCACCCCCCCTCTCTATTGTTTGAAATCATATTAACAATTGTTATCAAAGCTAAGTTGCTTATTATTAGTGTTGACAGATATCAAGTTTAAAGGGGCTTGATGCAAATGATCAGGATGTATAAGAAGGAGGTACCAAAGCTGAACAAGGAAAAGTTCCCTACATGGAAAAGCTTGATGAAGCTGCATCTGGCCAGTATTGGTGACTCTACAAAGTACTACATTGAGAATAGTTATGTCGCACCTTTGACTGCCAAAGAAATGAGAGCTAAGAAAGAACATAATCAGGCAATGTTGGAAATTGCATTTGCCCTAAGCTATCGAAAATTTAAGGACATTAAGGAATGCAAAAATGCAAAGGATATGTGGGACACTCTTGCAAGGATCTATGGTGGTGACTTGAATGTGCTGAAAGCAAAGGCTGAGAGTCTTAGAGGTAAGTTTTATGAAATGAGAATGCAAGAAGGTGAAAACATTGCACAATATTGTAGTAGAATAAAAGTTGTGAATGCTATTAAAGGAGCTAATGGGACTATTGATGATGAAACTATAATTGGGAAAGTATTAAGAACCCTGTGTCCTATATATGCTATTAAGATATTAGCTATTCAGGAATCTAGATGTAACTCTGCTAATGTGCTTACTTTGGAAATTTTGGTTGGTAAGCTGACTACTTTTGAACTCTCTAATTATGATAATTTCACTGTTGGAAGTATTGGAAATGTTGAATCTTCTTTTAAGTCACAACTAGTTCTAAACAAGCCAAAGAAAGAAAAAGAAAGATGCATCAGTGAAAGTGAAAGTGAAAGTGATAGCGAAAGTGACAGTGACACTTTTGATGAAGACCTAGAAGATCTAGAAGCTCTTATGGCTAGAAGACTGAGAAGAGGAAAAGGAAAGTATAAAGGTAAACTCCCTATTATATGTTTTGCATGTAATAAAGTTGGTCATATAGCTGCTAGATGTCCTGAAAGGAAGGATAAAGATGATGAAACGGAAAGAAAACACAAAGACAAAAAAGATGGAAGAAGCTACCGATGGAACAGAGACTACAAGGGAAAAGGTAAGAAATCTTGCTACATTTCTGAAAAAGAGACTGACACTGATAGTGATGATTTTGAAATTGAGGTAGTTTATGTGGCAATGAAAGATGAATCTGATGAGGATGAGAAAACTACATTGATATCCTATGTGAACAAGAATGATAAATGAATTATTGATAGTGGCTATTCACATCACATGACTGGTGACAAAAATAAGTTGGAGACCTTACATCATTACAGAGGTAAAAGTGTAAAATTTGGTAACGATGCACCATGTCTTGTTAGAGGAAAAGGTTTGATTAAACTAACTAATAAGATATCTTGTGAAAATGCATATTGGGTTGAAGGTCTTAATTAAAATTTGTTAAGTGTTTCTCAACTTAACAAAAATGGTTACCGAGTGGAATTTCATCACAAGCAAGCTAAAATATTTAATACTGGTGGAGAATTGATTGGAAGTGGAGATCAAACTAGAGGTAATTTTTTATATCTTGACCTATCTGAAGAGACATGTTTGATTTCACAACTTGATGATATTTGGTTATGGCATAAAAGGCTGTGTCATGTTAACTTTGACAATCTGGTAGTGATAATTAAGAAGAAAAAGGTAAGAGGTCTACCTAGACTGAAGAAACCTGAGAATGTGATGTGCAAGGAATGCCATTTAGGAAAAATGACAAAGTCAAGTTTCAAGAGCAAATCCTTTACTTTTGGAAGCATTTTAGATTTGGTTCATACTGACCTTTGTGGACCTATGGGTGTACAAAGTTACTATGGTGCTAGATACTTTATCTTATTTGTTGATGATCATACTAGGATGATGCATGTGATGTTCCTAAAAGAAAAATCTGAAGCTTTTCAATATTTTAAGTGGTATTTGGCTAAGGTTGAGAAGGAGATAGGTAGGAACCTAAAATGTCTTAGATCTGATCGAGGTGAAGAATTTACATCAAATGAATTTAATCTATTTTGCAATGATAGAGGAATTAAAAGATAGATGTCTTCACCTAGAACACTTCCACAGAATGGTATAGTAGAAAGGAGAAATAGATCTATCTTAGATTGTGCAAGGACATTGATGATTGAAAAGAATGTGGCATAGAAATACTAGAAAGAAGCTATAAGCACTGTTGTCTACACTCTTAACCGAGTACAGATCAAGAAAGGTACAAATCTGACACCTTATGAATTATGGCATGGGCATACACCGAGTGTTAAATACTATAGAATCTTTGGAAGTAAGTGCTATATATTAAAAGACACTAGGAATGGAAATTTTGATGCTAAGAGTGATGAAGACATATTCCTAGGGTACTCCACAAAAAGTAAAGCTTATAAGTGTTTGAACTCTAACAGTAACAAAATTGTGGAAAGTGTGAATGTCAAAATTGATGAGTATGCAGAAAGAAATGAAGCCGACAGTAAAAGAGAACCAAAAGATTATAGATCTTTTGTGTACATTGAAGAAGAAGAAGAGGCAAGTAACAAACTTGCACCTGATGTCGAGTCTCAAGTAAGCAATGCCGAGTGACAGATAGAAGCTCTTGAGCATTAGGAAAATAGTGCTGAGAGAGAACAAGAACATGCTGAGCTACAAGAAAATGTTGTTGAGTATCATGAAGAGGTTTCCGAGCATTCTGAAGTTGAATCTGACAATCTTGTTGAGGAACATGATGAAATAGAGGAGAGAAAAGCTGAACTTGTTTTAGCAAAATATGTGAGAAGACATCATAAGCCTGAATAGATAATTGGAGACAAAGATACTGGAATCCAGACCAGAAGTAAGACTAAGGATCTAACATGTCTACTATGTGAATTTGAACCAAAGACAACTAGAGAAGCATTGGAAAATGAAGACTGGATACAAGCAATAAATGAAGAAATTGACCAAATTGAGAAGAATGATACTTGGACTCTGGTGCTGAGACCTGAAAACAAAAATGTTATAGGAACAAAGTGGGTATTTTGGAATAAGATGAATGAAAATGGTGAAATCACTAGGAACAAAGCTAGGCTGGTATGCAAAGGCTACACACAAGAAGAAGGAATAGATTATGGGGAGACATTTTCCCCTATTGCTAGATTGGAAGGAGTAAGAACTCTGCTTGCATATGCTGCTTATAAAGATTTCAAGGTATATCAAATGGATGTCAAGTCTGCATTTTTGAATGGTATACTAGAAGAAGAAGTTTACATAGAACAACCAGAAGGTTTTATTGATCCAAATAGAAGACACATGGTGTGCAAACTGAACAAAGCATTGTATGGATTGAAGCGAGCACCTAGAGCATGGTATGAGAGGTTGCACAACTACTTGATACAGATTGGATTTTCAAGAAGAAATGACACAAGCAATTTGTACATGAAGGATGAAGAAGGTAAAGGTATCCTATTGGCAAAAATTTTGTTGATGACATTATTTTTGGTGGAAAAGATGCATTATGTAAAAGTTTCTCAAATGAAATGCAAACTAAATTTGAAATGAGTATGTTTGGTGAGATCAAATTCTTTGTTGGTTTACAAGTATATCATAGCAAGAATGGAATTTTCATTACACAGTCTAAGTATGTTAATGAAATACTGAAAAATTTTGGGATGGAAGATGCTAAACCAATGGAAACTCCTATGGTTACTAGACAAAAGTTATCTAAGAATGATGATGCTACAGAAGTGAATTAGACTCTGTATATATCCATGATTGGAAAATTGTAGTATGTTGTACACAAAAGACTAGATATTGCATTAGTTGTTGGGATTGTGGCAAGACTCTCTGCCAATGCTAAGGAAACACATGATGGCCATGAAAAGAATAATGAGATACTTGAAAGGAACTGTTGACTATGGTCTATATTATAAGAAGGTTGACAAATTTAAACTCCGAGTTTATACAAATGCTGATTGGGTAGGAAATGTAGATGATAGAAAGAGTACAAGTGGTGGAGCTTTCTTTCTTGGACAGAGATTAGTCTCCTAGACAAGAAAGAAACAAAATTGCATTTCCCAATCTACTACCGAGGCCGAGTATGTTGCTGCTGCAGTGAACTATTCAAACTTGGTATGGATAAAACAATTGTTGATAGGCATGAAAGAAGAAATCACTGACCTATTGTTATTTTCTGTGACAACACAAGTGGTATCAATATTTCTAAGAATCCAGTAATGCACACTAAGACCAAACACATTGCAATCAAGTATCACTACTTGAGAGAATTAGTACAAGACAAAGAAGTCCAAATGGAATATGTGAATAAAAAAGAACAACTAGCAGACATATTCACTAAAGGTTTACCCAGAGAAGCTCATGAGTATTTAAGAAGTCAATTAGGGGTTCTTCCCCTAACTGAGGCTGCCTAGACAAGCTAGGAGCACTGCATCAAATGTGTTATAGCACAACATTTGACAAATTGATGTAGAAGATTGTCACACTTTAGGGCTGGCCTAGAGTTGTGAAGAGAAGAAAAGACAAGGAATCAATCATAAGCAAGATGACAGAGGAAGAAACACTGAGCTACATAGATATTATCTACATCTAATAGATGTATGTTTTAGTTTCTTCTTTGGCATTTTTGTCAAAGAGGGAGAATGTACTGATATGATAACACATGAGATATGATTGTTGGAAACAATTATCTGAAGGAAATTGCTACTCAATTATGTATTGTCTTTGATGTCACACAATGTCATAGTCCACAGTAATCAGTTCCTACCGAGCTCAGTCGGTCTAACAGATAGGAATATTAGTGCTTACCGAGTCCACTCGGTTATCAAAGAAAATCAGTGTCTACCGAGTTCACTCGGTTACCAAAGGAAATTTAGTATTTACTGAGTTCAGTTAGTTGTCGAAGAAAAGTTAGTGTTTACCAAGTTCAGTCGGTCATCGAAGAAAATTTAGTGTTTACCGAGTTCAGTCGGTCATCGAAGAAAAGTTAGTGTTTACCGAGTTCAGTCGGTTATCGAAGGTAAAGGATTTTTGGTGTTTACCGAGTTCCCTCGGTCTCCGAAAGATTATAGAAAGTTATGGTCACCGAGCACTGTCGACCCTTGAAGGATTTTTGCAAATAGAGTTTGCTTAATTCAGCCGACTGTTATACTAAATAATGTCGATTTGACAAATCTAAAATCATATAAATAAAAGGTCAAATGTGAAAAATGAATAAGAAATATAGCAGAAGATTTACAGAAGAAAGACAGGAAAGGTGTGTGCGAATTTGTGAAGGATGTTCAGATATCCTTGAGGTGTAGCAGAGATTTATTCGATCAGAAAGGATCAGACTTATGCAGAACAGAGATCTGTAATCAGCAAGACAGTTGCATTATTATACAGGTCATTTTTCATTGTTACCTTCTTATCATCGTAACAGTGAATTCTAAATCTCTTAACCGAGTTGGTTTAACAACCATATTGTAAATCCTCTAACAAGGTGACAATTCCATTGAATTGTTTTCAAGACCTCTTACCAGGCCACTCCTAGTAGGGTGTTTTAAATCCTCTAACAAGGTCACACCTAACAGTGTGTTTTGTAACCTTTTACCGGGTTGGCTTCTAACCGTGCATCACTTCAGAAAAGTGAAAATCAGTATCTAGATACATTGGTGGTTTTTTCCCATATTGGGTTTCCACATTAAATCTTGTGTCTCTTGTGTTCTTAATTGCTTTCTCAATCATATACATGTGCTAATGAATATCTAAAGATAATTTTGCTATTACTCTCTACATCTTCAAAGTTACTGCAATCTATTTACCAAGTGCTAAAACAGATAACATTGTTAAGATATCTTAAGGGATTTGGAAAGAATTAATTGTGAAGTATTTTATGGTTGACTGATTCACCCCCCCCCCTCTCATTCACTTCATCCATATTCCATCAATTGGTATCAGAGCTTTTGGTGCTTGCAGGAAGGGTTTCAAAGACCTAAGCTAAAGATCAGGATGTCTTACAAGAGGGAAATTCCAAAGCTCAACAGAGATAACTTTTCAGCATGGCAAGGTCTCATGTGACTTCATCTGGCTTCCATTGGTGATTTAGGATGCAAATACATTGATGAAGAATACACAATTCCTAATGGCGCATTAACTGTTGAAGACATTGCAAATAAAAAGACTCACAACACCATGATGATAAACATTGCATCTTCTCTCAGCTATGAAGAATTTGATGATATTAAAGACTGCACTACTACATATGAAATGTGGATGGCACTGAAGAAAATATATGGTGGTGATGCAAATGTGAAAAGAGCCAAAGCAGAAAGCCTAAGAGGACAGTTTGACAAGATGAATATGAAGGAAGATGAAAACATTGCAAAATATGTTGAAAGAATCAAAGCAAGTGTAAGTGCAATTAGAGCTTCTGGAGGAACAATCTCAGATGAGACTGTTATAAGTAAGGTACTCAGAACATTACTCCCTATCTATGCAATAAGAGTATCAGCTATTCAAGAAAGAAGATGTGAAACAAACCACAATATAACTTTGGATGCTTTAGTTGGAAGATTGACAGCTTTTGAATTAGACAACTATGATAACTATGTTCCAAATTCCAAAAATATTGAATCAACATTTGAGGCCAAGGTTTCACTAAAGAAGAACAAGAAAATTAAAGAAGTTCAGTCAGAAAGTGAAGAAGTATCAGAAGAAAGTTCTGATAGTGATCTTGAAATTGTAGAAGCATTACTTGCAAAGAAGTACTCTAGAGGGAAAGGTAAGTATAAAGGTAAAACTCCTTTAATCTATTTTTCATGTGAAGAAATTGGACATATTGCAGCTAGGTGCCCAAAAAAGTAAGTCAAAGAAGAGAAGAGAAGTCACAAGTACTATGGAAAAAAGAATTTTAAATCATACAAGGATAAAGGTAAGAAAACATGTTTTATGGCTAAAGATTCTGATGATAGTGAAGAAGAAATTGTCTTTATTGCTATAAAAGATGAATCTGATGATGATGAAGATAAGATGGCACTTATTTCTCATATAAGAAAAGATGATATATGGATAATAGACAGCGGATGTTCACACCACATGACTGGTGACAAGACAAAATTTGAATATCTAGAAGACTGTGATAGTGGTAATGTAAGATTTGGAAACAATGAACCTTGTTGTATAAAAGGAAAAGGAAGAATCTCATTAACCAAAGAACTCATATGTGATAATGCTTATTGGGTTGAAGGACTAAAACATAATCTTCTAAGTGTAGCATAGCTAATCAACACTGGTTTCAAGGTTGAATTCATCTCCCATGATTTTAACAACTTTTGCATTGAAAGAGGAATCAAAAGACAGGTATCAGCTCCTAGAACTCCTGAGCAGAATGGAATAGCAAAAAGAAGAAATAGATCTATTATGGATTCTTCAAGGACTCTAATGATAGAAAAGAACATCGCTATAAAGTACTGGAAGGAAGCTATCAGCACTGCAGTTCATACCTTGAACCAAGTACAATTGAAGAAAGACACATTCAAAACTCCTTATGAATTATGGTATGGCTATAAACCCAATGTAAGTTACATGAAAATATTTGGTAGCAAGTGTTATATCTTAAAAGAATCCAGAAGAAATAAATTTGATGTGAAAAGTGATGAAGGAATATTCCTAGGATATTCTAGCAAAAGCAAGGCATACAAATGTCTGAACTTATCTACTCACAAAGTCATAGAAAGTATACATGTAAAATTTGATGAGTTTGTAGAAAAGACTAAGGAAGAAAGCAAAAGGGAACCTAAGAACTACAGAAGATTCATTTACATTGAACCTGAAACATTGGCAGACACAACTATCAGTAAGGAAACTATATCTACCGAGCCGAGCACAGTTACCGAGTCACAAACCAAGTCACAGGAAGAAGTTCAAACCGAGTCATAGGAAGAAATTCAGACCGAGTCTCAGCCTGAAGTTACTGAGCAAATATCTACCGAGCCCAAGCAACCTGAAGAAGAGATCCTAGAAGACAACAGCATGAATCATTCAAAAGGCAAGGACCCTATACTAGCCAAATATGTCAGAAGACATCATACACCAGATCAAATCATTGGAAACAAATTAGATGGTACTATGACAAGAAGCAAGCTAAAAGGTACATGTCTGCTTACTGACTTTGAACCTAGAAATATCAAAGATGCATTGGAAAATGAAAGTTGGATTGAAGCAATGAATGAAGAATTAGAACAAATACAAAAGAACAAAACTTGGACTCTTGTAACTAGACCTAAAGATAAGAATGTAATTGGAACAAAATGGGTATTCAGGAATAAGCTGAATGAAGATGGTCAAGTATCTAGAAACAAAGCTAGACTGGTATGTAAAGGTTATTCTCAAGAAGAAGGTATAGATTATGGAGAAACTTTCACTCCTATTGCAAGATTAGAAGGTGTAAGAACTCTACTTGCTTATGCAGCACACAAAGGATTTAAGGTATATTAGATGGATATAAAATCTGCATTTCTCAATGGAATTCTTGATGAAGAAGTCTACATTGAACAACCTGAAGGTTTTTTTGATCCAGATAAAAGGGACATGGTCTGCAGGTTACACAAAGCATTGTATGGTTTAAAACAAGCTCCTAGAGCATGGTATGAAAGAATCCATAACTATTTGATTCAGATTAATTTCAAAAGAGCTAATGATAATAGCAATCTGTATATTAAAGAAGGACCGGATGACAAAATTGTATTGGCAGAAATATTTGTGGATGATACTATATTTACAGGGAATGAGGATCAGTGCAAAGAATTTTCAGAGCAAATGAACAAAGAATTTGAAATGTCTATGTTTGGTTTAATAAAATTCTTTGTTGGTCTTCAAATTCAGCAAAGCAAGAATGGTATATACATTACTCAATCTAAATACATTAAGGAAATACTTAAGAAGTTTGGTATGGAAGATTCAAAACCAGTTGGTACACCCATGTGTACTGGACTGAAACTTACCAAAAATGATGATTCAAAAGAAGTTGATCAGACCCTATACCGATCTATGATTGGAAAATTACAGTATGTAGTACATACAAGACTTGATATTGCCTTAGCAGTCAGTATAGTAGCTAGATTCTCAGCAAAACCTAAGGAAAATCACATGATGGCAATCAAAAGAATCTTAAGATACTTAAGAGGAACTGAAGAATATGGTTTGTGGTATAAATTTGGAGGCAATCTAGACTTAAAAGTGTTTACTGATGCTGATTGGGCAGGAAACATTGATGACAGAAAAAGCACAAGTGGTGGAGCATTTTTTCTTGGAAAAAGACTGGTATCCTGGACTAGTAAAAAGCAGAATTGCACATCTCAATCCATAGCTGAAGTAGAATATGTTGCTGCTGCAGTAAACTGTTCAAATATTGTTTGGTTTAAATAGCTATTAGAAGGTATGAAGGTTGAAATCAAAGAACCAGTTGTTATATTTTGTGACAATACCAGTGCAATAAACATTTCTAAGAATCCAGTGATGCATTCCAAAACCAAGCACATTGCTATTAAATATCACTTTGTTAGAGAATTGGTGCAGGACAAGGAAATCAGATTAGAATATATTCATACAAAAGAATAGATTGCAGACATTTTTACCAAACCATTACCTAAGGATGCATTTGTGTATCTAAGAGGTAAGTTAGGGGTCATTCCCCTATCTGAGGCTCACTAAATACAGTTTTAGTGATGCATCAACCAGAACATGATTGAAAATCAACCTGTTGATGTAGCATATTCAAGGAATCATTGCATATGAATCAGTACTTGAGGTACATTAATTTTCACCGGTAATATGTGAATTTTCTTTGGCATGTGTTGTCAAAGAGGGAGTGTTTGTTATGTCTTTTCTATTACTTCAAGAAATTTTCAATAGTCAGAAGGAAGAATTTTTAGGGTAAAGGAAGTTTGCTGACAGAGGGAGATTTGAATCTGAACCGAGCTAACTCTTTCAAATTTCTTATGCTATGACATATTGTGTTGCCATCAATGCCAAAGAGGGAGATTGTTGGAAACAATTGTCTGAAGGAAATTGCTACTCAATTATGTATTGTCTTTGATGTCACACAATGTCATAGTCCGCAGCAATCAGTTCCTACCGAGCTCAGTCGGTCTGCCAGACAGGAATATTAGTGCTTACCGAGTCCACTCGGTTATCAAAGAAAATTAGTTTCTACCGAGTTCACTCGGTTACCAAAGGAAATTTAGTATTTACCGAGTTCAGTCGGTTGTCGAAGAAAAGTTAGTGTTTACCGAGTTCAGTCGGTCATCAAAGAAAAGTTAGTGTTTACCGAGTTCAGTCGGTCATCGAAGAAAAGTTAGTGTTTACCGAGTTCAGTCGATTATCGAAGGTAAAGGATTGTCTATGTTTACCGAGTTCCCTCGGTCTCTGAAAGATTATAGAAAGTTATGGTCACTGAGCACTGTTGGCCCTTGAAGGATTTTTGCAAATAGAGTTTTCTTAATTCAGCCGACTGTTATACTAAATAATGTCGATTTGACAAATCTAAAATCATATAAATAAAAGGTCAAATGTGAAAAATGAATAAGAAATATAGCAGAAGATTTACAGAAGAAAGACAGGAAAGGTGTGTGCAAATTTGTGAAGGATGTTCAGATATCCTTGAGGTGTAGCAGAGATTTATTCGATCAGAAAGGATCAGACTTATGCAGAATAGAGATCTGTAATCAGCAAGACAGTTGCATTATTATACAGGTCATTTTTCATTATTACCTTCTTATCATCGTAACAGTGAATTCTAAATCTCTTAACCGAGTTGGTTTAACAACCATATTGTAAATCCTCTAACAAGGTGACAATTCCATTGAATTGTTTTCAAGACCTCTTACCAGGCCACTCCTAGCAGGGTGTTTTAAATCCTCTAACAAGGTCACACCTAACAATGTGTTTTTTGTAACCTTTTACCGGGTTGGCTTCTAACTGGGCATCACTTCAGAAAAGTGAAAATCAGTATCTAGATACATTGGTGGTTTTTTCCCATATTGGGTTTCCACGTTAAATCTTGTGTCTCTTGTGTTCTTAATTGCTTTCTCAATCATATACATGTGCTGATGAATATCTAAAGATAATTTTGCTATTACTCTCTACATCTTCAAAGTTACTGCAATCTATTTACCAAGTGCTAAAACAGATAACATTGTTAAGATATCTTAAGGGATTTGGAAAGAATTAATTGTGAAGTATTTTATGGTTGACTGATTCACCCCCCGCCCTCTTAGTCACTTCATCCATATTCCATCAATGATAACACATGATACTGAAATGAAGAATCGGGATAGAGGGAGATCTGAATACTTCTGATGATCACAGGAGTGAGGCTTATAGGATTCTGAATCAGAATGAAGCTAAGGCTATTATAAATAAGTTTCTGATAGACAGATAATATTTTGGATTGGTTGGTAATCCATGTGTTATTTAGATGATATCATATGGTGTTTCCATCATTGCCAAAGAGGGAGATTGTTGGAAACTGAATTGAAACAATTGTTGTATTGTCATTGATGTCAAACATTAATTGGTAAGACTGTTGCTACTTAGGAAAGTACTATATCTATATGAGTGTTGCTAAGGGGCTAAGAAAGGTTGGTAACAATGGCACCTAAGGAACGGTTGAGTTATCTTGATACTACAAAGTGTACTTGACTATGTTTCACTATGATGAGATAATGTATTGCTTATCTTAGTAAGACTGAAGACTAAACTAGTAGGCTTAACCGAGCAAAGAATGGAAAAATCTTGTTTAAGCTGAGTGATGTTAGTGTCGATCGAGTTAGTATATGCCGAGAAAAATTATAGTGTCAACTGAGCAGCAGTAAATTACTGAGGAAGATAGTGCAAGCTGAGGAAACAGTTTTAGTATTGACCGAGCGTTCTTCATGAAGATTGAGTGAACAATCATAGTATTGACCAAGCATCAACAATTTTATATTTGAAGAGCATTTAATTTTGGCACCGACATTGTTGAATTCTTGAATTATGTAAAATGTGTTGACTTTATTTATTGATTGTTTGGAAGCATTAAATGCATTGTAAAATGTTTTATTGTAAATCTTTAAGAGATTGGAGATGATTATAGAAAAGAAGCTGAAGAACATAAAGAGGGTTGATTCAATGAATCTGACCTAACCCTAAGATCTATGAATGAGATTTAGTGGCAAAAGATGAGTTAACCTAATTGAGGAAAATATAAGGGAACCTGAACATTGTGATATGTATGTACATGGTGAACAGAGAATGCTGGAAGAGAAAATTTTTATTGATTGAATAAGCAGAAAAGGCTAAAGGAGAAGTGTTGTGATTGCTTGAAGAAAATTTTTGAGCAGATTAGAGATGGAAATGGTAAAGTTTCAAAGTTAGTAAACCAACATTAGTGTACGGAATTGGATCTGATAGTTGCAAAGTGAGTTGTATATTTTTTAGATAATACTGCTGCTACTTTATAACCATTATAATAGTCAAAATCCTTTTAACAGAGGTTGACCTAATAGTCATATGTTAAATCCTTTGAACAAGGTTGCACTCTAATGGAGTGTATGTAAGTCCTATGACTAGGCTCACTTTTAATAGGGTGCTTGAAATCCTTTAACTAGGTCACACCTGACAATGTGTATTGTAACCTTTGACAGGGTTGGTTTTTTATCAATCTCACTTCAAAAGAGTGAAAATAATAGTAGCATGTTACAAAGTGGATTTTCCCAAATTGGGTTTCCACTATAGATCCTAGTGTTTATACTTGTGTGAATGTTTAGATCTGAACATTGTTATGTTTTAAAAGATAAGTTATAGCTGGGTAGTGGACTACATTGTTAGATGTTTCCATTATTGAATCAGTAATGACTGAGTTTGTTTTGGTTTTGGATCTGATTTAAGGATAAGTTTAGGAGATTGTTTTATACATTAGGACTTGAGAACAACTTATTCTCCCCCCCTCTTTGTTGTTCTAAATCATATTAACATGATGTTCCCTAACCTTGCTCATGGGTGCCATATCAAGAAATAACATACACATTCTACTTCATCAACAATAGGTTTTTATACAAACAATGGTGCCAGCACATACGTGAAGTGAGGCAACAATATCAATCAAAACAATGAATCAAAGCAATGCCATCAAGCCAGCATATGAGCAATGTAAATAAAACATGGTGATTCAGTTAGATACCATAATGAGCTCATGGAATGGCATTAAATAAAATAACAACATACACAATTCATAATAGAGAGTGTGCCAAAAAGTTCACAGGTCATAAGATCAACCCAACTCTCAGAAAATTCAAACAGTGGGCACTCAAAGCTGGAAAGGGATAGTAAGCAAGATACCACAACAGTATTAATAGGGCACAAGTATAACAATAAATATGGCATGATTATGGTGAACATAATATGCAATGACAGAGCAACATACCAATTCAAGCATCACAGGCCATAGGATTGACCCATCATAACATTGAATATAAAATAAATATACTATGCCTTTGAATTATAGAATACATATGTACATGCCCTAGCTGGAATTAAAAATGAAATGGTGCCCTAGACTAGATAGAAGTGGGTACATGCACACAATGCCTTAAATATATAGAGGAAAAAAACAATTACCAAGCCCTAAAAAATGCAGAGAGGATGAGAAGCCAGAAGAAATAAAACCTACCTCAAAAATAACAATGTCATTAAAAGATCAAAGGTCGAGCTGTTTCTAAAATTGAGCACTCATTCATAGAAAGCCAAGGCTTTCGATACTATAGTTTCCCATATTAAGCCTAAGTTCACAACCAGGAAGGCCAACACAAATGGCAAGTTTCTCACTAGACTAGCAGTGAAGTTCCATTCTTTTGCCATCTTCTTTTGAGTGGTTATATCAGACAAAATGTTTAATAGGTTTTCCCTTTTCCTCTATGGATTAGGTTGAGAACCTTATTAATTATTATTTTATTTATATGCTCACCATATTCATAAGATGCGGGTTTTATTTTTGAATAATTATTAAATGTGTTCTCCCCTTAATTGGGTCAAGAATTATTTAGTAATTTAATTAAGTAATTTTGTTTAAATCCACATGTGCTAAGAAATCCACATATTTAGAGTCATAGGGGTAAATATTTTAATGTAAAATTCATTGCAGATATTTTATTGTAAAATTCATTGCATGATTTAGAGTAGATAGGGTTATTCCTTTAACCATCTTTTTTAGGTGTCCTACTTTTCCACTACCCCTATAAACTTAGGAATTTGGCATCCAAGTTTATGAGGCATCTTCATGGGCCTATTTGGAGAGTTTTCCATTTTTAGGAGGTTGAGGGGTTTAATGCAGATTCTTAGGTTTTCTTTTTATACCTCTCACTTTGGTGATGGAGGTTAGTTCATCTTTCCCTCTTCCTTGGAGGTGAATGCTTGTAGCTTTGGAGAAGAAAATTGATGTACTTGGCTCCTTCCACCAAAAATAAAATAGTATTCCTTCTCATCCCTATTATTTTCTAAGTTTTCCTATTTTAATTCATGTTAAAGTTATTATGATCTTGTCATCCTTTACTTTGCATGTCTATTCAAGTTGAATGTTCATGAAGGTGTTTTTTAGTTGTTGTTCTAATATGTGTACATTTTGTTTTAAGTTGTGGGAGATTTTCCCTTCTTTTAATAAAAATACCTCTTTATTTCAATAATTGTCAAGGTAGCCAAGGTCAAGTTGTGACTTACTAGGTTATTTTAAGTGTCATTGTGAGTTCTGATTTAATCTGTGGATCCATCAATGTTTGGTGAATCACCTAGTTTTAGTTTCATTTTCATGCACTCTCTCTCCCTTTTCCTTCAAGGTTCAGTTAAGTTTCAAGTGATTCAAGGGGAAGCCAGACCCTAATCTAGAGGTCTACTCTTGGATAGGTTACCCATAGCCTAAGAGTAGTCCCATATTTTAAAGGATTGCTTGGTTTTATACATAGAAAATGGGGTGTAATCCTTAGTGACAACAATTTTTGGTATGCCCGATGGGATAGTGATGTTTCCCATCATTTACTAAGATTTTGGTGTGATCCTTAGTGCAATCAGCCTTTAATAGGTAGTTTCTTTCAAACACCATGGAGACTCTGAGAAGAATTTACTAGTTTAAGCAGTCCAAGTGTTGGTAAATTTAATAAATATCCCTTTTCACCAGCTTATTTTATGAGTAAGCATGTCAATTCCTAATGCATATTCTCCCTATCACCCCCAATATCATGAAAAAGCCACCCATGTGCTAGCATTCATGCCATATCAAGTTGGCCAAGCAACAACATATAGCCAAAATGGCCCACCAATAGAAGATTACCAACATGCAAAACCATACCCTCCCACCTAGCATCAAGCATCTTGGCAGTATTCCTATGAACTAACCTATGAGGGACTCCATTACAATCCTCAAAATTAGTCCTACCCCATTCTAGATATAGACTCCAATGATCAGTTGGAAAATTTTTAGGAGGAAATGAGCTCTTTCATGAAAAACTATGCAGAGATGATGTCTCAGAAAGAGGAGCTCTCAAGGAAGTATATGGAGGTGGTGACCTTCTCAAGGAAGCTTGAGATCTAGATGGAAATTAATGAGCAGACCCTTGAAGAGAAGAACCAACAAGACAAGATCCATGAAGAAAATATTGAAGAGTACAAAGAATTAAAAAGGGCCATCTATCTTACAGCTAGAAAAACTGAGGAGGATCTCAAAAAGAAGTTAGCAGAAAAGGATCAGTCAGTTGAGAAGCTATCGACATAAGCACCAAGGCAAGGAGATTAAGAGGTCACTACTGCCCCAATGCAAGGGAACTCACCTGATCCACTAGAAGGAAATAAAAACTTAATGCAGTCTTGGAGACCCTCATGGACCATGTATCTAGGCTACATGATGCCAACTCTTCTTAAGGAGGAGATCCCAGAGGATATGCCTCATATTGCTAAAGAAGACCTAGAGGCTTTGCACACTAGATAAGAGACTCACAAGGTTCAAATCCCAAGTTTCTTTCCTGGTAAGTTCACTAGCACTTCTATTGAAATTCCAAGCTTTAGGATTTCTCCTTCAGTTCAGAATACTAGTCAATAGGAGCCTAACCTCCACACATTTTTAGAGCCTGTTCATGACTCCATTTGAGATCTCTAGCTACTCCATATTATTCCTATAGAAGAGACACCTAAAAGGTTTTACTTCCTAAGTAATAGTGAGCCATTCATGTAGTAGATTAAGCCCTATGAGCCAATTGCTAAGGAGCCCCCTACACCTCATAGCATTTTAGGCCACCAAGAAGAGAATGAATTTTATCTTTTGGGTGTACTTTTTCATGATGATCATGAGGAACAAGTAGATTTATTGCATGATGATGGATTAGAGCAGCCAGATAAGGATAAGAAATTAAGTGAAGAAGGTGAGAGCCTAGCTTAACTATTTGAGGAGATGCCTTTTTATATTGAGAAAGATGAGGTGGTACAAGATTTACTAGTTGATCTCTCTGATTATGATAAGAAAGATATAGTTGTTGCTAACTTAGAACAACAAGATGATTTTGATTTGATAATTGATGTTTTCTGCTCCACCCTTGTTGATGTTTCTCATCTTCCTGAAAAGGATAATAGCTTGCATGTTCTTGAGGAATATTTTTTTTTAGGAGGTCAATGTTGTCTCAATTGCAGAATCTAAGCCTATCTGCAATAAAGTAGAGGATGAATCTAAGGAATCATATTTCCTAGATCATCAGGAGGGGGCAGTGATTGTTAAGGACTTGAGACAATTTGATAGATTTGATGAGCTATTGGATGCTCCAACTAATGAAGAGGATGATCCTCTAACTACAGAAGAGGAAATGGTATGGTAGACTATCATGGAGGGGAAGATTTTTAATCAACATGCTGAAGACATTCATAGGGTGCATACTGAGAAACAAGAGAGGCATGGTTTCATACTCTCAAGGGGTTTTCCTATCAAATACCTAGCTCAAGTGGGGTCAAGTGGGACATTCATACTCAAGGATTCAATGGAGGGTGATGTGAGAGGCCCACTCCTTGGTGACCATGAGCATGTTCAACCTTATCAGCCTCCTTGGGAGGACAACACCTATGATCTAATAAAGGTTAATAATCTAGACTACCAATTTCAAGAATTGATATGCTAGGTAGTTCAGTGTGTTTTCATGCTCCATCTTCTCCTTATTGGCATCAAATATGCAAAGTATAGCATTCTGAGGAAAATGGAGAGTTATTTAAAAAATCCAATTAATGGATTTGTTTGACCAGTTTGTTGATACTTGTTAGAGTAGGGTAGGATAGGATTTTTTTTAGTTTGGTTTTCCCTAAGTTCTTTGGCACAAGTTTTCTTTCAATTTAGTTTTTCAATTTAGTTTTGGTTAGCAATAAGCCAGAGCAGTCTATCTTTGATAGTTAGTTGTTTTCTTGGAGGAAGGAGGTTTTTTTGGTTGGGAGCCAAGTTCAGTCCTAGATCTAGAGACTCTATGACCAATGGATTTAAAGGCAACTAGCCAGGGTGCTTAGCAGGAAATCACTTGATAGAGATCACCAAAATATTATCATTATTTTCACTCATCTTTGGAGGCCTAGTTACTATGTGAGACTACTGCACCCTAGTTTTAATTATTAGTGGTCTTTCTTAAATTTGCATTCATTTCATTATAAAGTACATGAAAGAGAAAAGGAAATGATCTACATATAGGAATTACATGTATATGTATCAATCTTAAGTGTTCTCTACAAAAGGGAAAAAAACTAAGAACAATATTTATCTAAAGCTCACACAGGCCATGAGCATAGCCATTATCATAATTGTATAAATAAGCATAGATATACATGAAGTAATGAACATGAAATATAGGGGTACCAAGCATTTCCTGGTAATGTTGTCTTGATCCACATTGTTTCCTTGTGCTCTTGAGATTCGAAACCTGCAGAGAAGAGAGGAGGAGATATGGGTTAGATCCAGTGGATCTAAACAATGTATGGTACCATAGTATTCACAAAGATGCATAGATACACTTAGTCATACACCTCGAGGAAGGGTTGTGCTTAGATAATATGCACAAAAAAGGCTATAGAAATAAAAGAGATAACATGTTTTCACTAATTTGTTTGTTCCATGTATAGAGAATAGGGTACATAATCTACATACTAAGAATAGGGCATTATGTCAAGGTTCAAGTTTGCATTTTAGGTTGAGAGAGGAGGTTGCAAAAGATTAGGCCCACCGTTTCAAGAAGGAAGAGTTGTGCATCAATAAAGATTATAAAATCATGGTTCCTAATGAGTCCAAAATAGTGAGAATCCCAGGTCCATCCATCAACATGAAAAGTAGAATACACAATGGCACCATAAATGAGAACCAACAAAATAGTAAGTTTCAAGTGATGATGTCCTAGTTTAAAACTCACATGATGTGTCAAGAAGGCATCAATATTGAATCATTTCCAATAAAAGTAATAGTATAATGTAGAGTAAGCATGCGCACGGCTCTAATATATAGTGGACACCATTTCTCAAGGAGTGTACAAGCTAAGAGCAACATTCGTTAATACCATGGAGTTAACAATGAACACAAGCTACTCACAGAACCAATCACAATGAACACAAGGAGATTTAGAACAAAGGAAGGAATGAAAATACAAAGCAGAGATCAACATTATGTAGAATAGAATGTTTTCAAGTATACAGTTGAAGTACTCTAGCAATAAAATTCATGGATATCTCAAAATATAAACATTAGTGCTTAGTGTCCATTTGTACTAGGCCTAATGAATCAAGTTAGCAATAATTATGTTCACTCACAGTCCATACCAAGATCAATAATAAAAATAGAGAAAAAAGAGATATCGATGCCCTAGCCATGGGTCATCAAATTCATAGTGCTCAAAATCCGTAGGCTATACCACAAATGAGCCTTCACAAATGGGTGGGTAACCAAGACAGTCAACAACATGCCAGGGACCAATTAGAACATAGGTTTGCGGGTTGAGATAACATGCAACCTTTAAAAATTAGTCAAAGAATGGGAGGAGAATAGGCTCATAGACCTTGAGCATTCAGGGCACATGAACATCTAAAGAAGATAAAACATCATGCTAGTAAATCAAAGTGCTAAAGATTTTCAGAACAGAGGATGCAGATAAGCAATAAAGTATCATAGGGTTCATGGGATGTGCATGATAAAATGCATAGCTCATTGACTTGGTTTCAAAACAAGCTTGAGCCCTCCAAGGAAAAAATAAACAACATATAAACATTATTCTTAAGAGTGTGGGGCTCAATGAACAGAAGATACAAGGTTTGAATCCACAACATCTAGCTCAACATAGAAATAGGGGCCAGTCATATTGGTGTTGTTGCAACATGCAACAAGGAGAAAGTGAGACAAATGGCACAAAGCTTCATAGCCCAAGCTAGTGGGTATCTACCCTAACAAGACATCAGTTGACATGGGATAGTTCACATCTGTGCTATACAATAGTGAATAAAGTGGCAAACAACTTACAACACAGGAGAAGGATATGGTGCCTTTGTGCCTTGATAAACCGGTCAAGAAAAGATACTTCATAGCCTGAACTCATAGGCCTTGAATAGGTAGCTAGCATAATTCAAAAAATGGGCATGAATCATAAGGAAATGCCAAGTTTAAATTCAGGGCAAGTAATTGAGAAATAGAACCATTTTTTGATCTATGCTAAAGATAATACCAAAGTGGCATCAAACCAAGCATGATGTGCCCTGGCCTTACTCACGGGTGCCATATCAAGAAATAACATACATATTATGATTCATCAACAACAAATTTTTATACAAACAATGACACCAGCACATAAGTGAAGTGAGGCAACAATATCAATCAAAAAAATGAATCAAAGTAATGCCATCGAACCAACATACAAGCAATGTAAACAAAACATGGTGTTTCAGTTAGATACCCTAATGAGGCCATGGGCTGGCATTAAATAAATTAACAACATACATGATTCATAATAGAGAGCATGCCAACAAGTTCACAGGCTGTAAGATCAACCCAGCTCTCAGCAAATTCAGACAGTCAGGAATCAAAGCAGGAAAGGGATAGTAAGCAAGATGGTGCAATAGTATTAATAAGGCACAAGTATAAAAATAAACATGGCATGATTATGGTGAACATAATATGCAATGACAGAGCAACATACCAATTCAAGCATCATAGGCTATAGGATCGACCCAACATAACAGTGAATATAAAATAAACATACTATGCCTTTGAAATACAAAATACATATGCCCATGCCCTAGCCAACATTAAAAAGGAAATGGTGCCCTAGACTAGACAAAAGTGGGTACATGCGCACAATGCCTTCAATATATAGAGGAAAATGACAATTATCAAGCCCTCAAAAATAAAGAGAGGATGAGAAGCCAGAAGAAATAAAACCTACCTCAAAAATGTCGATTTCATTAAAAGATCGAAGGCCGAGCTGTTTCTAAAATCGAGGCCTCAATAATGGAAATCCAAGGCTTTTGATACTGTAGTTTCCCAAATCAAGCCTAAGTTCACAGCCAGGAAGGCTAGTGCAAATGGAAAGTTTCCCACAGGAGTAGCAGTGAAGTGCCATTCTTTTGGCATCTTCTTTTGAGCAGTTATATCAGAGAAAATTATTAATAGGTTTTCCCTTGACACAAGGCAGGGCACAAAAGGGGCCAAAGGAAGGCACACCCTGATGTTCTAACAGATGTAGAAGCAAACAAACACAACAATGAGAGAGAGAATGAAGAGTCTTTAATTAATTTTCATCAAATAGAACCATACATGTCGGGTTGTAAGGCCTTCCTGATTATGGCCTGATATTACATGAATCTCAGAAGTCCTCAAACATGGAAGGGTCTATTACAAATCTCAATTATAATGTCTACTATCTTCTCTCTAAAAACTACTCGAAACTCTAACCCAAAAACTACATTTATACAAGAGTTAACCAAACCAAGTCAGCCTTTCGATCCATAATCAATGAAAGGAATGGTCAGATCTAGGACCACATGCCTCCTAATGATGGATTCCCACATTAAATCTATGACCCATAATAAATGCACAAGTCAGCCCAACAAGAACTCAAAATAAACTACTCGATAAGAAAGGATGACCGAGCAACAAACAAGCAACGCCGAGTGCCAGTGAAACAAGTGACCGCCTAGGAGATAACTGACCACACATGGTAACCAAAGGAAACCGACCAACATAGTCAAAGAAGGAACTGAGCAACACAAAAAACTTCAAACATATTTTTGGTGACACAAGATTGCCAAGGACCCAAGATGCTTCTTCATTAGACACCTGGGATTATTTTGAAATTATTCTCCCAATCATTTAGTAGGTATGATTCAAGTTGCATCCAAATCAAACTATGAAATATATGAACTATCTTCCATCGGTCTATTCTTCCACTTTACTAGATATTCCATGTACTATTTTCCTCTTGTACTCTTGCCAACTCTTTCCTTCAAAATCTGCTCCACTTCTTCATTTTTCTTCTTAGGATACTCTATCGGTACTATCATTTCTTCATTAGATTCATGATATCCATACAAATCAGTAATGTTGAAAATAGGTGATATGTCGATATCATCAGGTAACTCAATCTCATATGCTTTTCAACAATCAAATTTCTTCAAAATCTTGCAAGGTCCAAATTTCTTCATTTTCAACTTTCCATATGTTCCAATAGGAAATCGACCTTTCTTCAAATGAACCATTACTTCATCACCAACATCAAAATTCTTAAGTCTTCTAGATCTATTAGCTTTGTCTTTGTATTTTTGATTACTCTCTTCCAGCTTCAGTTTCACATCTTCATGCAATGTCTTCATGTACTCAGTAAATTTCACTCCTTCAACACTTCTCTCACCTTCATCATCAATATCTCTCAAATCAAATATTCCTCTGAATTGTATGCCATTCAAAATCTCAAATGGTGTCTTTCTAGTACTCCTATGCATTGAATTCTTGTATGCAAACTCTATTTGTGCTAACACAGAATCCCAACTACTTGGTATTTCTCCAACTAAGCATCTCAAAAGATTACCCAAACTTCTATTCACAACCTCTATCTATCCATCAGTTTGTGGGTGAAATGTAGAGCTATATTTCAACTTAGTACCAAACCTTTTCCAAAGGGTCTTCCAAAAATATCCAACAAATTTACTATCTTGGTCAAAGATAATACTGCTTGATAATCCATGCAATCTCACAATTTCTTTAAAGAAAAGATCTGCTACATGTATTGCATTTGATGTCTTTCTACATGGTATAAAATATGCCATCTTAGAAAATCTATCCACAACAACAAATATAGAATCATTACCTCTTACTATCTTTGGTAAGCCAAGAACAAAATCCATACTAATGTCAATCCAAGGTTTCTCAGGTACAACAATCAATACATACAAACCAGTATTCTGACTTACTCCTTTTGAAACTTAACAAATTTCATAACTTCTCACAAATTTATGAACATCTTTATACAACTGAGGCCAAAAGTACTTCTCCTTAAGAAAATTCCATGTTTTATCAATGCCAAAATGTCTAACCGAACCACTACTATGCTTTTCTTTTATCAAATTAGTTCTCATTACTCCTCTTGGTATACACAACTGAATGCCTTTGAACAAAATACCTTCCTGAATAAAATATTCATCCCATTTAGTATCTTGCTGATCTTGTATAGGTGCTTTGTACTTTCTACATGGCTCAGAAAAATTAGGATCATCCTTATAGGAATCTTTCATCTCATCAAAACCAAGAACTTGAATTTTCATCTCGACCATCAAAGATCTTCTTCTACTTAATGCATCAACAACTTGGTTAGTGACTCCACTCTTATGCTTTATCACAAATGTATAACTCTGCAGATACTCAACCCATTTCATATGTCTCTGATTCAACTTATTCTAACTACCCAAATACTATAAAACCTTATGGTTAGTATACAACACAAGTTCACTCGGTATCAAATAATGTCTCTGTTTCTTTAGTGCTTGAACAATATCATAGAATTATTGATCATACATAGAATATTTCCTTCTAGCATCATTCAACTTTTCACTAAAGAAAGCAATAGGTTTACCTTCTTGACTCAACATAGCTTGAATTTCACTTCCACTTGCATCACATTCTACTTGAAATACTTTACTAAAATTAAGAAATGCCAAAATAGGTAATTCAACAACCTTCTACTTCAGATTCTAAAAACTTTTATCAGCTCCATGTGTCCACTTGAATACTCTTTTATCTCCTCTCATAGTCTTAGTCATAGCATTGCAAATTGCATTGAAATTTCTAATGAAATTTCTGTAAAAACTTGCCAGTCCATGAAATGATCTTACTTCACTAGCATTTTTAGGGGTAGGCCAATTCAAAATAGCTTCAACCTTTTTAGGACCCATTTTCAAACCATCAGCTAAAATAACAAATCCCAAATATACAGTCTCTCCTTTCATGAATGAACACTTTTTCAGATTTATCAGCAGCTTTTCCTCTTTCAATCTCTGCAAAAATTGTGTAAGATGCAAAAAATGTTCTTCTCTAGTCTTACTAAAAATTAGAATGTCATCAAGATATACAATCAAAAACTTACCCAAGGATTTCTTCAAAACTTCATTCATCAACCTCATAAAAGTACTCGGTGCATTAGTTAAACCAAAAGGCATAACCAACCACTCATACAAACCTTCTTTTGTCTTGAAAGCAGTCTTCCATTCATCACCTTCTTTGATTCTGATCTGATGATATCCACTTTTCAAATCAATTTTGGTGAAATACTTTGCTCAATTTAAATTGTCCATTATGTCATCCATTCTTGGTATAGGAAACCTATACTTCAGCGTTATCTTGTTGATTACTCTGGAATCAGTACACATTCTCCATTCCCCATTTTTCTTCGATGCTAATATAGTAGTTATTGCATAGGGACTCAAACTTTTTTTGATGAAACCTTTCTCTAGCAACTCTTGAATCTGTCAGTTCAATTCCTGATTCTTGGTAGGTATTAACTGATGAGGTGCCTTATTTGGTAAACTAGCTCTCGGGATTAGATCCATAAAATGATCAATACTTCTTTTATGTGGAAAACCATTAGGTACATTGTTAGAAATGATTTCAATGTACTCAATGAGTAACTTATCAATCTCTTCAAGAACACTATCCTTAGTCTTCTTACTTATCTTGTTAGAGACTACTGAAAAACATACATCATTCCTTTTCAAATATTTGATAAAATTTCTTCCTTCCATCAAGAAAAATTTCATAGATGTGCAAACATTACTAATAGGTTCTTCCATTAATGGTAACAAAATTTGTTTCTTTCCATCAACCAAAATAGTATCCTTATGCAATCTCCCATCATATATAGCACGTCTATCATATTTCCAAGGTCTACCCAAAAATATATGACAAAAACCCATAGGCATGATATCACACAACACCTTATCATAATATTTTCCAATCTTCAAATCCACATAACATTGGTCACTTACCAAGAGTGTATGCTCATCCTTGATCCATGAAATCTGATAGGGCTTCATATGTTTCAACCTTTTCAATTGCAATTTAGTGACCATTTCCTTAGATGCCAGATTCTTCGAGCTACCACTATCAATGATTACCTTCCAAACTTTATCATAAACTCTACATCTAGTCTTGAACAAAATTTTCCTTACCAGATCTTCCTTTTTTCTTTCATTCCACAGTGCTCACCTTACCATTAAGCTATTTTCCTTTTTAGGTTCATTCGGTGAATCTTCTTGTACCAATACATTTCTACTGCTACTAGCCTTCTTAGTTACTTGTGTACATTCAAATGATCTATGTCCTTCTTCTCCACAATTATAAAAAGTTCCTCAGAAACTTCCTCTTTTATAACCACCTCGGTAGTTACTGCTTCTACCTCTAGGTGTACTTTCACCTTTCCACTCGGTCTTGCCTTTGTCCAAATTTTTCTTCTCAAGTTTAGATCTACCATTTTCACCATTAGATCTACCTCTTCCTCTAGGGAATCTACCACCTCTTTTTCTCTATCTTTTCTCATGTCTCTTGTTCAATTTCTCCTTATCTTTCAATGCAAATTGATAAGCCTCTTCAATGCTTTCCAACTTAATCAGGTGGATCTCCTCTTGGATGGAAACTCTCAAACCATTCAGGTGTCTACCAATTCTTTCCACACCATCTTCATCATGTCTAGATCTAATATCCAATCTATAAAATTCCTTAGTATACTCTTTTACTGAGCTATCTTTCTGCTTCAAACTTTGCATTTTCCTAACTAGGTTAATCTGATAATCATAAGGAGAATTTTCCTTTCAATTGTTTACCATCTTATTCCATACCTTGATTTTTTCTTTTCCCTTCCTTTTCCTATCCAATTGCAAGTGTTCCCACCATATGGATGCATGACTCTTCAACTTAGCGCTTGCAATCTTCACCTTCTTATCTTCAGGAATGTTTTCATATTCAAAATACTTTTCCATCTCAGTGATCCAATCCACCAATTCATCATAATCCAATTTTCCACCATACTCAAGAGGATTGAAATGTGGTGTAGATTTCAGACTTGTCAAAGCCTCCAAAAATCTTTCCTCACCCTGATCCATCACAAGTGTAGGTTTTGCATTTCCTTATTCTTCCTCAACTTAATCATCACTAACATCTTCAAGATCTCTACCTCTTCTCTGGGTTGTTTCAACAACTTCTAATCTAGTAGCAATCTGCCTTAGAATATTTTCCAATGCTAGATCTGCATCTCACCTTATATGAACCATCCTTACAACCCTCTGCAATTGTAGGTCAGATCGCAATCTGCTACCCCACAACAATCAACTAGGGCTTCAAGAGGAACCAACAAACCTAGATCCACAGACCTACATCAAGATCTAACCTTGCTTTGATACCACCTGACACAAGGTAGGGGACAAAAGGGGCCAAAGGATGGCACACCCTGATATTCCAAGCCTACTCAACACATGTAGAAGAAAACAAACACAATAGTGAGAGAGAGAATGCAGAGTCTTTAATTAATTTTCATCAAATAGAACCATACATGCCAAGTTGTAAGGCCTTCCTAGTTATGGCCTGATATTACAATGAATCTTAGAAGTCCTCAAACATGCAAGGGTCTATTACAAATATCAATTCTAATGTCTATTATCTTCTCTCTAAAAACTACTCTAAACTGAGTTGGCCTTTAGATCCATAATCAACAGAAGGAATAATCAAAATTGGGACCACACACCTCCCAATGATAGATTCCAACATTAAATCTGCAACCCATAATAAATGCTCAAGTTCACCCAACAAGAACTCAAAATAAACTACTTGATAAGCAAGGATGACTGAGCAACAAACAAGCAACGTCAAGCGCCAATGAAACAACTGCCCACCCAGGAGATAACCAAGTGCACTCAGTAACCAAAGGAAACTGACCAACTACTGACCAACTCGATCAAAGAAGGAACCAAGCAACATAGAAAACTTCAAACATATTTTTGGTGACACATGATTGCCAAGGACCCAAGATGCTCCTGCATCATCCCTTTTCCTCTATGGATTAGGTCGAGAACCTTATTAATTATTATTTTATTTATATGCTCACCATATTCATAAGATGTGGGTTTTATTTTTGAATAATTATTAAATGTGTTCTCCCATGAATTGGGTCAAGAATGATTTAGTAATTTAATGAAGTAATTTTGTTTAAATCTACATGTGCTAAGAAATCCATATATTTAGAGTCATAGGGGTAAATATTTTAATGTAAAAGGCATTGCATAAATTTTATTGTAATTTTTGACAATGGTGTTTTATAAACCATTGTCAGAATCCTATTTTTGGTGCATAATTTAGAGTGGGCAAGGTTATTCCTTTGACCATCTTTTTTAGGCGTCCTACTTTTCCACTACCCCTTTAAACTTGGGAATCTGGCATCTGAGTTTATGAGGCATCTTCATGGGCCTATTTGGAGATTTTTCCATTTTTAGGAGGTTGAGGGGTTTCATGTAGATTCCTAGGTTTTCTTTTTATACCTCTCACTTTGGTGATGGAGGTTAGTTCTTCTTTCCCTCTTCCTTGGACATGAATGCTTTTATCTTTAGAGAAGTAGATTGGTGTACTTGGCTCCTTCCACCAAAAATAAAATAGTATTCCTTCTCATCCCTATTATTTTCTAATTTTTCCTATTTGAATTCATGTTAAAGTTATTGTGATCTTGTCATCCTTTACTTTGCATGTATGTTCAAGTTGAATGTTCAAGAAGGCATTTTGTAGTTGTTCTAATTTGTGTACATTTTTTTTAAGTTGTGGGAGATTTTCCCTTCTTTTAATACAAATACCTCTTTATTTCAAGGATTGTCAAGGTGGACAGGGTCAAGTTGTGAGTTACTAGGTTATTGTTGGAGATTTTCCAGCAAGCCAATTGATGTAGGGCAAAGGTCAGAGGGGGCCAAGGGATGGCACACACCAATGATTCAAGCCTTCTCAACACATGTAGAAGCCAACAAACACAACAATGGGAGAGAGAATGCAGAGACTATTAATAACTTTCATAGAATAGAATCATACATGTCAAGCTGTAAGGCCTTCCCAGTTATGGCCAGTTATTATAATGAAATTTAGAAGTCCTCAAACATGCGAGGATCTGATACAAATTAAAGTCTAATGTCTACCTCCTATGTTCCTCCAAAAACTACCTCCCTAACTCTAATCCAACAACTACATTTATACAAGAGTCTACCGAATTGAGTTGGCCTTCAGATCACATTTAACAGAAGGAATGGTCAAATTGAGGACCACACTTTTTATGCCCCATAAGGGAACTGGAGAAGAGAACAAAGATTCTCTTTGTAAAAGAAAACCTAAGTAATGATTTATGAAAATTTTTAAATTTTAAAAGAATTATATAAACAAAATATAGATTAACTTAGATTCCTCCAAGGTTCCCTTTTCATTTAATGTAAAAATCATTAAGCCCATAGAGTATACTAACAACTTGATTTACTTTTTAAATAAACTACATCCCAACATTTGTAAATTATTTATAAAGAAATATAAAGTACTTTCATTTCATTTGCCATTTAAATCCATCTAAATTCCTAAGTAACCTTTATGAATGATATAACACTTAAAGATTAAATGATAGAATCATTTAAACATTTGATACATTACAAATATTACATTTGTTTTACTATCTTTTCCTTTATTCATCAATAATGAGAAACATACTACTTTACTTGAAATCTTACAAATTCCCTTACATCATATACATAAAGCTTGTGCTTCCCTTTTCCTTTTTCCTAAGTCTACCCATTTCAAATACATCATTTTTAAATACATCAAGGATTACATTACATTCATCTCCTCTTGGTAGGTAACAATAATTTTACATCATGAAAGATAAATACAAGTCTTCATTCTTCAAAACTGGAACATAAGCAAGCATGAATCCTTAAACACTACATCTACAAAAGGTACCTTGATAAAAATATTTACCACCCAACCACATGGATACCAAAAGGCCCACTCCCCCATGCTAGGAGATAAACACCAAGGTCCACAAGGAAGGAATAGCTAGGCCATACCTAAGGTTGGGTAACCTTTCCCAAACGTAGATGAAAAGAATATCAAATTATAAATATTTTCCCAAAGGTTCTAAGGCTTGGTAGAAACTCTAAGAAACAACCTAAGTGAGTGTCATCACATAGCCCTCACCCCTTGGGTTGTCTTGGTACTAGCCACTTTGGGCCCTAGCCCGCAAGTAGGCATATGCAGAATCGAATGCCATTCGTACAGACAAGTGTCATTCGATCGTACCTATGCATAGGCACCTTCTTCCACTCCCATCCATAGCCTTTGCTCACACTAATGGAATGGGCAAGGCACATTTAATATTTTTAATGTTTGAACCCATTTCCATAAGTTTTAATTAAGTTATCACTTGTTAAATAACTCTTTAGTCGGTTATCTTGGTGCTAGCCACTTAGGGCTCCAGCCCCGCACTGAGAGCCACACACTTAGTGTTCTTAGGTTTTCTACCCTTAACCCACACATCAAAAATACATCATACATGAAATAAAACACATCATAAACACTTTTGAAAACTTAAATCAAATAATATAAAAGAATAGGATAGTTTAGGGATGTTTAGGAAAATTAGGAGCGGTTTAGGGAACCCTAGGATTGTCCTGATCTTCCAGACAATCCTAGACCCTAACCCTACTCCCTACACACATCCTAACCCTATTAAGGCATCTAAATGCACCATATAACTTTCATCAAACAAGAAATGATCATATATAAATTTTACACAAATTTCCATATAGTTTATACAAAATTCCATATGCCTGACATTTAACTAAGTCTGAATTTTTAAGAAATCTCAAAATTAGAAGTTGCATCTTAACTCCTATGAAGCTGAAACCTATCTCAATCATCCTGGAAGGTACCTAATTCCTTTATACAAGTATAATTTAAAGTAATAAATTAAATAAATTAATGTATCATAATTTATACTTAAATGTTATACTTGTATAAATCATGTTTTTCTCAGTTGACACTAATCTGCTCAGTTCACACTGCTTTGCTTGGTTGACACTGTCTTCCTCAGTTGACACTAATTTTCTTGGTTGACACAATCTGGTCAGTTAACAGTAGTTTTCTTAGTTGACATAGTCTAGTTGGTTGACACTAGTTTTCTTGGTTGACACAGTCTGGTCAGTTGGCACTAGTCTACTCAGTTGACACAGTCTGGTTGGTTGATGGTGGGGAGGCTAGGATAGACTAGCTAGTCTATGCTTTTCTCCTTGTCCAAGGACTCAAGTGTACTCCTGACACCTGCAGTTGATCTATAAGAACCTTCTACATTCAAGGGACCCCTGACCTACCTAACCTTCCCACCAAGTTCAATCAACTCACTCATAAACACTCCATACTTTGCATTCTAGCTATTAGCCTTATCTAGGCTTAATAAGGGCTTCTTGTCATATGCTACTTTCCCACACTCCAATAGTGGATTTTTTAGGTTCCAAGGTGTTTTCAAATAATTAGACACCTACTCAATTCATTATTTTGATTGATTATTCATCGGATTCAATACTTGCTTTGGAAAACAGGGCTTCAAGGAGGAGGCCTAATTAGCCCTCCCTTCGGTTTCTTAGGGAATTTGAGACCCTTTGCACCAAGTTTCATACACCCTGTCCTAAAGGAATTTGTCTACAAATGACCCACTCTAAGGGATTTATGGGGTCTTAGGCACCCATTTGACCGTACAGTGCCATTCCCTATTTATGAGGGTTTTAAGGGTTTCGTGGCTTTTCTCTGCTCCTAGCTTCACCATGGAATTTCTACAACTTTGCAAACCCTCTCCTTATCAAGGTAAAGTCTTCTAATATCACCCTTGATTTTCACCAAAGGGAAAGTCTCGAAAATCTCCCTATCACCTACTGGACTGCTTTGACTACTATTGCAACCTAGCCGAATGGCTCCAATTCGCCTAGGGCTTTGTCAAACTTGTGTTTGCACTAGCTTGCTAGGGCCCTAATTGTATAGTATATAGGGTTAGGGTCTGAGTTCTTAGACTCCACAATCCCATGGCTTTCCCATGGTGGAATCAAGAGCTTTAGGCCCTATTCCATCAGTGCCACCAAAATAGATAGTGGACTGTGGAACTTGCTAAACCAAAGAAAATAATCAAACACACTCAAAACCTAATCTATTTGCAGGTAAATGAATTGAAACAACCACAAAAATGGCTACACAAACAATGGATATCAACAATACACACTAAAATCAATGCTTCAAGCCATGAAAGTCACTGTCAAACACTGTTTCAGTATATTTTCTCTCATGTGCCCGTACACCTATCGTACATACTATCTTCCCACCTTGGGATTAGGGTTATTCAGGCCTTATATATCCTTTGTTTCAAGTTTGTGTGTTGGTTATAGGGCTTATAGCCACTTAGCATAATCAGTCTTTACAAAAAGGGAAAGTTGCTAGCAACTTTTGAGCAACTTTTAGTTGCTTGAGTAGCTTTTGCTTACTCATTCAAAAGACTATTCCTAAAGCACACTTGTGCTTATTAAATAACCAAACACTAACTTAAGATTACTAACCTCAAATCCAAGCACTCCAAGTTGATAACATTCCTTGGATCAATGTGCTGCACAAACAAACTAGAAAGACTAGAGACTTCTAGGATTTAGACATTGCCTAGAATCAACAAAAACAAATGAGCCAAACTCCTTGTTGAACCTTATTTAATTAAATTCTTCAAACCAAGGTAAGACACACCAAAATATGAAGGTGAGGGCCCTCATAGAGGTTTTCCTACACAATACTCCCCCTCAGCACAAACTAAGGCACCTTGGGGTCTAGGAGACCTAGATCAACACCAAACCTTTTGAACTATCCTTCCTCTATCTAGGTGGCTTCAGATTCAAGCTATCCCTTCCACTTGATCAAATGCTCCATGTAGACTTGATGTCTAGCTATCTTCTTCACCCTAGATTCTAGGATCTTCTCTTCTTGGGCTGGTTCCTTCTTAGGCATGGCATTAGCATCCACATCTTGTAGTACCTTTGGTAGAGTGATACCTTTCTGACTAATATCACCCTTGAATCTGATCAGGTCTGCAACATTGAACACTGGTGAGATGGCTAAATCTAAAGGTAAGTCCACCTTGTAGGCATTCTCTCCATATTTGGCTAAAATCTTGCATGGACCTACTCTCCTCATTTTTAGCTTAGTAGGCATGCCCTTCTGCATCCGTGCTTTTTTAAGATGGACCATGACATAGTCCCCAATCTAAAACTTTACTTCTTTCCTCTTTTCATCCACTTTAGCCTTGAGTCTTTGGGTAGACTCCAAGATAGTTTTCTTCACTTGCTCTTGAACCTCCTTGATGGTTTGAGTAAAATCTTCATCTTTTCCACTCTTCAAATCCATGGAACCTAAGTCTCTCAACTCACACACTCCTCTAGGGTGTCTTCCATACACTATCTCAAAAGGACTTCTTCTTGTGGTCCTGTCTACACTATCATTATATGCATATTCAGCCTGAGATATCACAAGATCCCAAGTTTTCCCATACTCCACTTCTTGAGAGATTGTACTAATGCATACAACTCCAAGTCATAAGATGAATACTTCTTCTTTGCCTCATTGAGTTTCTCACTAAATAATTCCATAGGCCATCCTTCTTGACTCAATACACCACCTACTGCTATACCACTTGCATCGCATTCAATGGTGAACAACTTATCAAAAGTAGGTAAGAGTAGAATTGGTTTGGTTGCTACCTCTTGCTTCAATGTTTGGAATGCTTCCTCAACTACCTTAGTCCATTTGAACTTTGTTTTTAGTCCTCCTTTGATGGTTTCAAGCACTGGTGCACATATCCCACTAAATTTCCTCACAAACTTCCTGTAAAATTGCACCAAGACATGAAAACTTCTAACTTCAGTCCCTGTTTTAGGAGCAGGCCAATTCAAGATTTCCTCTACCTTGCTTGGGTCCATTTTCAAAGTACCCCTGGACACTACAAAGCCCAAATAAACTATCTCTTGCTGCATTAACTCACACTTTTCTAGATTGATGGCTAGCTACTCTTCATGTAGCTTCTTCATAACCAACCTTAAGTGCTCAAGGTGTTCTGCTTTTGTCTTGCTATAGATGAGTATATCATCCAAATACACCACCACAAATCTTCTTGTGAAGTCCTTCAAGACCTCATTCATTAACCTCATGAAGGTGCTAGGGGCATTGGTAAGCCCAAATGGCATCACAATCCATTCATACAAACCATTAGTGGTTTTAAAAGTAGTATTCCACTCATCGCCCTCCTTAACTCTAATTTGGTGATAACCACGCTTCAAATCCAACTTTGTAAAATACATAGCACCTCCTAAGCAATCCATCAGATCTTCTATTCTTGGAATTGGGAACCTATACCTGATAGTGATCCTATTAATAGCCCTTGAATCTATGCAAAGTCTCCATTTTTTACCTTTCTTAGATGCTAAGACCACTGGTACTACACATGGACTAATACTCTTCTTGATCAGCCCTTGATCCAATAACTCTTGTACTTGCCTTGCCACTTCCTTATTCTAGTCTGGGGTTAGCTTGTAGGCTGCTTTATTGGGTAGAGAAGCACTGAGAACAAATTCAATTTGATGACTTATAGCTCTTCTTTGAGGTAATGTGGTAGGGGTTCCATCACTTACTATATCTCTGAATTCTTCTAGCATTTGTTGCATTTCCAATGGTAAATCTACCTTCAACTTCCTATCTTCCTCATTTGGCTTCACCATTATAGCACACCCTCTAGTCTCCTCATCCTGTAGTGCATGTAGAAACTCCTTACCACTACTAAGCAACACACTAGGTGTCTTAGAACCCTCTTCATTCTCTTTTATGGACTGAATTTTGAAAGTCCTTGCATCTTTCTTAAAAGAAATGGAGTTCTCCTCTCCATCATGGATCATCTTTCTATCAAATTGCCAGGATCTTCCCAATAGAAGATGGCATGCATCCATGGGTAAGACATCACAAATACTTCTATCTTTATAGCCTCCAATGGAAAAATCTACCCATGTCTACTCATTAACTAGCACACTTTGCTCCTGGTTCAACCAAGTTACCTTGTAGGGGTTTGCATGTGGAATCTTTGTGAGTTTCAGCTTCTTTGTTGCTTCCTCTACTATAATGTTATTAGTAGACCTTGAATCTACTAGAACCTTGTATCTTGTACCTAACTCTAAAAAGAGCCCTTCATTGCTTGGGTTCACCTTGATTAGGCTGCCTGATAAGTACCCTTCTGAACATAAGATTCTCCCCCATTTCTGATTCCAATTTGCTAACCTCATTATTGCATGAGCTGCTGCTATCCTCTTGGGTATAGGCTACCTTCTTCTCATTCTATGAGGCTAATGGTTTCTTAGGACACCTATAGGTAGAGTGTCCAACCTGTCACACTGATAGCACTTCATAGTGGAAAAGTAGGAGCTGCTCCTTCCTGTTCCTCTTCCTCTACTTCCTTGAGAACCTCTTCCTCTACCATAAGATCCTCTTGTACTAATTTCTGAACTTTTTTACAAGATTCTGCTCTCACCTTGGTTTCTTGATTCACCACCTCTACTAGAACCTCCTCTTTGACCCCCTCTAGAGTCTCTACCTCTTCCTCTATTCTTGGAATTAGGTTCTTTCTTTCTCCTCTATTTTTCTTCAAGCTTTTGTGCCATATGCTGACATCCAAGTATGGTGGTAGGAGTGAACAAACTCATCTCTTCTGCTATGCTCCATTTCAAGCCACTGAGGTACCTTGCCACTTTAATGCTCTCATCCTCTTGGACTCTGGATCTCAAGCTCAATTTGTGAAACTCTTCAGTATAAGTAGTTACATCCATCTCCTTCTTTCTAAGGGTCAATCTTTTCTTATGCTGCTATATTTCATAATCAGCTGGTAGGTATGCTTTCCTAACTTTTTTGACCATAGCTTTCTAATTAGAGATTGGATTCTTTCCCTCTTTCTCCCTTTCATCTTGCAAGTAGTTCCACTAGGTTAATTCTTTTCCTCTCAACCTAGATTTGGCCACCTTGACCTTCTGTGCTTCTGAGATCTCTTCACATTCAAAGTGATTCTCCATGACTTCAATCCACTGCATCACAAGCTCAATATCCATCCTTCCAGTTAGTAATGGGACACCTTAAAGTTCTTTGTCTATGATAGCCTTTAGAGCTTTGAGAAACTACTCATCTTGTGTTGGAGGATCAGGTGTTAGTACATCATCATCAAGAGTCTTCTCTTTCCCCTTAGCATCCTACTCCTCCATTTTCACATTCACCTTATCTGCTTTTTCTTGGACATCATCCAAGAGTTGTTCCATTTGAGACAACCTTTCCTACAGGAGTCTATTAGCTTCCTCCTGATCTTCTACCTTCTTAGCAAGCTCTTCATTGGTCACCATTTTCTACTTTTGAGATGATCCAATTGATTCTTCTAGTGGTTGAAACATCCACCCTTCACTTCCCAAGCCTTAAGAGGCTCTGATACCAATATGATGGGGAGGCTAGGATATACTAGCTAGTCTATGCTCTACTCCTTGCCCAAGGACTCAAGTGTACTCCTGACACCTATGGTTGATCTATAGGAACCTTCTAAATTCAAGGGACCCTTGACCTACCTAACCTTCCCACCAAGTTCAATCAACTCACTCATAAACACTCCATACTTTGCATTCTAGCTATTAGCCTTATCTAGGCTTAATAAGGGCTTCTTGTCATATGCTATTTTCCCACACTCCAATAGTGGATTTGATAGGTTAGTAAAGCCTTATATATCCTTTCTTTCAAGTGTGTGCATTGGATTTAGGGCTTATAGCCACTTAGCATAATCAGTCTTTACAAAAAGGGAAAGTTGCTTAGCAACTTTTGAGCAACTTTTAGTTGCTTGAGTAGCTTTTTCTTACTCATTCAAAAGACCATTCCTAAAGCACACTTGTGCTCATTAAATAACCAAACACTAACTTAAGATTACTAACCTTAAATCCAAGCACTCCAAGT
>BSBK01001670.1:1290000-1725000 GCA_027943335.1 Chamaecyparis obtusa
AAATTGCACTAAAATTTCTAATGAACTTCTTGTAAAAACTTGCCAGTCCATGAAATGATCTTACCTCACTAGCATTTTCAGGTATAGGCCAATTTAGAATAGCCTGAACCTTTTCAGGATCCATCTTCAATCCATCAGCTAAAATAACAAATCCCAAACACACAATCTCTTCTTTCATAAATGAACACTTTTTTAGATTTATCAGCAACTTCTCCTCTTTCAATCTTTACAAAACTTTTCCAACATGCAACAAATGTTCTTCTCTTGTCTTACTAAATATCAGAATATCATCTAGATATACAATTACAAACTTACCCAATAATTTATTCAAAACTTCATTCATTAGCCTCATAAAAGTACTCGGTGCATTAGTTATACCAAAAGGCATAACCAACCATTCATACAAACCTTCTTTTATCTTGAAAGTAGTCTTTTATTCATCACCTTCTCTGATTTTGATCTGATGATATCCACTTTTTAGGTCAATTTTGGTGAAATATTTTACTCTAGTCAAACTATGCATGATGTCATCCATTCTCGGTATAGGAAACCTATACTTCACTATTATCTTGTTGATTGCTCTAGAATTAGTACACATTCTCCATTCCCCATTTTTCTTTGGTACCAATACAGTAGGTACTACACAAGGACTCAAACTTTCTCCGATTAAACCTTTCTCCAACAATTCTTGAATCTATCGATTCAATTCCTAATTCTCAGTAGGAGTTAATTGATGAGGTGCCTTATTCGGTAAACTAGCTCCATGAATTAGATCCATACAATGATCAATGCTTCTTTTTAGTGGCAAACCATCAAGTACATTATCAGAAATGATTTCACTATACTCAGTGAGCAACTTATCAATCTCCTCGAGGACACTATCTTCTATTTTCTTACTCGGCTTATTAGGAATTACAATAAAACTTACATCATTCCTTTTCAAATCTTTGACAAAATTTCTTCCTTCCATCAAGAAAACTTTTACAGATGTACAAACATTACTAATAGGTTCTTCCATCAATGGTAACAAGATTTGCTTCTTTCCATTAGCCATAATAGTATACTTATGCAATCTCCCATCATATATAACATGTCTATGATATTGCCAAGGTCTGGCCAACAAGATATGAAAACAATCCATAGGCATGATATCACACAAAACCTTATCATAGTATTTTCCAATCTTCAAATTCACATAACATTGTTCACTTACCAGAAGTGTATGCTCATCTTTGATCCATGAAATTTGATAGGGCTTTGGATGTTCTAGTCTTTTCAACTACAATTTTGTGACCATCTCTTCAGATGCTAGATTCTCTAAATTATCACTTGTATGCACCCTAAAATGGTTTCCTAGCCTTTAGGCCCCATTCTTGCAATTTATCAAATCCCTGAATCAATATTTTCAAAAATCAATATTTTTCAAATTATATCAATTTCCTTGATCAAATCCTACTCTATCATTTATTCAATTATTTTCTATGGGCTAACCATTTTTATCCTAAGTCTTTATTTATTTAAAAGGAATTCCCTCCCCTTTTATTAAATAAAAAGCCCCACCTTACCTCTTATCCTAAGTTGCACAAATAAAGCATTATTCTTATTTTATAAAAAAAAGAAAAGGCCTTTTTGTCTCATGTGGGGCACAAAAATCAACTCTTATTTCTCATTGGAGGAGACTTGTGCACATGGATTTCTCCTCTTTCAAGCTCCACCTTTGATTAAATCTTTTGCCTCTTAATCTCCATGGTCCATTCCTTTTCATTTCCTTTAAAAGGAGAGCTCTCTTCTCATTTTAGGATCCCACTTTGAATACTAATCTTATGCTATAGGATTTCTTGGATACTTTGGAGCTTTTGGAGATCTTCTTGCATTCTAGCTTTCATTCTTTCATCATAGCTTCATGTTTATGGTTTCTTAGCTTAGATTTCCTTTCATGCTCTAGATTAGCTCACATAGCTTAATTAGAAAGGATTTTTAATACTTTCATTTCCATAGCTTAGCTTGCATCTTCATTTCTAGCATAGCATTGCATTGCATTCTCATCTTGATTCTTGAGGATATTAGCATTCTTTCCCTTGTCTCATTGAATCTTCCATTGTGTGGTTTACTAGAAAGGTTATAGGCTTAATAGCTCTAGCTGGGAGCACTATTCAAACATCCTTGTGACTCCATACCTAGGGAGCTCTAGGTCGCTTTCTCAAAGTTTCCAATCTATGGATACTCTTGGAAGTAATGACTTAGAGAAGTGCACATCTTAGTGTGTACACCACTGTCAATGATTACCTTCCAAACTTTATCAGAAACTCTACATCTAGTCTTGAACAAACTTTTCCTTACCGGATCTTCCTTCTTACTTTCATTCCATAGTGCTCTCCTTACCATCAAGTTATTTTCTTTCTCAGGTTCATTCAATGGCTCTTCTTGCACTATAGCATTTCTACTGCTACCAACCTTCTTAGTCACCTATGTGCATTCAAATGATCTATGTCCTTCTTTTCCATAGTTACAACAAGTTCCTTAGAAACTTGCTTTTCTATACCCACCTTGGTAGCTACTACTTCTACCTCTAGATGAACTTTCACCTTTCCACTCAGTCTTGCCTTTGTCCAGGTTTGTTTTTTTAGGTTTAGATCTACCAATTTTTCCATTAGATCTACCCCTTCATCTAGGGAATCTACCACCTCTTCCTCTTTGTCTTTGTTCATGTCTTTTGTTTAGTTTTTCATCGGCTTTCAAAGAAAATTGATAAGCCTTTTTAATACTTTCCAACTTAACCAAGTTGATCTCCTCTTGGATGGAAACTCTCAAACCATTTAGGTATCTACCAATTCTTTCCACATCATCTTCATCATATCTAGATCTAATATCCAATCTATATAATTCCTCAGTATACTGTTTTACCAAGCTATCTTTCTACTTCAAGCTTTGCATTCGCTAAACTAGGTTAATCTGATAATCACTAGGTAAGAATTTTCCTTTCAATTTATTCACAATCTTATTCCATACCTTGATTTTGTCTTTTCCTTTCCTCTTCTGATCTAATTGTAGATGTTCCCACCATAAGGATGCATGACTCTTCAACTTAGTGCTTGCAACATTCACCTTCTGATCCTTAGGGATGTTTTCATATTCAAAATACTTTTCCATCTTGGTGATCTAGTCCACCAATTCATTAGAGTCCAATTTTCCACTATACTCAGGAGGATTGAAATGTGGTACATGTAGACTTCAAACTTGTCAAGGCCTTCAAAAATATTTCTTCACCTTGATCCATAATAGGTGCAAGTTCTGCATTTGCCTGTTCTTCTTTAACTTCATCATCACTAACATCTTTAAGATGTCTGCCTCTTCTTTGGGCTATCTCAACTACTTCCAATCTAGCAGCAATCTGTCTTAGCATATCATCCAATCCTGGATCTTCATCTCACCTTCCACGAACCATCTTGACAACCCTCTACAATTGTAGGTCAGATCGCAATATGCTACCCCACAACAAATCAACTAGGGCTTCAAGAGGAAGTAGCAAACCTAGATCCACAAACCTAGATCAAGATCAAACCTTTCTCTGATACCACCTAACATAGGGAAAAGGATAGAGGGGGCCAAGGGATGGCACACCCCATTGATCCAAGCATGCTCAGCACATGTGGAAGCCAACAAACACAACAATGGGAGAGAGAATGAAGAGACTATCAATAAATTTCATAGAATAGAATCATACATGTCAGGCTATAAGGCTTTCCTGATTAGGGCCAGTTATTATAATAAAATTTAGAAGTCCTCAAACATGTGAGGATCTGATAAAAATTTAACTCTAATATCTACCTCCTATGTTCCTCCAAAAACTACCTCCCTAAATCTAATCCAATAACTACATTTATACAAGAGTCTACCAAACTGAGTCAACCTTTAGATCCATAATCAATGAAAGGAATGGTCGAATCTAGGACCACACACCTCCCAATGAAAGATTCCAAAATTAAATCCATGACCCATAATAAATGCACAAGTCAGCCCAACAAGAACTCAAAATAAACTACTTAGCAAACAAGGATGACCAAGCAATAGACAAGTAACGTCGAGTGCCAGTGAAACAATCAACCACCTAGGAGATGACCAACCACACTTAGCAACCAAAGGAAATTGACCAACTTGTCCAAAGAAGAAATTGAGCAACACAGAAAACTTCAAATATATTTTTGGTGACATAGGATTGGCAAGGACCCAAGATGCTCCTGCTTCACCAGTGCTAACTGTATGTTTGTCATTGATGACAACATATGGTAAGTAGGATGTGTGGAAGACTTATGCATTAAGATTTTAGTATATGAAGCATGGACATGTTATCAGCATGATATCATGGACATAGATGTTTATTGTTAGTATAGACAATTATATTGCAGCTTGTATCAATAATGTTCCTAACAGAGTAATAGGCAGTGTTCTATGTATAGTTGTCTGTATAGTTGTCATGAATCCTTGTTCCTTTGGATATGTGATGAAGACATGGTAGTGATGTTACATTCATGGATACATAGTCTGAAGATCAATAGAAGTAAAGTTATGTAGTCACTATTTTCCTGTAGTAGTTTCCTATGTTTATTTAGAAGTGTCGACAAAGATCTTATTGGTTCTGGAGTTGCACCTATCATTTCAGTATGTGCCCTTGGATTTAAGCTAAGAGAAGAGTTAGTGATGTTTTGGTAAGAGTGCATGAAGCAATTCAGCTTGAGGAGAAAGATCTAGTTGTTTTGGTAGAGTCAACAGTGTGTAGCATGCATCTACAATTATCTTATTGGATAGGTCCTAGAATGTGTTGCGTGCTTAGTAGAGCTAACTAAATTATTATTGAAGTTTTTTATGAATTCTCTAATATGATTTCAAGGTGGTTCTAATAGGCTAACTTGATTATACCATTTAGAGGAAAGATATTTATAAGAAGTTATTTGTGATTGTTGTGGTGTGGTTCATGGTTGATTATGAAGAGTAGAGAAGAGTGTGGGAACTATTGAACCATCAGAAGAAGGTCTATGTGACCAAGTTAAGTAGTTTTTCTATACATTGGAACTGATCTAAATAGCAGGTCTAAGCATATTTCACCAAGATCTAGATATAGCGTGTATATGTTAAACAAAATGTTTTAGCCTTCACCCCTTTGAGAAGTGTGCTCTTGGACAGTGCATCCTCTCCCCTAACAAGGTCTGACCCTTGTCTAGGTCTACTATACTAAATATATTGTAAAGCAACTCCTAACAGGGTTAAGGATCTTCTAACAAGGATCATAGTACACTAGTACACAATATTAGTGGGTGTCAATTCCCACCTGGGTTTTTACCTATTTGGGTTTCCCCATAACTAAAATATTCATGTCGTGTTCAAGTGTTATTTCATTGTTTTTATGCTTTATGTTTAAGAATACTTAATTGGACAAAGAATTGAGACTTTTAGATAACTGATTCACCTCCCCCCTCTCAGTTATCTCTTGGGACTATTCCTAACAATTGGTATCAGAGCCAAGTGCCTCGAAGAGAAAGTTGAACAGCTTGAAGTTGATATGATGGCATTCTTCAGAAGAGAAAGTCCTAAGTTTGATGGAGAGAATTATCTTGATTGGAAGAATAAGATGGAAACTCATTTACAATGCATTGCTTTTAAAGTTTTTAATGTAACTATCAAAGCAGTCAAGATCCCTACCTTAGAATACCTTGCAAAGGATTATGCTATTGAAAAGAAAAAGGAATTGTTTCATCAAAATGCAATAGCCAAAGAAGCCCTTATCAGTGCCCTATCTAATAGTGAGTTCTCAGAATTAAAGAAGGTAGATACAACTCACAAAATATGGAAGCACTTAGAAGACATGTTTGAAGGAGACAAACAAGCAAAGGATGCACGTAGAAAGACATGGAAGAAAAGATACAATGCATTAGAGATGATTCCTGAAGAAAACATCAGAGCTTACAATCAAAGGATCAATGAAGCAGTTGCTAGAATCAGGAACAATGGTGGAGAGATCTCAGAGGAAGACATTATGGACAAATTGATTACTACTCTCACTCCAAAATATGAAAACAAGATCAACATCATTGATGAGACCATGCAGCTTACATCAAGTTTCAAAAGAGAGACCTTGATCAGAAAAATATCAATTTTTGAGATTTCAAGATTGAAGACAGAACCTAAAAGTGAGACAACATTCAAAGCAACAATCCATGGTAAGAAATCTACAAACACTTCTAGTAATTTTGATAATGATGATGAAGAGAAAACTCTATATGATTTCATTGCTATGATTTCTAAAAGAGAAAAGAAAGGAAAAGGAAAATATGAAGGTCAATTTCCATTCAAATGCTTTTCATGTAATAAGATTGGTCACTTTGCATCTAAGTGTCCTTTGAGAGCTAAGAAGTTCAAAAATGACTACAACCCTAAATACTCCAAGGAATGTTACTATGCTAAAGATGGAGTTTCACATGATGATTTAGCTAAAGAAGAAATTGGATTCATTCCTATTATAGAAAAAATGAATAATAAGATAGTTCATGAAAATAAGAAAGAGGAACAAGAGCTAGCATTAATTTCACAAGATGATATAAGGATGGACTGGATTATAGATAATGGTTGTTCACATCATATGATAGGTGATAAAGAAAAAAAATTTCATCTTGACAAATAAAATGGTGGCATGGTTAGATTTGGAGATAACACTCCTAAACCTATCATTGGTAGAGGAGCTATCACATTGTATGGAAAGAATAATACTAATGATGTTCTCTATGTAGATGGTTTGAAACATAACCTTCTTAGTGTTGGGTAGTTACTTGATAAAGGTTATCAGTTGGAGTTCAAAGATGAAAAATGCATCATTAACAACAAGCATGGTGTTATGATTGCATCAAGCTGAAAAAACTAAAGGTAATGTTTTCCAACTCAATTCAGAAGCAACTTGTTTTGTTGCTAAAGTTGATGACAGTTGGTTATGCATAAGAAACTATTCCATATCTATTTTGACAACATAGTAAAGATAAGAAATGTAAAGGTAGTAAGAGATCAACCTAGCATAGAAAAACTAGTTGATACCATATGCAGGGAATGTGTGATGGGAAAGCATGTAAGAAACTCATTCAGGAGTAAGCACAATTCAGCAGAGAACAAGTTGGATCTAATTCATACAAACCTATGTGGACCAACTCAAACAAGATCATACTATGGTGAAAGGTATTTCATTTTGTTTTTTGATGATTATACTAGAATGATGTAGGTTTACTTATTGAAAGCTAAATCAAAAGCATTTGAAAATTTCAAGATATTCAAGGCTAAGATTGAGAATGAATCTAGACTAAAGATAAAATGCCTAAGATCAGATAGAGGAGGAGAATTCACCTCTGATAGATTCTATGAGTACTGAGAAGAACATGGCATAAAGAGACAATTAAGTGCACCTAGAACGCCTCAGTGGAATGGAATTATAGAAAGAAGGAATAAGATCATCCTTGAAACAACGTGCACCATCATGATTGAAGGAAAAGTTGCACACACCTATTGGAGAGATGTAGTCAATACAATAGACTATACTATCAATAGAATTCAATTAAGACCTGGCACTGACAAAACACCATATGATCTATGGTTTGGTAATGTTCCCATAGTAAAATACTTTAGAATCTTTGGAAGCAAGTGCTACATCAAGAGGGATGAAGCAGTAGGCAAGTTTGATGCAAGAAGCGATGAAGGTATTTTCCTTGGTTACTCTACTAAAATAAAATATTATAGATGTTACAATTTAAGGTTAAAGAAGATCATTGAAAGTGCTCATGTTAAGATTGATGAAAATTTATGGTTCAATAAAGATATCATGATTACTCACCTATGATTAAAGAAGAACCCAGACCCTCCACTAGTGATACAATTGTTGAAGAGATGTTTGATAGCATTGATGTGTTATGCAATGACCCTGAGACAAGTGAGGTATAAAATCCAAAGGCTAATGAGACAACATCACCTAAAGTTCCAAAGTTTCCCTCTAGATATCATTCTAAGGATGACATCATTGGAGATCAAAGTAGCAAACTCACAATAAGATCAAATGCCAAGAGTTCTACAAGTAGTGAAGCGGTATGTTTACTATCTCAGATTGAACCTTTAAGTGTTGAAGATGCATGTAAAGATTCAGATTGGCATGATGCAATGAAAGAAGAACTAGGTCAGATTATCAATAATGATACTTGGGAACTGGTCCCAAGACCTAGTGATAAGAATGTGATAGGAACAAAATGGATATTTAGAAATAAGATGAATGAGGATGGAATAGTATTGAGAAACAAAGCAATATTAGTATGTAAAGGATATGTGCAAAGAGAAGGTATTGACTATTCAGAGACCTTTGCACCAGTTAGTAGATTAGAAGCTATTAAGTTGTTTTTAGCTTTTGCAACAGTCAAAAACTTCAAAGTCTATCAGATGGATGTTAAGTTAGCATTCTTAAATGGTGAACTAAAACAAGAAGTATACATTGAGCAGCTAGAAGGATTCACTCTATCAGATAGACCTAATATGGTGTGTAGATTGAAGAAAGCACTCTATGGACTTAAGCAAGCCCCTAGAGCCTGGTATGAAAGACTTTATGGATATCTACCTAAGATTGGATTTGAAAAAGGTGCAATAGATTGTAATCTATTCATTAGAGAGACATCTAAAGGTCTACTACTTGTAGTTATATTTGTTGATGACATTATCTTTGGAGGTAATGACAAACTAAGTGCAGAATTTGCCAAAGAAATGCAAAGTGAGTTTGAAATGAGTATGATTGGTCCTATCAAATATTTTTTGGGACTAAATGTCCACTAGATAGAAAAAGGAATTTTTATTAATCAGCCCAAGTATGTGAAAGAGATACTGAAAAAATTAAAGATGGATGATTTCAAGCTAGTAGGAACACCTATGATCACTGGATGCAAGCTTACAAAAGAAGATGACTCACCAGTAGTAGATACAACATTGTACAAGTCTATGATTGGTAAACTCGTATATCTTACTCAAACTAGACCTAATATTTTGAATGCAGTTGGCATAGTTGGAATATTTGCAGAAGAGCCTAAACAAAGTCACCTCATGGCAATAAAGAGAATATTCAGATACTTGTAGGGCTCTATAGATAATGGTCTATGGTATCCTAATTTAGAAAATATTGAGCTTCATGTGTATACAGATGTTGATTGGGTAGGATGCATTGATGATAGAAAGAGTACATTAGGTGGAGCAATGTTTCTTGGTGATAGACTTGTCACTTGGACAAGCAAGAAGAAAAACTATATTTCTCAGTTAACAGCAAAAGTGGAGTATGTTGCAACAGCCTTCAATTGTTCTATAATTGTTTGGATCAAGCAAATGGTAAAATATTTTGGAATTTAGATTGATTATTCTATTGTTATTTATTATGATAACACTAGCACTATCAACATGTCTAAGAACCTTGCAATGCATGCAAATAAAAAGAACATTGAGATCAAGTATCACTTCCTAAGAGAGAAAGTGGTAGAGAAAGAAGTCAAGTTGGACTATGTGAATACTAAAGATTAGTTGGTAGACATATTCATAAAGCCCTTGCCTAAGGATACTTTTGAGTATCTCAGGGAGAAGTTGGGAGTAATTTCCTTCCATGATTCTGCTTAGAAGAAAGAAGAAAAGGCATTAGTCCTCAGGGACTAATGGAAGGCTGACTACTCTACCTCGGGAGTAGTACCAGTGCTTAAACTAATTAGTGCCCTTTTCCATTGATGTCAAAGGGGGAGTAATATATAGAGTCATGAAAAATAGAAGCAAAACAGGAGTAATATACTAAGGGGGAGTACTATTCAATTTTTGAAGCAGTTCAATTGAGGAAATGGAGAATATTGAATAATATTGCAATAGATGGAGGATTCATCATTGGGGGGGTTTTTTATGAGGAAATGAAGAATGTTATAAAATAATTTCTCATTCCATTGGTGGTGGTTTTTCATTCCATATGTTTCCATCAATGTCAAAGGGGGAGATTGTTGGATATTTGCCAGCAAGCTAGTGTTAACTGTATGTTTGTCATTGATGACAACATATGGTAAGTAGCATGCATGGAAGACTTGTGCATTAATATTTTAGTATATGAATCATGGACATGTTATCAGCATGATATCATGGATGCAGATGTTGATTGTTAGTATAGATAGTTATATTGCAACTTGTATCAGTAGTGTTCCTGACAGAGTAATAGGAAGTGTTCTATGTATAGTTGTCTATACAGTTGTCATGAAGCCTTGCACCTTTGGATATGTGATGAAGACATGGTAGTGACATTATATTCATGGATGCATAGTCTGAAGATTAGTATAAGTGAAGTTATGCAGTCACTATTTGCCTGTAGCAGTTTCCTGTGTTTATTCAGAAGAGCAAACATAGATCTAATTGGTTCTAGAGTTGCACCTATCATTTTAGTATGTGCCCTTGGATTTAATCTAAGAGAAGAGTTAGTGATGTTTGATTAAGATCACATGAAGTAATTCAACTTGAGGAGAAAGATCCAGTTGTTTTGGTAGAGTCGACAGTGTGTAGCATGCGTCTACAATTATCTTATTGGACAAGTCCCAAAATGTGTTGCATGTATTGGTGTACTTAATTATTCCTAATTAAAATTTACTTAATCTTACTTAGGTTAATGCATTTCATAGTAGTTTTTGATTGAGACACCTAAGAGTGTGCACATCTATTAAGCACATGGTGTAGGATAATTTCCACTTTTGGTGTGATAGTTGTCTTCACATACCTTGTTGTGTGTGAGATCCACCTTTCATGCTCTTATCAAATTATCATCCTAATCCATTACACATACTTTATTGCATAATGGAGGATAATCCACATTTGATGGACATGTGATTACACCTAGCATAGGTGATAGCTTATCAACTCCTTATCATTGTCTCTTATTGCCTTCCCTATATAAAGAGGCCTATTATGTAATCATTTTCAATCATTCAATCAAGGTGAATTCATTGGATCTATTCAATCCATCATTGCATTCATATTTTCTCTCTTGTGCTTTTCTTCAACCTCTAGATCCTTGATTCAATCTTTGTTATTTGCAAATTCTTACAGTGTGCTTAGTAGAGCCGATTGAATTATTATTGGAGTTTATTTTGACTTATCTTATATGATTTCAAGGGGGTTCTAACAGGTCGACTTGATTATATCATTTAGAGGAAAGATATTTATAAGCAGTCATTTGTGATTGTTGTGGTGTGGTTCATGTTTGATTAAGAGGAGCAGAGAAGAGTGTGCAAAGTGTTGAACCATTAGAAGAAGGTTTATGTGACCAAGTTAAGTAGTTGTGTAAGATCATTTCATCATTTGGCAAGTTTTTACCAAAATTTTATTAGGAATTTCAGTTCAATTGGTAATGCTATGGCTGAGATTATGAGAGGAGATAAAAGAGAATTTAAGTGGACACATGGAGCTGATAAAAGTTTTTAGACTTTGAAGCATAAGGTTATTGAATTACCTATGTTAGCATTGCCTCATTTTAATAAGGTATTTTAAGTGGAATGTGATGTAAGTGGTAGTGAAATAGGAGCTATGATGAGTCAAGAAGGTAAACATGTTTCTTTCCTTAGTGAAATTTGAATGATGCAAAAAGGAAATATTATGTGTATGATCAATAATTCTATGCTATTTTTCAAGCCCTAAAGAAGTGGATACATTATTTGATACTAAGTGAATTTGTGTTGTATACCAATCATAAAGCTTTACAATATTTGGGTAGTCAAAATAAGTTGAGTCAAAGACATATAAAATGGGTTGAATATTTGCAAAGTTATACATTTGTGATAAAACATAAGAGTACTAACCGAGTTGTTGATGCCTTGAGTAGAAGAAGATCTTTGATGATCAAGATGAAAATTACAATTCTTGGTTTTGATGACATGAGAGATTCATATAAATTTGATCCTAATTTTTCTAAGTCATAGAGAAAGTGCAAAGCACCTATTCAAGATCAACCAAGTACTAAATGGGAAGACTATTTCAATCAAGGAGGTATGTTTTTTAAAGGTATTTATTTGTGTATACTGAGAAGATCAATGAGAACTAATTTGATAAAGGAGAAACATAGTAGTGGTTTGGCTAGACACTTTCATGTTGACAAGACATTGAATTTGCTTAAGTAGAAATACTTTTGGCCACAGTTGTATAAGGATGTTTAGAAATTTGTGAAATGTTGTGGAATTTTTCAAGTTACAAAGGGAGTAAGTCAAAATACTGGATTATATACACCAGTTTTTGTTCCTAAGAAACCTTGGACTGATATCTTTATGGACTTTGTTCTTGGCTTACCGAACATAGTAAGATGTAATGATTCTATATTTGTTGTTGTGGATAGATTTTCTAAGATGGAACATTTTATACCCTGTAGAAAGACATCAGATGCAGTACATATATCAGATCTTTTCTTTAAGGGAATTGTCAGATTGCATGGATTACGAAGGAGTATCATCTTTGACTGAGATAATAAGTTTGTTGGATACTTTTGGAAGACTCTTTGGAGAAATTTTGGCACCGAGTTGAGGTATAGTTCTACATTTCACTCATAGATTGATAGAAAAATAGAGGTTGTGAATAGAATTTTGGGTAATCTTTTGATATGTTTAGTTGGAGACACACCAAGTGATTTGGATTCAGTGTTGGCACAAGAAGAGTTGGCATATAATAATGCAATGAATATGAGTACTAGGAAAACACCTTTTGAGACTGTAAATGGAATACAATTGAGAGGTATATCAGATTTGAGGGATATTGTTAATGAAGAAAAGAGAAGTGCTAAAGGAGTAAAGTTTGTTGAGTTCATGAAGACATTGCATGAAGATGTGAAACATAAGTTGGAGAAATGTAATCAGAAATACAAAGATAGAGTTGATAGATCAAGAAGATATAAGACTTTTGCAGTTAGTGATGAAGTAATTGTTCATTTAAAGAAAGGTAGATTTCCCTTTAGAATATATGGAAAGCTAAAAAATGAAGAAGTTTGGTCCTTGGAGAATATTGAGAAAATATGGTAGTGGAAATTCTTATGAAATTGAGTTGCCTAATGACATGGATATATCTCCTATATTCAACATTGCTGATTTATATGAGTACCATGAATCAGATGAAGAAATGACAGTACCAAATTATTATCCTAAGAAACAGACATAAGAAGTTGAGAAATTTTTGGAACAAAGAGTTGGCAGAAGTACAAGAGGAAAACAATATATGGAATATCTAGTAAAGTGGAAGAATAGACTGATTGAAGACAGTTCGTGGGATTCATAATCTAAGTTGGATTCAGCTTAGGTTGTACCTACTACATGATTTGGAGAATCATTTCAAATAACCCTAGGTGTCTGATGCAGGAGCATCTCATGTCCTTGGCGATCCAATGTCACCAAATTTATTTTTTTGTTTTGCTCGTGTTACTCAGTTACTACTTTGACTGAGTTGGATCGGTAGTTGTTCGGTTCCTTCGTTAATCGATTTGGTTGGTTAAACCCCTGGTGCTCATTTATCCTTTCCTGGTGCTCAGTTATCTTTTCCTAGTGCTCGGTTGTCCTTTCTTACCAAGTTATTTGTTTTAGTTTGGTGTTGAGGCCAACTTGTGCAATTAATTATGGTAATGGATTTAATTCTAGTATCTATCATTGGGAAGCATGTGGACCTAGATGTGTTTATTTCTTCCGTTAATGGTGGATCTGAAGGCTGATTTATTTGGTAGCCTCTTGTATATATTGTGGTTGTTGGTTATAGTTTAGGGAGTTAGTTTTTGGGTAGAAGATAGAAGTTTTAAGATTGAAGATATTTTATGAATCCTTTCATGTTGGAAGATTATTGTACTTGAATTGTAATATCTGGCCCTAACTAGGAAGGCCTTACAACCCAACATATATGAATTTATTTGAAGAAATATAAGGAGTTGATATGCACTCTCTATCTCCTTTATGTATTGTTTCTTCCATGTGTTATTTCTATAGGTTAGATCTAGATTAGGGTGTGCCTTTGGCTCCTGTCCTCATCCTCCCTTGCACCATTCTTCCATGAAAACTGGTATGTTGCTAAACATTATCATTTTCAAAGACTAACATTATTTTCATAGAGCATAACTTTTTTTCATAAATAGATTTGAATGTGCTTCTTTTGAATTTAGTTTTGTAACATCCATATGAGGGGCATGAAATTGGTTTGAGGACATTATCATAATTATTGCATTTTTTATTAATGTTTGAAGTTGACTAAACCGTAATTTTGACATACCTTAGCTACATAGCTTATAACTTGTTGTGTATTTATCTTTTTTTTTTGAAAAGTTGATAGAAAGTAGACTTAAAGATGAAGGGCATTATTAATTTTCAAAAAAAATTATCTTTTCTACTATTTTTCATTGAACATCAAATTTAGAGGTTTACATTTGATAAAACACCTACATTCGATTAATGTAAAAAACCATATACATAATAAATTCAAAAGTTGTCAAATCTATAATCATTAGAAAGCTCAATCCAAGTACTTGTGCCATGCAAAATGACATATCCTTATTGTTCCATTTGATCCCTACGATTGAGCACCGAAGCCATGAAATTCTCAAAATTTCTTCAAACTTTGTAAAAAGGACCTAATTAGGTACTTTCGATCAAAACTACTTTACATCAAAAGTACTTTTTGATTTAGATTCAACTTAAGTCTTAACCAAGTGAATTTCGATAGAAAGTAGTTACTTTCGATAGAAACTCATGTTGTCCTATTTGGTGTCATTCTGGGTCAATAACAATTACATATAAATAAATGTATCTTTTTCTCATCTCACTAATTTGAAAGCTACAAAATAATTCACATTTTGGAGAAGGAAGACTTTTGAAATTGTATTTTTTTGAATTTTGTCAAAATTTGGTTGAACAATTTTGCAACTTGTCATGGGAAATAAAAAGAGAAGGTGAAAGAACAATACACGACATTATTTAGAAGAGATTGAACAAATACTATGTGAAGAAGCACGAGAAAGATATTACCATAGGAAACAAGGTGTCTGTCTCTCTCTCTTGATATTTTAAGTTGATGGTTAGGACTTGTCTTAATGAAACAAGTAAGAATGATATTGAAATGCCAAATTAGAGCTAATTTGATAAATAAGGTCTAATTAGACTTAATAATACTAATTAGACCTAATAACACCTAGATAGGACTTTAATTATAGACACAATAAGACTAAAAAGACATAATTATAGTTCTAATTAGACCTAATGTGAGTATTATGACCCCTTAGTACCTATTGACATAAGTAATTTATAAGACTTAATTAATATAGAATATTCTTGTAATATGACCCCTTAAGAACTAATTAGACCCAATACATTATTAATATGAATAATAGGACCCCTTAAGCATAATTGGACCTAGATTATGACCTAACTAGACAAAATTAGAGGTCTATTAGTACATAATTAGACCAATTAGGACTAGTTAGACCTAATTAGGACCTATTAGGACTTATTACAATAAATTAGATCTAACTAGAATAGTTAGAGCTAACTAGACCTATTAGGACCCATTAGGACCAATTAGACCTAACTAGACATAACTAGGACCTATTAGCATGACCAATTAGATCTATTAGGACCTATTAGGACTAGTTAGACCTAACTAGATGCAACTAGACCTATTGGGACCAATTCAACCTAACTAGACCTAACTAGACCTATTAGGACCTATTAGGACCAATTTGACCTAACTAGGCCAATTAGACCTAGCTAGACCTATTAGGACCTATTAGGACCAACTAGACCTAAATAAACCTAACTATGACCTATTAGGACCTATTAACCTAACCAATTAGACCTACTAGGACCTATTAGGATGAATTAGACCTATTAGGACCAACTAGACCTAAATAAACCTAACTATGACCTATTAGGACCTATTAACCTAACCAATTAGACCTACCAGGACCTATTAGGATGAATTAGACCTATTAGGACCAATTATACCTAACTAGACCTATTAGGACCTATTGGTCCTCCTATTAGGACCAATTAGGACCTATTAGGACTGATTAGGATAGGTTAGACCTATTAGGACCAATTAGACCTAACTAGACCTTTTAGGAGAAATTAGACCTTACTAGACCTAACTAGGACCTATTACGACCAATTAGACCTATTAGGATCTATTAGCCTGACTAATTAGACGTAATTTGACCTAATATAACCTATTAGGATCTATTAGGACCCATTAGGATCTAATTATCCCAATTAGACATCATTTGAACAATATGACCCCTTAAGCATAATTAGACCTAGATTATGACCTAGCAATAGACCACATTAGAGGTCTAGATTAGTACTTAGTTAGACAAATATGACTAGTTATGATCTAATTAGAACCAATATGACCTATTAGTTACACTTTTATGCCTAATTAGTCCCAATTATACTTAAAATGACCTAATTAAACACAATTAGACCTAATATGACTTAATCAAATCCCAAAATAACCTATTTATACATAACTAGACCCAATTAGACCTAATATGGCCTATTTGGACATAATTAGACCTAATATGACCTATTAGGACCCAATATTCCACATATTAGGACTAATTAGTTACACTTTGATGCCTAATTACTCTTAGTTAGACCTAAAATGACCTACTACATAGCCTAACTAGATCTCAATATGACCTAGTTAGACCTAATATGACCCAATTAGACCTAATATGGCCTATTAGGGCCTATTTAGATCAATTAGGACCTATTAGGACCGATTAGGACCTATTTAGACCTATTAGGATGTATTATGACCTATGAGGACCAATTAGACCTAACTAGACCTATTAGGACCTATTACGACCAATTAGAACTAACTAGACCTAACTAGGACCTATTAGGACCAATTAGACCTATTAGGACAAATTAGACCTATTAGGACCAATTAGACCTAATTTGACCTAATATTACCTATTAGGACCTATTATGACCCATTAGGATCTAATTAGACCATTTAGACATCATATGAATAATATGACCCCTTAAGCATAATTAGACCTAGATTATTACCTAGAAGTAGATGAAATTAGAGGTTTATTACACCTACAGGTAAGTGCACAAAGATGGGGGACCAAAAAGGGTGTATAAGATGGTACTTTTTTCCTAAAATCAGAAAACTCTAAACTTCAACAACAAATTGAAGATAGTTAGACTCAAAATTTTAAGATGTGACAAGAAAAAGAGTTGTAATACTCTGAATCTAGTTCCTAAACTACTAATTTATTTTGAAAATAGTGCAGATTAAAGCCATCAAGTGTGCTCCCCCTAAAATGTTAAATTTTTTTGTTAATTTTTTTAATTGCTATGATGATAAGTTAGCTAACACCACATAGTTTATCCCATTTTTTTTTGCTAATTTTTTTATGAATATATATATTTTTTATGAATTTACGGAGTGCACACATCCTAAAAATGTGAAATGTCTCTATGCTGCCCCTAGAAATCATTTAAAACTAATTGAAAATCAAATTTTCTTTATTTTAAAGTGTGTATAATGGAGTCTAGTGTCTAAATATGTAACTTGTTGCATAATTTGACGAATGAGCCAAAATTTTTGCCCAAAATACTACACGTTGGTTTTTGACAAAAATCAGACATGCATACAAAAGAAATTAGAGATGAAAAACTTAACATAATCAGAATTAAAAATAAATTATATGGTTAGATAGCTAATAGAGAGATCTAGAATATGATGTTGTCTAATTTTAATGTTATTGAACCATGAGTAAACCTAACAAGGAGCACATAAAAAAAGATGTCATTTTTTTGTATGTCTATTGGAAAATACCTCTCTGGCCTATTTGAATCCTCCAAGACTTCATGTTGGACTTTCCCTTTAAATCCAACATGAAGTCTTGGAGGATTCAAATAGGCCAGAGAGGTATTTTCCAATAGACATACAAAAAAATGACATCTTTTTTTATGTGCTCCTTGTTAGGTTTACTCATGGTTCAATAACATTAAAATTAGACAACATCATATTCTAGATCTCTCTATTAGCTATCTAACCATATAATTTATTTTTAATTCTGATTATGTTAAGTTTTTCATCTCTAATTTCTTTTGTATGCATGTCTGATTTTTGTCAAAAACCAACGTGTAGTATTTTGGGCAAAAATTTTGGCTCATTCGTCAAATTATGCAACAAGTTACATATTTAGACACTAGACTCCATTATACACACTTTAAAATAAAGAAAATTTGATTTTCAATTAGTTTTAAATGATTTCTAGGGGCAGCATAGAGACATTTCACATTTTTAGGATGTGTGCACTCCGTAAATTCATAAAAAATATATATATTCATAAAAAAATTAGCAAAAAAAAATGGGATAAACTATGTGGTGTTAGCTAACTTATCATTGTAGCAATTAAAAAAATTAACAAAAAAATTTAACATTTTAGGGGGAGCACACTTGATGGCTTTAATCTGCACTATTTTCAAAATAAATTAGTAGTTTAGGAACTAGATTCAGAGTATTACAACTCTTGTTCTTGTCACATCTTAAAATTTTGAGTCTAACTATCTTCAATTTGTTGTTGAAGTTTAGAGTTTTCTGATTTTAGGAAAAAAGTACCATCTTATACACCCTTTTTGGTCCCCCATCTTTGTGCACTTACCTGTAGGTGTAATAAACCTCTAATTTCATCTACTTCTAGGTAATAATCTAGGTCTAATTATGCTTAAGGGGTCATATTATTCATATGATGTCTAAATGGTCTAATTAGATCCTAATGGGTCATAATAGGTCCTAATAGGTAATATTAGGTCAAATTAGGTCTAATTGGTCCTAATAGGTCTAATTTGTCCTAATAGGTCTAATTGGTCCTAATAGGTCCTAGTTAGGTCTAGTTAGTTCTAATTGGTCGTAATAGGTCCTAATAGGTCTAGTTAGGTCTAATTGGTCCTCATAGGTCATAATACATCCTAATAGGTCTAAATAGGTCCTAATCGGTCCTAATAGGTCCTAATTGATCTAAATAGGCCCTAATAGGCCATATTAGGTCTAATTGGGTCATATTAGGTCTAACTAGGTCATATTGAGATCTAGTTAGGCTATGTAGTAGGTCATTTTAGGTCTAACTAAGAGTAATTAGGCATCAAAGTGTAACTAATTAGTCCTAATATGTGGAATATTGGGTCCTAATAGGTCATATTAGGTCTAATTATGTCCAAATAGGCCATATTAGGTCTAATTGGGTCTAGTTATGTATAAATAGGTTATTTTGGGATTTGATTAAGTCATATTAGGTCTAATTGTGTTTAATTAGGTCATTTTAAGTATAATTGGGACTAATTAGGCATAAAAGTGTAACTAATAGGTCATATTGGTTCTAATTAGATCATAACTAGTCATATTTGTCTAACTAAGTACTAATCTAGACCTCTAATGTGGTCTATTGCTAGGTCATAATCTAGGTCTAATTATGCTTAAGGGGTCATATTGTTCAAATGATGTCTAATTGGGATAATTAGATCCTAATGGGTCCTAATAGATCCTAATAGGTTATATTAGGTCAAATTACGTCTAATTAGTCAGGCTAATAGATCCTAATAGGTCTAATTGGTCGTAATAGGTCCTAGTTAGGTCTAGTAAGGTCTAATTTCTCCTAAAAGGTCTAGTTAGGTCTAATTGGTCCTAATAGGTCTAACCTATCCTAATCAGTCCTAATAGGTCCTAATTGGTCCTAATAGGAGGACCAATAGGTCCTAATAGGTCTAGTTAGGTATAATTGGTCCTAATAGGTCTAATTCATCCTAATAGGTCCTGGTAGGTCTAATTGGTTAGGTTAATAGGTCCTAATAGGTCATAGTTAGGTTTATTTAGGTCTAGTTGGTCCTAATAGGTCTAATTCATCCTAATAGGTCCTAGTAGGTCTAATTGGTTAGGTTAATAGGTCCTAATAGGTCATAGTTAGGTTTATTTAGGTCTAGTTGGTCCTAATAGGTCCTAATAGGTCTAGCTAGGTCTAATTGGCCTAGTTAGGTCAAATTGGTCCTAATAGGTCCTAATAGGTCTAGTTAGGTCTAGTTAGGTTGAATTGGTCCCAATAGGTCTAGTTGCATCTAGTTAGGTCTAACTAGTCCTAATAGGTCCTAATAGATCTAATTGGTCATGCTAATAGGTCCTAGTTATGTCTAGTTAGGTCTAATTGGTCCTAATGGGTCCTAATAGGTCTAGTTAGCTCTAACTATTCTAGTTAGATCTAATTTATTGTAATAAGTCCTAATAGGTCCTAATTAGGTCTAACTAGTCCTAATTGGTCTAATTATGTACTAATAGACCTCTAATTTTGTCTAGTTAGGTCATAATCTAGGTCCAATTATGCTTAAGGGGTCCTATTATTCATATTAATAATGTATTGGGTCTAATTAGTTCTTAAGGGGTCATATTACAAGAATATTCTATATTAATTAAGTCTTATAAATTACTTATGTCAATAGGTACTAAGGGGTCATAATACTCACATTAGGTCTAATTAGAACTATAATTATGTCTTTTTAGTCTTATTGTGTCTATAATTAAAGTCCTATCTAGGTGTTATTAGGTCTAATTAGTATTATTAAGTCTAATTAGACCTTATTTATCAAATTAGCTCTAATTTGGCATTTCAATATCATTCTTACTTGTTTCATTAAGACAAGTCCTAACCATCAACTTAAAATATCAAGAGAGAGAGACAGACACCTTGTTTCCTATGGTAATATCTTTCTCGTGCTTCTTCACATAGTATTTGTTCAATCTCTTCTAAATAATGTCGTGTATTGTTCTTTCACCTTCTCTTTTTATTTCCCATGACAAGTTGCAAAATTGTTCAACCAAATTTTGACAAAATTCAAAAAAATACAATTTCAAAAGTCTTCCTTCTCCAAAATGTGAATTATTTTGTAGCTTTCAAATTAGTGAGATGAGAAAAAGATACATTTATTTATATGTAATTGTTATTGACCCAGAATGACACCAAATAGGACAACATGAGTTTCTATCGAAAGTAACTACTTTCTATCGAAATTCACTTGGTTAAGACTTAAGTTGAATCTAAATCAAAAAGTACTTTTGATGTAAAGTAGTTTTGATCGAAAGTACCTAATTAGGTCCTTTTTACAAAGTTTGAAGAAATTTTGAGAATTTCATGGCTTCGGTGCTCAATCGTAGGGATCAAATGGAACAATAAGGATATGTCATTTTGCATGGCACAAGTACTCGGACTGAGCTTTCTAATGATTATAGATTTGACAACTTTTGAATTTATTATGTATATGGTTTTTTACATTAATCGAATGTAGGTGTTTTATCAAATGTAAACCTCTAAATTTGATGTTCAATGAAAAATAGTAGAAAAGATAATTTTTTTTGAAAATTAATAATGCCCTTCATCTTTAAGTCTACTTTCTATCAACTTTTCAAAAAAAAAAGATAAATACACAACAAGTTATAAGCTATGTAGCTAAGGTATGTCAAAATTACGGTTTAGTCAACTTCAAACATTAATAAAAAATGCAATAATTATGATAATGTCCTCAAACCAATTTCATGCCCCTCATATGGATGTTACAAAACTAAATTCAAAAGAAGCACATTCAAATCTATTTATGAAAAAAAGTTATGCTCTATGAAAATAATGTTAGTCTTTGAAAATGATAATGTTTAGCAACATACCAGTTTTCATGGAAGAATGGTGCAAGGGAGGATGAGGACAGGAGCCAAAGGCACACCCTAATCTAGATCTAACCTATAGAAATAACACATGGAAGAAACAATACATAAAGGAGATAGAGAGTGCATATCAACTCCTTATATTTCTTCAAATAAATTCATATATGTTGGGTTGTAAGGCCTTCCTAGTTAGGGCCAGATATTACAATTCAAGTACAATAATCTTCCAACATGAAAGGATTCATAAAATATCTTCAATCTTAAAACTTCTATCTTCTACCCAAAAACTAACTCCCTAAACTATAACCAACAACCACAATATATACAAGAGGCTACCAAATAAATCAGCCTTCAGATCCACCATTAACGGAAGAAATAAACACATCTAGGTCCACATGCTTCCCAATGATAGATACTAGAATTAAATCCATTACCATAATTAATTGCACAAGTTGGCCTCAACACCAAACTAAAACAAATAACTTGGTAAGAAAGGACAACCGAGCACTAGGAAAAGATAACTGAGCACCAGGAAAGGATAAATGAGCACCAGGGGTTTAACCAACCAAATCGATTAACGAAGGAACCGAACAACTACCGATCCAACTCAGTCAAAGTAGTAACTGAGTAACACGAGCAAAACAAAAAAATAAATTTGGTGACATTGGATCGCCAAGGACATGAGATGCTCCTGCATCAGACACCTAGGGTTATTTGAAATGATTCTCCAAATCATGTAGTAGGTACAACCTAAGCTGAATCCAACTTAGATTATGAATCCCACGAACTGTCTTCAATCAGTCTATTCTTCCACTTTACTAGATATTCCATATATTGTTTTCCTCTTGTACTTCTGCCAACTCTTTGTTCCAAAAATTTCTCAACTTCTTATGTCTGTTTCTTAGGATAATAATTTGGTACTGTCATTTCTTCATCTGATTCATGGTACTCATATAAATCAGCAATGTTGAATATAGGAGATATATCCATGTCATTAGGCAACTCAATTTCATAAGAATTTCCACTACCATATTTTCTCAATATTCTCCAAGGACCAAACTTCTTCATTTTTTAGCTTTCCATATATTCTAAAGGGAAATCTACCTTTCTTTAAATGAACAATTACTTCATCACTAACTGCAAAAGTCTTATATCTTCTTGATCTATCAACTCTATCTTTGTATTTCTGATTACATTTCTCCAACTTATGTTTCACATCTTCATGCAATGTCTTCATGAACTCAACAAACTTTACTCCTTTAGCACTTCTCTTTTCTTCATTAACAATATCCCTCAAATCTGATATACCTCTCAATTGTATTCCATTTACAGTCTCAAAAGGTGTTTTCCTAGTACTCATATTCATTGCATTATTATATGCCAACTCTTCTTGTGCCAACACTGAATCCAAATCACTTGGTGTGTCTCCAACTAAACATATCAAAAGATTACCCAAAATTCTATTCACAACCTCTATTTTTCTATCAATCTATGAGTGAAATGTAGAACTATACCTCAACTCGGTGCCAAAATTTCTCCAAAGAGTCTTCCAAAAGTATCCAACAAACTTATTATCTCAGTCAAAGATGATACTCCTTCGTAATCCATGCAATCTGACAATTCCCTTAAAGAAAAGATCTGATATATGTACTGCATCTGATGTCTTTCTACAGGGTATAAAATGTTCCATCTTAGAAAATCTATCCACAACAACAAATATAGAATCATTACATCTTACTATGTTCGGTAAGCCAAGAACAAAGTCCATAAAGATATCAGTCCAAGGTTTCTTAGGAACAAAAACTGGTGTATATAATCCAGTATTTTGACTTACTCCCTTTGTAACTTGAAAAATTCCACAACATTTCACAAATTTCTAAACATCCTTATACAACTGTGGCCAAAAGTATTTCTACTTAAGCAAATTCAATGTCTTGTCAACATGAAAGTGTCTAGCCAAACCACTACTATGTTTCTCCTTTATCAAATTAGTTCTCATTGATCTTCTCAGTATACACAAATAAATACCTTTAAACAACATACCTCCTTGATTGAAATAGTCTTCCCATTTAGTACTTGGTTGATCTTGAATAGGTGCTTTGCACTTTCTCTATGACTTAGAAAAATTAGGATCAAATTTATATGAATCTCTCATGTCATCAAAACCAAGAATTGTAATTTTCATCTTGATCATCAAAGATCTTCTTCTACTCAAGGCATCAACAACTCGGTTAGTACTCTTATGTTTTATCACAAATGTATAACTTTGCAAATATTCAACCCATTTTATATGTCTTTGACTCAATTTATTTTGACTACCCAAATATTGTAAAGCTTTATGATTGGTATACAACACAAATTCACTTAGTATCAAATAATGTATCCACTTCTTTAGGGCTTGAAAAATAGCATAGAATTATTGATCATACACATAATATTTCCTTTTTGCATCATTCAAATTTCACTAAGGAAAGAAACATGTTTACCTTCTTGACTCATCATAGCTCCTATTTCACTACCACTTACATCACATTCCACTTGAAATACCTTATTAAAATGAGGCAATGCTAACATAGGTAATTCAATAACCTTATGCTTCAAAGTCTAAAAACTTTTATCAGCTCCATGTGTCCACTTAAATTCTCTTTTATCTCCTCTCATAATCTCAGCCATAGCATTACCAATTGAACTAAAATTCCTAATAAAATTTTGGTAAAAACTTGCCAAATGATGAAATGATCTTACCTCATAAAAGTACTCGGTATATTAGTTAAACCAAAAGGCATAAAAAACCACTCATACAAACCTTATTTTCTCTTAAAATCAGTCTTCCACTCATCACCTTCTCTGATTCTAATATGATGATATCCAATTTTCAAATCAATTTTGGTAAAATACTTTTCTCTAGTCAAAGTGTCCATTATATCATACATTCTTGGTATAGGAAACCTATATTTCACTGTTATCTTGTTGATTGGTCTAGAATCTATACACATTCTTCATTCTCAATTCTTCTTAGGTTCCAACAAAACTAGTACTGCACAAGGACTCTAACTTTCTTAGATCAAACCTTTCTGCAACAATTATTGAATCTGTCAGTTCAATTTCTGATTCTTGGTAGGTGTCAACCAATATAGTGCCTTATTCGGTAAAATAGCTCCAGGAACAAGATCCATACAATGATCAATGCTTCTCCTTGGTGGAAAACCATTAGGTACATTATCATAAATGATCTCTCTGTACTTAGTGAGTAACTTATCAATATCTTTAGGTATGTTATCCTTTGTTTTCTTACTTGATTTGTTAGGAATCATAGAAAAACATACATCATTATTCTTCAAATCCTTAACAAACTTTCTTCCTTCCATCAAGCAAAATTTTATACATGTAAAACCACTACTAATAGGTTCTTCAATCAAAGGTAACAAGCTTTGTCTTCTCCCATTAGTCCAAATTGTATATTTATGTAATCTCCCATCATATATAGCATGTCTATCATATTTCCAAGGTCTACCCAACAAAACATGACAACAATCCATAGGCATGATATCACATAACACCTTATCATAGTACTTTCCAATTTTCAAATTCACATAACATGGTTCACTTACCAAGAGTGTATGCTCATCCTTGATCCATGAAATTTGATAGGGCTATAGGTGTTCCAAACTTTTCAACTACAACTTTGTAACCATTTCCTCAAATGCCAAGTTCTCTGAGCTTCCACTATCAATTATTACCTTCCATACTTAATTAGAAACTCTACATATGGTCTTGAATAAATATTTCCTTACTAAATCTTCCTTATTAATTTCACTCCAAAGTTCTCTCCTTATCATCAAGTTCTTTTCCTTCTCAGGTTCATTCTGTGACTGATGCAGGAGGATCCTAGGTGTAAGAGCAATCTTGCATCACCCAAAAATATTTTTGTTTGCTTTTTAATAAGGGCTATCTTGTGCAGACATGCTATTTATGGAAAATTACTAATTTTTGTAAGTTGGTCATACGATCTTAGAATGTTCTAATTTCACAGTTGGAGGTTCATCTTAGTCATATCAGCCTTCTAGTTGAGTTTCATTGCCGAATCAAGTCTAGTCTTGAAGATATTGAAAATTTTTAGTATTAGAAATAGGGTACAAAAACTTTGAACTCAATTTTGAAGGATTTAGAGGCCTTGGATGAGGTTGAAACTTCAGTTGACTGGAGCTTCCACAAGTTAGGCATTGTAGAGAACCTCATGCCCTTTCCAAAATGGGGTCATAATAGTCAATCAAGGCAACATGTGATGACTTATGGTCTTCGGAAGTTGGGCCACTTGAAATGACGGAAAATCATTTTCCTTCAAAATTTTTGTTTGGGTTTCAAAAGTTATTTTTTTATTTTCAGCCGACTTTAATGTAATAAATTGAAAAATAAAATAATTCTAAGTTTGGTCAGCCTTAAGGGCTAAATTTTTGGAACCTTCTCGGGTGGTGGAAATTGCCTATATAAAGAAGGCCCATAGTGTTGTCTAGGTCAGGTCTAGGTAGTAGATCTAGGTAATGATTTGAGGCTTTATCCTATAGAATATTGTAAGGGAGATTCCCATGTGGCTTTGCATATTGTAATTCTAAAATTTGTAATTCCACATTTGTGGAGATAATAAGAAGCTCATTTTCTGTTCTTGCAAATTGTTGTTGTTTCTCTATTTCTATTATGTGTCTGTGGTATTAAGGGGAGCACCCTTCATCAAGTGGTATGAGAGCGGGAGTTCTTGAGTGTGTAAACAGATTGTCAACTATGAGACATTTTGCACCAAGACCATGGTTTAGGGTTTTAGCAAGCAGCGTGAAAATGCCTCCATGAAGGGAATGTGGTAGAAGAGCTAGTGGTGTGACACCTGAGATTAGAGAGCTTTAGAGATAAGTGCAAGCATTGAAAGAAGATATTCACAGAGGAATGAATCTTAATTTCAGAGATGAAAGAAATGATGAAGTTGAAGAAGAAGGAAATACTAAACAAGGAGAAGGTGAAATTATGAACCAAGAGGAAGAAAGGCTTTTTCGGGCCATTTCAAAGATCGAGAAAAGACCTAAGATTGAGGTTCTAGCATTTTTAGGAAATCTTAACCCATAAGAGTTGATCGACTGGATCAATGAATTAAAAGAATATTTCAAGTATGAAGATATTGAGGATCTTGATAGGGTCAAGTTTGTGAAGGCCAAACTAAAGGGCCATGCGAAGATCTGGTGGCAAGAGATTCAATTGGAGCAAAATAGAAGAGGAAAGGATAAAATCACAAGATGGGATTGGATGGTGGATAAATTGAAGTGATAGTTCATCCTTGTTGATTATGAGCTTGACCTACTCAAGAAAATGCAAAGTTTGAAGCAAGAAGGAAGATCTATTCAGGAGTATATAGAGGAGTTCTATCAAATCATCATCAGAACAAGCCATGTGAAAGCTAATAAGGAGAAAGTTGCACATTACCTTAATGGATTAAGGCTGAGGATTCAGGAGGAGTTGAATCTAGTTTGAATGAAGAGTATTGAAGAGGTATACCAGTTTTCCCTAAAAGTAGAGGAAAATTTGAACAAGAAGTTTGAAAGTAGATAAAATGAAAGAGGTCACGGTGGACCATTTTGTGGACGGTCATATGGAAGCTGAAATGAAAATCCAAAAAAGAAGGATGAGGCCACTAGCAGTCAAAATTAGAGAGGAAACAATTCCAATCATTTCCATGATCAGAATAATAGAGATCAGAGAGGAAGAGGAAGAGGACAAGGTCTAGGAAGATGAGGCTTTCATGGTACATGTTTTCACTATGGAGAATGTTACCTATAGATTTTATGTAATTATTGTAGGCTTCCTTTTCCCAAAATCACCCTAGAATTTTATAAGGTGTTATTTTTTTTTGTTTTCCTTTGCACAAACACCTTGTCGGTTGAACTTGAACCATCGAACTCAAGTAGTTCAATGATCAATGTTCAATAACATTCGTCGGTATGGTTTCATTTTCATTGGCAAGTCTAACGGCATTTCCACTTTGCATCGCGCACTTATCTCTTGAACCATGAATATTGAACTAAGTTTGGTTTAAACTTCTGAGTTTAATGGTCTTTATTGTCTCGCAAAGCTCTTTGCTATTTTCCTTTATGGCTTAACTTTTTCCCTTTTATTTTGATTAAATCATACTGATGAATAGTCCCTCATCATGTATGTTGAACTTGAATTGTAAACTCTCATAATTCCAAGTTCAGAGTTCAATGTTGGCCCCTAATTTGAAAAAGGTAAAAATGACATGACACATGTGACAGCTGGCACTTCATTACGTTATCCACACGTGTTGAAAGTGCGTGATTAATTGATGTGACTTTAAAATGTCATTTCAAGTAAGGGGAAAGTACAGTAAGTAATGATACATATGCCGTGAGACATTCAATAATCATTAATTCAAAAGTTGTGCACCATTAATTCAGCTTGTGTCGAATCTCTCAGAGATTTGTAAACTGCTTGCAATAAATATCAAGAGTCCAGCCATATTTTCTCATAATGCTAAGAAGATTTCATGCCACAGCTATCAGGGAAGGTATTCTCCTCTCATCTCAGAGCTCTGTCATTCGCATAAAACTAGGTGAGAACTTTGCTAGATTCATCCTTCATTGCAATATTACTTTAAGGTGCATTTCTATGACATCTTGTTGTTTTCTCCTATTAAAATTTCTAAATTTGAAAGCCTAAGATAAAGGACCCCATGCCCAATTTCAGAAATACTTCCCCATTATTATGTTCCCTACCTAATTGTGAAGATACCCATATCAAAACTGGAGCTCTAGAAGATATTATAGCCCGCATTAAGGAACCTATCCCAAGCTCCATGCTAGAAGAAGCTATCCAGAGTGGCTTAACTGATGTAGCCGCATTTCCTATAGTAGCTCCTTGCCGTGAACTAATTGTGGAATTTTCTAGGAGATATATTTTTGAGGAGAAATGCATAAGGAAAATTGACGGGATCCCGCTTTGTTTTCATAACCAGGGAGGTAGTGCAAAAAGCCCTAGGAATCCTAGAGAAAGACAAATATGAGGGCTGGAACATACCTTCTTCTTATTCAGATTTTTGCAATTAAGAGACAGGTGTACAAAAATGAGATCGCTCAGTATTGGCTCTAGAAAGCTCAGAGAGGAGGGTCTTAGCTTCCAAAGCCATTGACTATAGATCATTTTAAACCTGGGGTGGTAGACTTGGTTATCATGTTGAATAGGATTAAGGGAAACCAGCATGCATATTACTGAAATGATTGGATGTATTTTTATATTGAAGTGACTTTGGGTGGAGAACAGCACATAGATTGGGCTGAGACAATAGCAGATGAACTCAACCACCAATTGGCTAATTTCCTTACTAGTAGTGGCTTTTATATGTCCTCATATTTGTTCTATATTTTAGCCTGCACCTGTGAATGGAAGGGTTTATTCCATGAACAACCTATTCCCAATATGAAAATCTATGATTATTACCCTCACCTACAGAAGGAATTTTATATGGTCAATTTCCTTAAAGTAAATTATGTGTTTTTTGGGAAATTGACACATGAGCTCTAGGGGAATACTAAATAGTGAATATCTAAGGAAGCCACATCTTTTATGAATATTTATGGAAGTTTCTTCATTCAATTCAGGAGATTTACATACTTGAGAGTAGGTGGTTTTGAAGGAGAACCATTTAAATTACCCCGTTATGCTTTTGATAGCTTGGTAATTGCTAAGGTGTCCCATCAATTAGCTTACATGCACAAAGGATTCAAGGAGAGAAAAGGTAGAGCTAAGTCTTGTTTCCCAGTTGTATTGGGATATTTTACCTGTAAAACATCTTTTGATGCACTAAACTTGGAGCATCAACTTAGAAAGTTGAATATGAAAAAATTTGCATTAAGGAAAGACTTTGATAGAAGAGGTTTTGTAGCTAAACACTTCAATTTGCCTTTCGAGTTTTAGCATATCTCACAAATGGAAGATTACTAGGAAGGTTGCGATGATGATTTCGAAGTGCGGAGAAGAATGTGGTCTAGATTCACTTTGGGGCAAATTATTGCATTAAATATTTAGGTTGATGTTTCTGCCATAGATGAAGATGATGGTACTGAAATCATTGATGACCAATTTGAAACTAGGGTCAGAGGCACTCCACTTCCTAAAATTGATTAGAGTGTTGAGGAGAGGGAAAGTTTAACAATTAAGACTCTCAGTGTAGTAAAAAGAATCGAGGAATGGATTAATAGTAAAAGACCCCCTCCTTCAAAAAGACATAATCCTAGAAGAGCTGCTCATGCTAAAAATGCTGTTGATAAACCCATGACCACTGTTGATAAATTTGTTTCCTTTGTAGGTACTAGGTCTAGGAAAAGTTCACCTATTAATCTAGTAATTAAAGTTACTCTTGTTTCCTCATCAGTAAGAAGAACCCCAAGAAGTAAGGTTGACAAGGAAGCTAACGAGGTTGTGAAGGACAGTGAAGTAATAGACCTTGAAGGTATGGATTCCCACATGGCTGAGCAAGTTGATTTGAGTAATGTTGAGGAGGAAATGATGACCCTGACACATGCTAAGGTAGCTTCAAAAAGGCTTCTGACAAGTATAACAAATGATACTTTGCAGACACCCTCCCTAGCCCTTAGTTGGTTAGGGACTTCTATTTCAAATAAGAAACAGAATGTTTTACCAATTACTCTTCATGTGGAAGACATGGTGAGAAAATGTTTGGGGGCTTCTGTGAAACCCAAAAGAATTAAGATGGAGTCCATGATTGAAGTAGATGAAAAGACTGGGAGATGGGTAGTGGAAAGGGCTTTGCCCAAAACTGACAAGAATGTTTCAAAGGCTACAGTTGATGACTATATCATAGAGAAAATAAATCTTGCGATTGCCAGTAGGGCTGCAGATGCTAAACATTTAGAAACTTCCACAAGAAAGATTTTACACAGGACTTTTAAAGATGAGAAGGATAAAAAAGATTTGAAGGCAACAATACAGAGACTGTCAGAATTCATTCAAGTTATTCAAGAACCTAGCCCACTTCCCCTTACTCAAGTTCCTCATACTTTTGACCCCCGCTCACCTAAAGTTCATAAAACATTGGATCAAATTCAGTGGAATAAAATGATTGTTGAAGTCTTCAACAAATGGATTGTGAGCATGATACAGCGAGGGGGAAATTATGTCACTCAGCTAATTGAAACTCATGGGGATGTCACACAGGTTATTTCAGAAGTACTAGCCGAATTATCAGAGTGGAGGAAAGAGAGGAAGAAATGGGGTGGCATTGTTGATCAACTTACAAAGATTAGCTATTATGGCGTGATGACATTTCTTGCAGAAAAACCGGTTCCAGGTTTAAATGAAGAGGCCTTGTACATTGTTGTGAAAAGTATAGAATGGAGGAATTCAATCATCAAGGACAACTGTGATGGAGTGACCCATCTCCTAACTAATTTAAAAGGCCTTATTGATATCATGCAAAAAGACCTGAAATGTTTAAACATTGTATTGATTGATGAGGAAACTCAGAACGTGAAGAAGGTAGACAAAATAACTCAGGAATGGGAAGCGGGGATAGCTATGATCAGAGATAGTAAATAACTAACAATAGAAGATCTAACTTCCATGGTGAATACTGAAGCCATGCTCATCGCTTGTGTGGATCACCTGGATTCTCACAAGGCAAGCCTAGGAAAAATTCACAAAGACATGAAGGTACTTGTGTAGCGGATCACCCTCGTTGGTTTTCCATATCATGCCATGATCATTGGTGCATCCATGGCACATGAGGAGTGGAAGCAAGCACACACATCTAGGGCCTCACTGAACTGAACCCTGATCATCCAGCTCAGTTGAAGATAATGGATTTCCTTGGAAATCATTTGCTTAGGGTGTTAGTTTTCCGTTCCTTTCCAGTTTTCATGCAAAGTAGTTATGTTTTATCCGAAACTCTGGGAGTTTCATTGACATTCTTAATTTTTTATAAGTTGTACCAAATGGCTATATAAGGCCAGGAAAAACTTTCGAAAGGAGTTAGTTTTTTTTTAAAGAAAGTAATAGAATAGTATAGCTTAGAGTTAAAGTTTCCTACAAAAACTTGATTTGAAAAGACCTTTCTACCAGTGAATGAAAAAACTTATTTGATATAAATCTGTTGGTTTATGTTTATGAGTGGGCTTCTATTGGAGTATTATTCAGTGGATGAAATATTTTCTTGAATTAAGTTGTGTTATTTAATTTTGTTAATCAGAGTTAGATAAAAGTTTAAAGCTATGGTTTTTATTAGTTCAAACCTGTGAGCTTTATAGTGATATCTTGTTACTGATCATAAGTGATTGAATCATATTGATGAAAGATTGCTCATAGCCTGAGAAACTTTCTGGTTAAAAGTTAAATATTTGCAGTAATGCATGGTTTGGTAAAATATATTCATTGAAGATATTTCTGGGAGCCGTACCATAATTTAGAGAATTAAACATTTGAAGTTTAATTCATTTGTTAGTAAAGATTTGAATTTTGTAAAGGGTGATAGAGAAAATTAAGATCAAGAATAGAAAAGAAAAATTTATTTGCTAACATTTTTTGGTGACTCTACTGGGGAAGGAATAGAAAGCTAGTGTCTTTGCTTGACTCGAATGAGTGATTATGGTTTTACCTGCTGATAGAATACCTGGCAGAGTTGAACTTCCCCCAGTCTTGCAACCAGGTTTAGATTTTCATGACACTCAAGAGGACATTGTTGTAGACTTAAATAATTTGGCCTAGAAAGTAAAAACAAGTAACAAACAATATCAATAGGTTCAGTTAGTACTAGAAGAAGAGGAAGAGATTGGTGAATGGTTAAGAGGTCTCCCCGTAGCCTAAGAAGCTGCAATAGTTGATAGAGCAATTCAGAGGCCATAAAGATCACTAAGCTGGAGTCCAGACCTTACACTAGGTCACAACAAGAGGCAGGTATTTTTGATGAGGTTTTTGAAGAACTGAGAAATCTTGAGACCACAAGAGTTCATCCCTCAAAGAAAAAGGATCATAGTAGACCCCCATCTCCTCCTAAAGAATATTTCCACTCATCCCCTAAGACCTATGATTGGCAAGCTTTAACTTTATCAGGTATATAAGCCCCTCCTTTATTGACTATTTTCCAATAGTCATTATGGCCCAACCATGGGGTAATGTAGTAGGCCCACTAGCTCTGGCAGCTCATCATGCTTTTCCTAAAGGTGCTAAAGATGTTCTCCCAAGGTTTTCCAGTGATGGTAAAGTAGTTGTGGAAGAACATTACAATTCCTTTAATGTAGCCATGGGTATCTTAGGTGTACAAGAAGAAGACGTAGTAGTTTGAATTTTTGTTCAAACCTTAACAGACGGAGCAGCAGATTGGTTTGGACACCTTCCTGCAGCATCCATAACCGACTGGAATTCTATGAAAGTTGCATTTGAAGCTTGTTTCAAAAGTGCAGATGATGAACATTCTCTGCTAGCTCAACTCACACAAATGAAAAAGGAGATCCATGAATCTATGAGAGATTATGTGGCTTGATACAATAAGGTCATTCATAAAATCCCTACAGCAAAAAGGCCAACTTCTTAAAATCAACAGTGTTTCTTCGTAAATTCAATGCCCCCAGATATGGGTTTCCATCTAAGGAGGAATAGACCAGGGGACTTGACAGCTACTCAACAACAAGCTACTAAGTTAGAGGATGACCTCATCATGGTAGGATAGTGGAGAAAGAATCTCCAAGTGCCTAATAATCAAAACATGTCTTCCTCTGATCCAATGTTGCAAAGATTGATGAATGATGTAATCACTCTCAAAAGGCAGCTTCCCAAAGGTAATGCAAACTTTCCCCCTTTGTATAGAGATATATCTAGAGGTGCAATTGAACAAGCTAGACCTAGCAATAGGACTCCAGCCTTACCTCCAGTCGATAAGAATCAAATTGAAGCTCCTCCTAGGCAGGCTAATATGTGCACCTTTCACCTAACAGATGATCATGATGGGGCTTTATGTCTAGAAATGATACGATCAATGCAGATGCATGTAAATTGAGAATTGGCAAAGGAATCATCTGATGATGAAGGAAATCCTCAGTTGCTTGGCGACTCCAAAAAATTTTATGAAGAATACGAATCCAACTCTGAATGAGGAGGAAGTATTTTGGCAACATTACAGGACCCTGCATGCATTATGATGACAAGAGGTTACCGCAATTCTCAGGCAGATGATACCCCATCCACATCACAATGTTGGGAAAGAGGTAAAGATTTTTCACAAAAGACTCCAAATCTTAAAAATTATTTTTCTAAAGAGGATGATTTAACAAAAAAAAATAGTTCTACTCCTTCTTTTGATATTATTGATTTTTGTGAAACCTCAAAGATTCAAGTTACCCCTACCAAATATCTAAGAATGAATCCTAGGGAATTAGATAGACCAGTTAAGCATGTTAAGTCCACTCAGCCCCCTGCTGATCATCCAGACAATGATATGACCAATGCTACATTTGTTAAAAAAGCCTATATAGAAAATCAATCAACCGAGAGCAAAGATTCTTAGGAAGGAAAAGATCCTGTACAAGAAAAAACTCCCAAATTAGGTGTTAAGCCTGAGCCATTTTACCTATCCTTGTTTATCCATGGATTCAAGTTAAATAATTGTGTGATAGATTCAGGAACCTCAGATAATATCATGCCAGCCTCAGTAGCTAAATCTTTAGATCTTCCACTCACTGATCCTTTTGGTGAATGCTATGCCTTAGATGCCAAGCGGGTTCCTTTAGTTGGACAAATTAAAGATGCCCAAGTAGCCTTAGCAGTGTATCCCAGTAAAAAGATCAAGTTGACTATTCTTGTGGTAGATATTCCTGCGAGTTATGGCATGCTTTTTTGCAGGACTTTTTCTCAGGATCTTGGAGGGGAGATAAAACTTGATTGGTCTCAGGCAATAATTCTAGTCGGAGAGAAGAGAGTGGTGTTGCGGCCAGAAGGAAAATCAAAATACATGGTTTTCCCATCTAAGGATCCCAAGGCTCAAGTGCTTTATCAAGAGTTTGAATTTGGTAATTATATGATTTCCTCAACACCTAGCCTTAACAGTGAAGAAAACATTAATAAAGAAAATGGTCTATGGATTTTGGAGTTTGATGGAAGTTGTGCAATGGTGGGATTAGGAGCAGGTGTTGTATTAATATCTCCAGGAGGAGAATTGTTTCCTCGAGCATTCAAGCTTGATTTTGATAACACCAACAATACCACAGAATATGAATCTCTTCTACTAGGTATTGAAGAGGCGAAGAAGATGGGAATCAAAATGCTTAAAGCCAAAGGAGATGCAAAGTTGGTGGTTAGGCAAGTATGTGGGATGTATTCAACTAAAAATGAGAGGCTCAAACATTATAGGAATTAAGTTTGGGATGAGATAGAAGAATTTGAAGCCTTCTCCATAGAAGCCATTCCCTGAGAGTTAAATAGTAGAGCTGATTCATTGGCCGTCTCTTCATCCCTATTGCTGCGACATATAGACTTCAAGAAAACCTTGTATAAAATTGAGATAGTCCATAGGCCAAAAGTACCGTATAACGCTGATCATTGGTAGGTTTTCCAGGATGATAAACAAATAGATAAATTTTTGCAACTAGATGAAGTTTTTAGTACAACCTATTTTGAGGGATCTTCATCAACTTGTGATGAGTTTTGCCCAGGAGAAGTGACAAAAGAAGGGATTTTTCAATTGAAAGGAAATCATATTCCTAAGGGCCTAGTCTCTCTGGAAAGACAATTTGATAGGTATGATGCTCTAAGTCATGAAGTACCTCCCAAAGAGGAGAAGAATCCAAATGATCATGAAAAGATAAACATAGGAGAAACAGAGGAAGAACCCAAATATATTAATTTGGGAAAGTGTTGTTCTCCAAATGAAAAATGAAGATTTATAAGATTATTGAAAGAATATAAAGACACATTTGCTTGGTCCTATCATGATTTGAAGAATTTTAAAGGTGGAAAATTTTAGCACCAAATACCCCTCAAACCAGGGACTACACCCTTCAAATAGAAACTAAGAAATTACAATCCAAAGGTTTCTGAAGCAATTTAAAAGGAGGTTGAAAAAATGCTACAAGCTCACATTATTTATCCGATTCATCATTCTACATGGATTGCAAACATAGTTCCTATCAGGAAGAAAAACGGAGAGATAAGGATCTGTGTAGACTTTTGGAACCTAAATCAATGTACCCTTAAAGATAACTATGGTCTTCCTATTATGGATCATATCTTACAAACCGTGGCTGGCTCAGAAATGATGTCTATGCTTGATGGATTTTTTGGTTACAACCAGATAAAGGTGCATGACCAGGATCAGCAAAAAATAGCCTTTACTACTCTGTGGGGAACATATGCCTACAATAGAATGCCATTCAGTCTTATAAATGTAGGGGCTACCTTTCAATGTGCAATGAATTCCTCATTTAGCCACTTGTTGAATAAAGTAATAGTTGTTTATCTCGATGACTTAACAGTTTTTTCTAAGAAGCACAAAAATCATCTAAGGGACTTAAAGTCAATATTACAAAGGTGCAGGGAGCATGGTATCTCTCTGAACACTAAAAAATATGTGTTTGCAGTTACAGAGGGAAAACTATTGGGTCATATCATATCAAAAGAAGGAATTAGGATAGAGCCAGATAGAGTCAGAGCAATCCAACAGCTCGATCTACCTTCAAATAGGACTGGAGTAAAGTATTTCTTCGGACAGACAAATTTCCGTAGGAGGTTTTTTCTTGACTTTGCTGAAACCACTAAACACTTGGTGAGCCTTCTAAGTGAAAATAATCCTTTTAAATGGAGTGCAGAAGCAAACAAGGCATTTGAAGATATAAAGAAAGCCATAAAAAATGCTCCTACTTTGATCAATCCTGATTATAAGAAAGATTTTATTATACATTGTTATGCCTTTGATCATACAGTATCTGGGATCTTATTACAAGAAAATGAAAAAAATGAAGCAATGCCCATTGCCTTTATGAGTATCCCTCTCAAGAAGCATGAGCTGAATTACCCTTTGGTAGAAAACAAAGCATTTGCGGTGGTAAAAGAAGTCAAGGTTTTTAGGTTTTATATCTTGCACTCACATTCACTTGTCTTTGTCTCTTCTTCTACTATGAAGGATGTACTTACCCAGCAAGAAGTGGGGATGAATAAGCGAGCCACTTGGATCTCTAGAATCTAGGAGTTTGATTTGGATATCTGCCCTACTAAGCTAGTTCGAGGACAGGGGCTATGCAAACTAATCTCTGAACAAGAATCAGTTGGCAGTATTCCCATGGCTCTTTTTGTAAGTTTACACGATTCCTAGTTTTTTGATGTGGCTTTTTATCTGACATATGAAGATTGTCCACCTCATTTGACTCAGAAGGAAAGAAGAAATCTTAGATTGAAAGCTATGAAATATGTCATTGTGGATGACATCTTATATAAAAAGGGATTAGATGGAGCATTCCTGAGGTGTGTGGACAAAGAACAGCAAGAGAAGCTACTTGTAAAGTTTCATAATGAAGCCTGTGGTGGTCATTTCTCTTCTACGGTGATTGCGTTCAAGATCCTAAGAAATTGTTACTACTGGTCGGGCATGTTTGCTGATGCCTACAAATGGGTTGCGAAATGTGAGAAATGTAAGTTATTTGGAGGAAAACCACAGTTAGCAGCCCTTCCCTTGAAACCAGTAGTTATAGAAGAACCTTTTGATCAATGGGGGTTAGATTTTGTTGGCCCAATTAATCCTCCTTCTAGTGTTGGTCACACCCACATCCTTACCGCAATAGACTATTTCACAAAATGGGTGGAGGCAATCCCTGTTAAGAGAACTACATCTGTGCTAGTTTGTGATTTTGTTAAAAACTATATTCTGGTTAGGTTTGGGGTCCCATCTAAATTGGTTACAGATAATGCCACTAATTTCTCTTCTAATGAGTTGCAATCTTTTTGCTATGATCATGGTATTTACCTTTCCCATGCATCTGATTACTATCCGCAGGGAAATGGACAAGCAGAGTCTAGTAATAAAAATTTGATCAGAATAATGAGAAAGTTGGTATGTGACAATGCCAAGGACTGGCACAAAAATTTATTTGAATCCCTTTGGGCAGATTGAATGTCACCAAAGAGAGCTATTGGTGTTTCCCCCTTTGATTTGGTCTATGGTGTTGAAGCTCAGCTTTCCCTGCCTTTAGAGTTAGCTACAACAAAATTACAGAAAACCATTGAAGACCAAGTCTATCGAGATGCTCTTCAAAAGAGGATTTTGTATTTGAATAAAGTACAGGAAGAAAGGGAAGAGATGGTTGACAAGATAGCCTTACATAAGGCATGAGTGAAGAAAATTTTTTATCAAAAGGCTAGGCCTCAGAACTTCATGGAAGGAGACCAGGTACTATTATGGGATAAGCGGTGTGAACCCAAAGGTGCCCATGGGAAATTTGATTCACTTTGGAAGGATCCATTTGTCATCAATTTGGCACTTGGAGGTAATTCTTTTAAGCTAGAATATCAGGATGGTTCTGTTTTACCCCTAACCTTTAATGGTCAGGATCTGAAGCTATATAAGCTCTAGTTTAGGTTGCCCCATTTTGTACATATCTTTTTGTTGTGTTCTTTTCTGCTTTCCTTTTTGGCTTTTCTCCTTTCATTTTTGTTTTTAGTTTTCTTGGTCTACGAAACCAGAGTCAAGATTCATCCTTCATCCTTGTTAGGCCTTGTCCCCAGTCAGAGCCATTGTTACCTACAAATTTTTTGTAATTATTGTAGGCTTCCTTTTCCCAAAATCACCCTAGAATTTTATAAGGTGTTATTTATTTTTGTTTACGTTTGCACAAACACCTTGTCAATTGAACTTGAACCATCGAACTCAAGTAGTTCAATGATCAATGTTCAATAACATTCCTTGGTATGGTTTCATTTTCATTGGCAAGTCTAACGGCATTTCCACTTTGCATCGCGTGCTTATCTGTTGAACCATGAATATTGAACTAAGTTTGGTTCAAACTTTCGAGTTCAATGGTCTTTATTGTCTCGCAAAGCTCTTCGCTATTTTCCTTTATGGCTTAACTTTTGCCCTTTTATTTTGATTAAATCATACCGATGAATAGTCCCTCATCATGTATGTTGAACTTGAATTGTAAACTCTCATAATTCCAAGTTCAGAGTTCAATGTTGGCCCGGAATTTGAAAAAGGTAAAAATGACATGACACATGTGACAGTTGGCACTTCATTACGTTATCCGCATGTGTTGAAAGTGCATGATTAATTGATGTGACTTTAAACTATCATTTCAAGTAAGGGGAAAGTATAGTAAGTAATGATACATATGTCGTGAGACATTCAATAATCATTAATTCAAAAGTTGTGTGCCATTAATTCAGCTTGCACCAAATCTCTCAGAGATTTGTAAATTGCTTGCGATAAATATCAAGAGTCCAGCCATATTTTCTCATAATGCTAAGAAGATTTCATGCCGCAGCTATTAGGGAAGGTATTCTCCTCTCATCTCAGAGCTCTGTCATTCGCATAAAACCAGGTGAGCCCTTTGCTAGCTTCATCCTTCATTGTAGTATTACTTTAAGGTGCATTTCTATGTCAGCTTGCTATTTTCTCCTCTTAAAATTTCTAAATTTGAAAGCCTAAGATGAAGGACCCTGTGCCCAATTTCAGAAATACTTCCCTATTATTATGTTCCCTGCCTAATTGTGAAGATACCCATATCAGAACTGGAGCTCTAGAAGATATTATAGCCTGCATTAAGGAACCTATCCCAGGCTCCATGCTAGACAAAGCTATCCAGAGTGGCTTAACTGATGCAGCCGCATTTCCTATAGTAGCTCCTTGTCGTGAACTAATTGTGGAATGTTCCAGGAGATATAGTTTTGAGGAGAAATGCATAATGAAAATTAATGGGAGCCCACTTGTTTTCATAACCAGGGAGGTAGTGAAAAAGCCCTAGGAATCACAGAGAAAGACCCATATGAGGGCTGGAACATAACTTCTTCTTATTCAGTTTTTGCTATTAAGAGACAGGTGTACAAAAATGAGATCGCTCAGTATTGGCTCCAGAAAGCTTAGAAGGAGGGTCTTGGCTTCCAAAGCCATTGACTATAGATCATTTTAAACCTAGGGTGGCAGACTTGGTTATCATGTTGAATAGGATTAAGGGAAACCAACATGCATATTACTGGCATGATTGGATGTATTTTTATATTCAAGTGACTTTGGGTGGAGAACGACACATATATTGGGCTGAGACACTAGAAAATGAACTCAACCACCAATTGGCTAATTTCCTTACTGGTAGTGGCTTTTATATGTCCTCATATTTGTTCTATATTTTAGCCTGCACCCGTGAATCGAAGGGTTTATTCCATGAACAACCTATTCCCAATATGAAAATCTATGATTATTACCCTCACCTTCAGAAGGAATTTTATATGGTCAATTTCCTTAAAGTAAATGGTGTGTTTTTTGGGAAATTGACACATGAGCTCCAGGGAAATACTGAACAGTGAATGTCTAAGGAAGCCAAGTCTTTTGTGAATATTTATGGAAGTTTCTTCATTCAATTCAGGAGATTTACATACTTGAGAGTAGGTGGTTTTGAAGGAGAACCATTTAAATTACCCCATTATGCTTTTGACAGCCTGGTAATTGTTGAGGTGTCCCATCAATTAGCTTATGTGCACAAAGGAGTCAAGGAGAGAAAAGGTTGAGCTAAGTCTTGTTTCCCAGTTGTATTGGGATATTTTACCTGTAAAACATCTTCTGATGCACTAAACCTGGAGCATGAACTTAGAAAGTTGAATATGAAAACATTTGCATTGAGGAAAGACTTCGATAGCAGAGGTTTTGTAGCTAAACACTTCAGTTTTCCTTCTGAGTTTCAAAATATCTCACAAATGGAAGATTATTGGGAAGGTTGCGATGATGATTTCAAAGAGCGGAGAAGGATGTGGTCTAGATTCACTCTAGGGAAAATTATTGGATTAAATATTCAAGTTGATGTTTCTGCCATAGATGAAGATGATGGTACCAAAATCATTGATGACCAATTTGAAACTAGGGTCAGAGGCACTCCACTTCTTGAAATTGATTGGAGTTTTGAGGAGAGGGAAAGTTTAACAATTAAGACTCTCAGTGTAGTAAAAAGAACCAAGAAATGGATTAATAGTAAAAGACCCCCTCCTTCAAAAAGACATAATCGTAGAAGAGTTGCTCATGCTAAAAATGCTATTGATAAACCCATGACCACTGTTGATAAAGTTGTTTCCTTTGCAAGTACTAGGTCTAAGAAAAGTTCCCCTGTTAATCCAGTAATAAAATTTACTCCTGTTTCCTCACTAGTAAGAAGAACCCCAAGAAGGAAGGTTGACAAGGAAGCCGACGAGGTTGTGAAGGATAGTGAAGTAATAGACCTTGAAGGTATGGATTCCCACATGGCTGAGCAAGTTGATTTGAGTAATGTTGAGGTGGAAATGATGACCCTAGCACATGCTAAGGCAGCTTCAGAAAAGCTTCCGACAAGTATAACAAATGATACTTTGCAGACACCCACCCTAGCCCTTAGTTGGTTAGGGACTTCTATTTCAAATAATTAATAGAATGTTTTACCAATTACTCTTCATGTGGAAGACATGGTGAGAAAATGTTTGGGGGCTTCTGTGAAACCCAAAAGAATCAAGATGGAGTCCATGATTGAAGTAGATGAAAAGACTAGGAGATGGGTAGTGGAAAGGGCTTTCCCCAAAATTGACAAGAATGTTTCAGAGGCTACAGTTGATGACTATATCATAGAGAAAATAGATCTTGGGATTGCCAGTAGGGCTGTAGATGCTAAACATTTAGAAACTTCCACAAGAAAGATTTTTCATAGGACTTTTAAAGATGAGAAGGATAAAAAATATTTGAAGGCAACGATACAGAGAGTATCAGAATTCATTCAAGCTATTCAAGAACCTAGCCCACTTCCCCTTACTCAAGTTCCTCATACTTTTGACCCCCGCTCACCTGAATTTCGTAAAACATTGGATCAAATTCAGCGGAATAAAATGATTTTTGAAGTCTTCAACAAATGGATTGTGAGCATGATACAACGAGGGGGAAATTATGTCACTCAGCTAATTGAAACTCATGGGGATGTAACACAGGTTATTTCAGAACTGCTAGCTGAATTATCAGAGTGGAGGAAAGAGAGGAAGAAATGGGGTGGCATTGTTGATCAACTTACAGAGATTATCTATTATGGCATGATGACATTTCTTCCAGAAAAATTGGTTCTAGGTTTAAATGAAAAGGCCCTGTACATTGCTATGAAAAGTATAGAATGGAGGAATTCAATCATCAAGGATAGCTGTGATGGAGTGACCCATCTCCTAACTAATTTAAAAGGCCTTGTTGATATCGTGCAAAAAGACCTAAAATGTTTAAACATTGTATTGATTGATGAGGAAACTCAGAACGTGAAGAAGGTAGACAAAATAACTTAGGAATGGGAAGTGGGGATAGCTATGATCAGATATAGTAAAGAACTAACAACAAAAGATCTGACTTTCATGGTGAATACTGAAGCCATGTTCATCACTTGTGTGGATCACCTGGAGTCTCACAAGGCAAGCCTAGGAAAAATTCACAAAGACAGGAAGGTACTTGCACAGCGGATCACCCTCATCGGTTTGCCATATCATGCCATGATCATTGGTGCATCCATGGTACATGAGGAGTGGAAGAAAGCACACGCATCTAGGGCCTCACCAAACTAAACCTTGATCATCCAGCTCAGCTGGAGATAATATATTTCCTTGGAAATCATTTGCTTAGGGTGTTAGTTTTCTATTCCTTTCCAGTTTTCATGCAAAGTAGTTATGTTTTATCCAAAACTCTGGGAGTTTCATTGAAATTCTTAATTTTTGATAAGTTTTACCAGATGGCTATATAAGGCCAGGAAATTTTTTTGAAAGGAGTTAGTTTTTTTTTGAAGAAAGTAATAGAATAGTATAGCTTAGAGTTAAAGTTTCCTACAAAAACTTGATTTGAAAAGACCTTTCTACTAGTGAATGAAAAAACTTATTTGATATAAATGTGTTGGTTTATGTTTATGAGTGGGCTTTTGTTGGAGTATTATTCAGTGGATTTAATCTTTTCTTGAATTAAGTTGTGTTATTTTATTTTGTTAATCAAAGTTAGATAAAAGTTTAAAGCGATGGTTTTTATTACTTCAAACCTGTGAGCTTTATACTGATATCTTGTTACTGATCATAAGTGATCGAATCATATTGATGAAAGATTTCTCATAGCCTTAGTGACTTTCTGATTAAAAGTTAAATATTTGCAATAATGCATGGTTTGGTAAAATATATTCATTGAAGATATTTCTAGGAGTTGTACCATAATTCAGAGAATTAAACATTTGAAGTTTAATTCATTTGTTAGTAAAGATTTGAAGTTTCATAAAGGGTGATAGAGAAAATTAAGATCAAGAATAGAAAAGACAAATTTATTTACTAATAGAGAAGAAGGTCATAGGGCATTTGAATGTCCTAAATGCTAAGGAAGGAAAAATGGGAGAAATTGATGCAGGAGCATCCTGGGTGTAAGAGCAATCTCGCATCACCCAAAAATATTTCTATTTTTGAATTCAATAAGGGCTATCTTGTGCAAAGCTGCTATTTGTGGAAAGTTACTATTTTTGGTAATTTTTGTATGTGCTTAGAATGATCTGATTTCTTTCTTGGAGGTTCATTTTGGTCATATAAGTCTGCCAGTAAAGTTTCATTGCCAGGTCAAGTGTACATTGGAAGATATTGAAGATTTTCGGTATTGGCAGCAGGGTACAGAAACTTTGAACTTAGTTTTGAAGCCTTTAGAGGCCCCGGATGAGGTTGAAAATTTGGGTGACAGGCGCTTGCGCTAGTGAAGCCTGTAGAGCGCTTCGTGGCATTTCCAAAATGGGGTTATAATAGCCGATCGGGTCAACTGGTGATGACTTATGGACTTCGGAAGTTGGGTCACCTGAAATGGCAAAAAATAATTTTCTTCAAAATTTTTGTTCAGGTTTCAAAGGTTTTCTTAAGCCGACTATGATGTAATAAAATGTAAAATAAAATAATTCTAAGTTTGGTCGGCCTTATTGGCTAAAATTTTGGAACCTTCCCAGGCGGTGGAAAAAAAATTGCCTATATAAGGAAGGCTGTATTATTGTCTTAGGCAGTTCAGAATAGTTCTGGGTAGTAGATCTGGGTATTGATTCGAGGCTTTGTCCTACAGAATATTGTAAGGGAATGCCCATGTGGCTTTGCATATTGTAATTCTAAAATTTTGTAATTCCACATTTGTGGAGATAATAAGAAGCCAATTTTATGTTCTTGCATATTGTTGTTGTTGTTTCTCTATTTCTCTTATGTGGTTGTGGTATTAAGGGGAGCACCCTTCATCAAGTGGTATCAGAGTAGGAGTTCTTGAGTATGTAAATAGATCACCGACTGTGAGGCAGTTTGCACCACGACCGTGGCTAGGGTTTCAGTGCGCATCACAAAAATGCCTCCACGAAGGGAACGTGGCGGAAGAGCTGGTGTTGTAACACCTAAGGTTAGAGAGCTGCAGAGACAAGAGCGAGCATTACAAGAAGAGATTCGTAGAGGAATGAATCTTAATGTCAGAGACGAAAATGAGGATGAAGCCGAGGAAGAATATCAAGAAGGAGAAGCTGAAATTGTGAACCAGGAGGAAGAAAGACTTTTTCGGGCGATTTCCAAGATTGGGAAAAGACCTAAGATTGAGGTTCCTACATTTTCTGGAAATCTTAACCCAGAGGAATTGATCAACTGGATCAATGAATGTGAGGAATATTTTGAGTATGAAGATGTTGAGGATCCTGATAGGGTCAAATTTGTGAAGGCCAGACTGAAAGGTCATGCGAAGATATGGTGGCAAGAGATTCAGTTGGAGCGAAATAGAAGGGGAAAGGAGAAAATCACAAGATGGGATCGGATGGTGGATAAATTGAAGTGACAGTTCATTCTTGTTGATTATGAGCTTCACCTACTGAAGAAAATGCAGAGTTTGAAGCAAGTAGGAAGATCTGTTCAGGAGTATACAGAGGAGTTCTATCGACTTCTCATTAGAACAGGCCATGCAGAAGCTGATAAGGAGAAAGTTGCCCAATACCTTAATGGGTTAAGGCCAAGCATTCAGGAGGAGCTGAATCTGGTTTGAATGAATAGTATTGAAGAGGCATACCAATTTGCCCTAAAAGTAGAGGAAAAGTTGAACAAGAAGTTTGAGAGAAGACAAAATGGAAGAGGTCACGGTGGACGATCTAGTGCACGGTCATATGGTGGCCGAAATGAAGATTCAAAAAAGAAGGATGAGGCCAGTACCAGTCAGAATCAGCGTGGAAATAATTCCAATCTCTTCCAGGATCAGAATAATAGAGATCAGAGAGGAAGAAGAAGAGGACAAGGATCTGGAAGAGGAGGTTTCCATGGAACATGTTTTCACTGTGGAGAAGAAGGTCATAGGGCATTTGAATGTCCTCAGCGCCAAGGCAGAACAGACAGGAGAAATGAAGGCCAGGCCAGAGTTGCACATGTAGATGAAAATGCCAGATCATCAAATTCTGAAGATGCTGAAAGAGGAGAAACGTTAATTAACAGAAGAGTCCTATTGAGTGGTGAGAATGAACCTGAGCAAAGGAGGAGCCTGTTTCACACCAGGTGCAAGTGTGAAGGTAAATGTTGTGATGTGATCATTGATAGTGGAAGCACTAACAATTTGGTGTCAAAAGAGATGGTGACAAAGTTGAAGCTTAAAAGATAGAAACACCCAGATCCATATCGGATTGCCTAGGTACAGGATGACCACAAGGTCATGGTCAATGAACAATGCCTAGTAAAGTTCAAGGTTGGCGGATACCAAGATGAGGTATTGTGTGATATCATATCTATGGATGCATGTCATATGTTGTTGGGTAGACCATGGCAGTTTGACAGATGTGCTGTACATGATGGTCGTGCGAATACCTATTCCTTGACAAAGGATGGAGTGCGACATAAGCTAAAACCATTGAAGGAGACCGAAGAAAAGGTATGTGGTAATGCAAGGATAACTTTTGTTGATGGAAGAAATTTATTAGATGGTATGAGGCATGAGCATGTATGTTTTTCTTTAATTCCAAAAGCTGGTAAAGAGGAAGTAGAAGATGTTCCTGTAGAAGTTGCAGACTTGTTGAATGAGTTTCAAGATATTGTATCCGATAACGTGCCTGATAGATTACCACCAGTCAGGAAGATTAGTCATCAGATGGACTTGATCGCAGGAGCGAGTTTGCCGAATAAGGTAGCACACAGAATGACACCTGCAGAAAGTGAGGAGTTGAACTGACAAGTACATGAACTATTACAGAAAGGATTGATCCGTGAGAGTCTGAGTCCCTGTGCTGTACCAGTGGTATTAGCACCAAAGATGAATGGAGAATAGAGGATGTGTATAGATTCTAGGGCAATAAACAAGATCACAATCAAGTACAGGTTTCCATTGCCACGAATGGATGATATTATGGACTGTTTGAGTGGAGCTGTGTATTTCTCAAGGATAGATCTGAAGAGTGGATATCATCAGATTCGAATCAGAGAAGGAGATGAATGGAAGACTACCTTCAAGACAAAGGAAGGACTATATGAGTGGTTAGTCATGCCTTTTGGGCTAACCAATGCACCGAGCACTTTCATGCAGCTCATGAACGAGGTTCTGAAAGAATTTCTGGGTAAGTTTGTCATTGTTTACCTAGATGATATTTTAATTTTTAGCAAGACATTGGAGGAACATATGATGCATATTCGTATGGTATTTGAGAAGTTGAGAGATGAGAAATTGTTGATTAATTTGAAGAAGTGCAGTTTTGTGAAGAAATAGTTAGTGTATTTGAGATTTGTAGTTTCAGCAGAAGGTCTAAAAATAGACCCAGAGAAGGTACAGGCTATCCTTGAATGGCCTACTCCAAGGAGTGCTACTGAGGTAAGATCTTTTCATGGTCTAGCTAGCTTTTACAGAAAGTTTATCAGAAATTTTAGCAGTATTTGTGGACCCTTGACTGAAACAATGAGAGGAGATAGAAAAGAGTTTAAGTGGACTAATGCGGTAGAAAAGAGTTTTCAATTGTTGAAACAAAAAGTTACAAAACAACCTGTTTTAGCACTTCCAGATTTTAATAAGGTGTTTCAAGTAGATTGTGATGCTAGTGGTACTGCAATAGGAGCTGTTATGAGCCAAGAAGGTAAACCTGTTGCTTATTTTAGTGAGAAATTAAATGATGCCAAGAGAAAATATTCTATTTATGATCAGAAATTTTATGCTATAGTTCAGGCATTGAAAAAGTGGAGGCACTATTTGCTTCCTAAGGAGTTTGTTTTGTATACTGATCACCAAGCTTTGCAATATTTGAATAGTCAAGAAAAATTGAATCAAAGGCATTTGAAGTGGGTTGAGTTTTTGCAGAGTTATACATTTGTTTTGAAACACAGGAGTGGAAAGTCTAATAGGGTTGCAGATGCTCTTAGCAGAAGGCAACTATTGCTGACAGAAATGCAGATTGAAGTGGTTGGGTTCAAGGAACTCAAGAATTTGTATCTAGAGGATCCTGATTTTGGTGAAGCTTGGAAAGCTTGTACAGAACCTGTTACTCTAGACAGGATGAAATGGCTGGATTTTATCATCCAAGATGATATGCTATTCAGAGGGAGTCAGTTGTGCATTCCACGAATTTCTATGAGGGAGAATCTCATCAAAGAGAAGCATAGCGGAGGATTGGCTAGACATTTTGGTCGTGATAAAACCTTTGGTTTGGTTAGTGAGAATTATTATTGACCACAGTTGCAGCAAGATGTCAAGAAGTTTGTACAGAGTTGCCGAGTATGTCAGATGGCAAAGGGAGTGAAGCAGAATACAGGATTGTATCAGCCATTACCTATACCAGAGAAGCCTTGGGAGGATATCAGCATGGACTTTGTTCTTGGTTTACCGAGGACACAGCAGGGACATGATTCAATTTTTGTGGTAGTTGACAGATTTTTAAAGATGGCACATTTTATTCCCTGCAAGAAGACTAATGATTATGTTCATGTAGCAGAATTGTTTTTCAGAGAAGTAGTGAGACTTCATGGTTTTCCAAAGACCATAGTTTCAGATCGGGACACTAAGTTTGTTGGATATTTCTGGCGTACATTGTGGAAGAAGTTAAAGACAGATTTGAAGTTCAGTTCATCACATCATCCACAGACTGATGGACAGACAGAGGTGGTGAATAGGAGTTTGAGAAATTTGCTGAGATGTTTGGTTGGAGATAAGCCAACAGGATGGGATTTGATTTTACCACAGGCAAAATTTGCATAAAATAATTCTGTCAATAGGAGCACTGGTAAATCACCATTCCAGATTGTATATGGAAGTAGTCCGAGAAATGCATCTGAATTGAGGAAGATAGATAAAGGAGAAATAAATAGTGCTGAAGCTAAAGATTTTGCAGAACACTTGAAGAACATCCATGGGGAGGTGAGGAAGCATATTACCAAGATGAACGCACAGTATAAGGCTAAGGTAGATAAGAAAAGGAGGTATAAGGAATTTCAGGTTGGTGATGAAGTCATGGTTCATTTGCGGAAGGAGCGATTTCTGGTTGGTACATATAACAAGCTGCAAATGAAAAAGTTTGGGCCATGTAAGATACTGAAGAAACATGATTCAGGAAATGCATATGATGTAGAATTGCCTACTGAGCTGAATATTTCACCAGTGTTTAACATTTCAGATTTGATAGAGTATCATGAAGGAGGTGTTGAAGATGAGGTTGTAGCAGCACAGTGAAGTATTCCAGCAACCAGTTCAGATATCAAGGAGATTGAAGACATACTGGACAGTCGTGTTGGCAGAAGCACAAGGAACAGGACATATGAAGAGTATTTAGTCAAATGGAAATGACGACCTATTGAAGATTCATCATGGCTAACAAAGGAGGAGGTTAACCATCTTGGTTTTCCTCTGCACACCTGAGTCGTGACAGGGTCACTTCTCAAATTACCCCGGGTGTCTGATGCAGGAGCATCCTGGGTGTAAGAGCAATCTTGCATCACCCAAAAATATTTCTATTTTTGAATTCAATAATGGCTATCTTGTGCAGAGCTGCTATTTGTGGAAAGTTACTATTTTTGGTAATTTTTGTATGTGCTCAAAATGATCTGATTTCTTTTTTGGAGATTCATTTTGGTCATATAAGTCTGCCAGTAAAGTTTCATTGCCAGGTCAAGTGTACATTGGAAGATATTGAAGATTTTCAATATTCGGAGCAAGGTACAGAAACTTTGAACTCAGTTTTGAAAGCTTTAGAGGCCCTGGATGAGTTTAAAAATTTGGGTGATGAGCGCTTGCACCGATCAAGCCTGTAAAGCACTTCGTGGCGTTTCTGAAATGGGGTTATAATAGCCGATCGGGTCAACTGGTGATGACTTATGGTCTTCGAAAGTTGGGTCACCTGACATGGCGGAAAATAATTTTCTTCAAAATTTCTGTTCGGGTTTCAAAGGTTATCTTGAGCCGACTATGATGTAATAAAATGTAAAATAAAATAATTCTAAGTTTGGTCGGCCTTATTGGCTAAAATTCTGGAACCTTCCCAAGCGGTGGAAAAAAAATTGCCTATATAAGGAAGGCTGTATTATTGTCTTAGGCAATTCAGAATAGTTCTGGGTAGTAGATCTGGGTATTGATTCGAGGCTTTGTCCTACAGAATATTGTAAGGGAATGCCCATGTGGCTTTGCATATTGTAATTCTAAAAGTTTGTAATTCCACATTTGTGGAGATAATAAGAAGCCAATTTTCTGTTCTTGCATATTGTTGTTGTTGTTTCTCTATTTCTCTTATGTGGTTGTGGTGTTAAGGGGAGCACCCTTCATCAAGTGGTATCAGAGCAAGAGTTCTTGAGTGTGTAAATAGATCACCGACTGTGAGGCAGTTTGCACCAGGACCGTGGCTAGGGTTTCAGCGCACATCGCAAAAATGCCTCCACGAAGGGAACGTGGAGGAAGAGATGGTGTTGTAACACCTGAGGTTAGAGAGCTGCAGAGACAAGTGCGAGCATTACAAGAAGAGATTCGTAAAAAAATGAATCTTAATGTGAGAGACGAAAGCGAGGATGAAGCCGAAGAAGAATATCAAGAAGGAGAAGCTGAAATTGTGAACTAGGAGGAAGAAAGATTTTTTCGGGCGATTTCCAAGATTGGGAAAAGACCTAAGATTGAGGTTCCTACATTTTTTGGAAATCTTAACCCAGATCAATTGATCGAATGCATAAATGAATGTGAGGAATATTTTGAGTATGAAGATGTTTAGGATCCTAATAGGGTCAAATTTGCGAAGGCCAGACTGAAAGGTCATGCGAAGATATGGTGGCAAGAGATTCAGTTGGAGCAAAATAGAAGGGGAAAGGAGAAAATCACGAGATGGGATCGGATGGTGGATAACTTGAAGCGACAGTTCATTCCTATTGATTATGAGCTTGACCTACTGAAGAAAATGCAGAGTTTCAAGCAAGCAGGAAGATCTGTTTAGGAGTATACAGACGAGTTATATCGACTTCTCATCATAACAGCCCATGCAGAAGCTGATAAGGAGAAAGTTGCCCGATACCTTAATGGGTTAAGGCCAAGCATTCAGGAGGAGCTGAATCTGGTTCGAATGAATAGTACTGAAGAGGCATACCAATTTGCCCTAAAAGTAGAGGAAAAGTTGAACAAGAAGTTTGAGAGCAGACAAAACGGAAGAGGTCGCGGTGGACGATCTGGTGGACAGTCATATGGTGGCCGAAATGAAGATTTGAAAAAGAAGGATGAGGCCAGTAGCAGTCAGAATCAGCGTAGAAATAATTCTAATCACTTCCAGGATCAGAATAATAGAGATCAGAGAGGAAGAGGACAAGGATCTGGAAGAGGAGGCTTTCGTGGAACATGTTTTCACTGTGGAGAAGAAGGTCATAGGGCATTTGAATGTCCTCAGCACCAAGGCAGAATAGATAGGAGAAATGAAGGCCAGTCCAGAGTTGCACATGTAGATGAAGATGTCAGATCATCAAATTCTGAAGATGCTGAAAAAGGAGAAACGTTGATTAACAGAAGAGTCCTGTTGAGTGGTGAGAATGAACCTGAGCAAAGGAGGAGCCTATTTCGCACCAGGTGCAAGTGTGAAGGTAAATGTTGTGATGTGATCATTGATAGTGGAAGCACTGACAATTTGGTGTCAGAAAAGATGGTGACAAAGTTGAAGCTCAAGAGACAGAAACACCCACATCCATATCAGATTGCCTAGGTACAGGATGACCACAAAGTCATGGTCAATGAACAATGCCTAGTAAAGTTCAAGGTTGGCGGATACCAAGATGAGGTATTATGTGATATCATATCTATGGATGCATGTCATATGTTGTTGGGTAGACCATGGTAGTTTGACAGATGTGTTGTACATGATGGTCGTGCGAATACCTATTACTTGACAAAGGATGGAGTGCGACATAAGCTAAAACCATTGAAGGAGACCGAAGAAAAGGTATGTGGTAATGCAAGGATAACTTTTGTTGATGGAAGAAATTTCTTAGATGGTATGAGGCATGAGCATGTATGTTTTTTTTTAGTTCCAAAAGTTGGTAAAGAGAAAGTAGAAGATGTTCCTATAGAAGTTGCAAATTTGTTAAATGAGTTTCAGGATATTGTATCCGATAACGTGCCTGATGGATTACCACCAGTCAGGAAGATTAGTCATCAGATGGACTTGATCCCATGAGCGAGTTTTTTGAATAAGGCAGCACACAGAATGACACCTTCAGAAAGTGAGGAGTTGAACAGACAAGTACATGAACTGTTACAGAAAGGATTGATCCGTGAGAGTCTGAGTCCCTGTGTTGTACCAGCGGTATTAGCACCAAAGAAGAATGGAGAATGGAGGATGTGTACAGATTCTAGGGAAATAAACAAGATCACAATCAAGTACAGGTTTCCATTACCACGAATAGATGATATTATAGACTGTTTGAGTGGAGCTGTATATTTCTCAAAGATAGATCTGAAGAGTGGATATCATCAGATTTAGATCAGAGAAGGAGATGAATGGAAGACTGCCTTCAAGACAAAGGAAGGACTATATGAGTGGTTAGTCATGCCTTTTGGGCTAATCAATGCACCGAGCACTTTCATGCGGCTCATGAACGAGGTTTTGAAAGAATTTCTAGGTAAGTTTGTCATTGTTTACCTAGATGATATTTTGATTTTTAGCAAGACATTGGAAGAACATATGATGCATATTCATATGGTGTTTGAGAAGTTGAGAGATGAGAAATTGTTGATTAATTTGAAGAAGTGCAGTTTTGTAAAGAAAGAGTTAGTGTATTTGGGATTTGTAGTTTCAGCAGAAGCTCTAAAAATAGACTCAGAGAAGGTACAGGCTATCCTTGAATGGCCTACTCCAAGGAGTGATACTGAGGTAAGATCTTTTCATGGTCTAGCTAGCTTTTACAGAAAATTTATCAAAAATTTTAGCAGTATTTGTGGACCATTGACTGAAACAATGAGAGGGGATAGAAAAGAGTTTAAGTGGACTAATGGGGCAGAAAAGAGTTTTCAATTGTTGAAACAAAAAGTTATAGAACAACTTGTTTTAGCACTTCCAGATTTTAATAAGGTGTTTCAAGTAGATTGTGATGCTAGTGGTACTACAATAGGAGCTGTTATGAGCCAAGAAGGTAAACCTGTTGCTTATTTCAGTGAGAAATTAAATGATGCCAAGAGAAAATATTCTGTTTATGATCAGAAATTTTATGCTATAGTTCAGGCATTGAAAAAGTTGAGGCACTGTCTGCTTCCTAAGAAGTTTGTTTTGTATACTGATCACCAAGCTTTGCAATATTTGAATAGTCAAGGAAAATTGAATCAAAGGCATTTGAAGTGGGTTGAGTTTTTGCAGAGTTATATATTTGTTTTGAAACACAGGAGTGGAAAGTCTAATAGGGTTGCAGATGCTCTTAGCAGAAGGCAACTATTGCTGACAGAAATGCAAATTGAAGTGGTTGGGTTCAAGAAACTCAAAAATTTGTATCCAGAGGATCCTGATTTTGGTGAAGCTTGGAAAGCTTGTACAGAACCTGTTACTCTAGACAGGACGAAATGGCTGGATTTTATCATCCAAGATGATATGCTATTCAAAGGGAGTTAGTTGTGCATTACACGAAGTTCTATGAGGGAGAATCTCATCAAGGAGAAGCATAGCGGAGGATTGGCTAGACATTTTGGTCGTGATAAAACCTTTGGTTTGGTTAGTGAGAATTATTATTGGCCACAATTACAGCAAGATATGAAGAAGTTTGTACAGAGTTGCCGAGTATGTCAGATGGCGAAGGGAGTGAAGCAGAATACAGGTTTGTATCAGCCATTACCTGTACCAGAGAAGCCTTGGGAGGATATCAGCATGGACTTTGTTCTTGGTTTACCGAAGACACAGCGGGGACACGATTCAATTTTTGTGGTAGTTGACAGATTTTCAAAGATGACACATTTTATTACCTGCAAGAAGACTAATGATGCTGTTCATGTATCAGAATTGTTTTTCGGAGAAGTAGTGAGACTTCATGGTTTACCAAAGACCATAGTTTCAGATCAGGACACTAAGTTTGTTGGATATTTTTGGCGTACATTGTGGAAGAAGTTAAAGATAGATTTGAAGTTCAGTTCATCACATCATCCACAGACTGATGGACAAACAGAGGTGGTGAATAGGAGTTTGGAAAATTTGCTGAAATGTTTGGTTGGAGATAAGCCAACAAGATGGGATTTGATTTTACCACAGGCATAATTTGCATACAATAATTATGTCAATAGGAGCACTGGTAAATCACCATTCCAGATTGTATATGGAAGTAGTCCAAGAAATGCATTTGAATTGATCAAGATAGATAAAGGAGAAATAAGTAGTGCTGAAGCTGAGGATTTTGCAAAACACTTGAAGAACATCCATGGGGAGGTGAGGAAGCATATTACCAAGATGAACGCACAGTATAAGGCTAAGGCAGATGAGAAAAGGAGTTATAAGGAATTTCACGTTGGTGATGAAGTCATGGTTCATTTGCGGAAGGAGCGATTTCCGGTTGGTACATATAACAAGCTGCAAATGAAAAAGTTTGGGCCATGTAAGATACTGAAGAAACATGATTCAGGAAATGCATATGAGGTAGAATTGCCTACTGAGCTGAATATTTCACCAGTGTTTAACATTTTAAATTTGATAGAGTATCATGAAGGAGGTGTTGAAGATGAGGTTGTAGCAGCACAGTGGAGTATTCCAGCAACCAGTTCAGATATCAAGGAGATTGAAGACATACTGGACAGTCGTGTTGGCAGAAGCACAAGGAACAGGACATATGAAGAGTATTTGGTTAAATGGAAAAGATGACCTATTGAAGATTCATCATGGCTAACAAAGGAGGAGGTTAACCGTCTTGGTTTTCCTCTGCACACCTGAGTCATGACAGGGTCACTTATCAAATTACCTCGGGTGTCTGATGCAGGAGCATCCTGGGTGTAAGAGCAATCTTGCATCACCCAAAAATATTTCTATTTTTGAATTCAATAAGGGCTATCTTGTGCAGAGCTGCTATTTGTGGATAGTTACTATTTTTGGTAATTTTCGTATGTGCTCAGAATGATCTGATTTCTCTCTTGGAGATTCATTTTGGTCATATAAGTCTCCCAGTAAATTTTCATTGCCAGGTCAAGTGTACATTGGAAGATATTAAATATTTTTGGTATTGGCAGCAGGGTACAGAAACTTTGAACTCAGTTTTGAATGCTTTAAAGGCCCTGGATGAGGTCAAAAATTTGGGTGACGAGCACTTGCGCAGGTCAAGCCTGTAGAGCACTTCGTGGCATTTTCAAAATGGGGTTATAATAGCCGATCGGGTCAAGTTGAGATGACTTATGGTCTTCGAAAATTGGGTCACCTGAAATGGTGGAAAATAATTTTCTTCAAAATTTCTGTTCGGGTTTCAAAGGTTATCTTGAGCTGACTATGCTGTAATAAAATGTAAAATAAAATAATTCTAAGTTTGGTCGGCCTTATTGGCTAAAATTCTGGAACCTTCCCAGGCGATGGAAAAAAAATTGCCTATATAAGGAAGGCTGTATTATTGTCTTAGGCAGTTCAGAATAGTTCTGGGTAGTAGATCTGGGTATTGATTCGAGGCTTTGTCCTACAGAATATTGTAAGGGAACGCCCATGTGGCTTTGCATATTGTAATTCTAAAAGTTTGTAATTCCACATTTGTGGAGATAATAAGAAGCCAATTTTATGTTCTTGCATATTGTTGTTGTTGTTTCTCTATTTCTCTTATGTGGTTGTGGTATTAAGGGGAGCACCCTTCATCAAGTGGTATCAAAGTAAGAGTTCTTATGTGTGTAAATAGATCGCCGACTGTGAGGCAGTTTGCACAGGACCGTGGCTAGGGTTTCAGCGCGCATCGCAAAAATGCCTCCACGAAGGGAATGTGGCGGAAGAGCTGGTGTTGTAACACCTGAGGTTAGAGAGCTGCAGAGACAAGTGCGAGCATTACAAGAAGAGATTCGTAGAGGAATGAATCTTAATGTCAGAGACAAAAGTGAGGATGAAGCTGAAGAAGAATATCAAGAAGGAGAAGCTAAAATTGTGAACCAGGAGGAAGAAAGACTTTTTCGGGCGATTTCCAAGATTGGGAAAAGACCTAAGATTGAGGTTCTTACATTTTTTAGAAATCTTAACCCAGAGGAATTGATCGACTGGATCAATGAATGTGAGGAATATTTTGAGTATGAAGATGTTGAGGATCCTGATAGGGTCAAATTTGCGAAGGCCAGACTGAAAGGTCATGCGAAGATATGGTGGCAAGAGATTCAGTTGGAGCGAAATAGAAGGGGAAAGGAGAAAATCACAAGATGGGATCGGATGGTGGATAAATTGAAGCGACAGTTCATTCCTGTTGATTATGAGCTTGACCTGCTGAAGAAAATGCAGAGTTTCAAGAAAGCAGGAAGATCTGTTTAGGAGTATACAGATGAGTTCTATCGACTTCTCTTTATAACAGGCCATGCAGAAGCGTATAAGGAGAAAGTTGCCTGATACCTTAATGGGTTAAGGCCAAGCATTCAGGAGGAGCTGAATCTGGTTCGAATGAATAGTATTGAAGAGGAATACCAATTTTCCCTAAAAGTAGAGGAAAAGTTGAACAAGAAGTTCGAGAGCAGACAAAATGGAAGACGTCACGGTGGACGATCTGGTGGACGGTCATATGGTGGCCGAAATGAAGATTCAAAAAAGAAACATGAGGCCAGTAGTAGTCAGAATCAGCGTGGAAATAATTCCAATCACTTCCAGGATCAGAATAATAGAGATCAGAGAGGAAGAGGAAGAGGACAAGGATCTGGAATAGGAGGCTTCAATGGAACATGTTTTCACTGTGGAGAAGAAGGTCATAGGGCATTTGAATGTCCTCAGTGCCAAGGTAGAACAGACAGGAGAAATAAAGGCCAGGCCAGAGTTGCACATGTAGATGAAGATGCCAGATCATCAAATTCTGAAGATGCTGAAAGAGGAGAAACATTGATTAACAGAAGGGTCATGTTGAGTGGTGAGAATGAACCTGAGCAAAGGAGGAGCCTGTTTCGCACCAGGTGAAAGTGTGAAGGTAAATGTTGTGATGTGATCATTGGTAGTGGAAGCACTGACAATTTGGTGTCAGAAGAGATGGTGACAAAGTTGAAGCTCAAGAGACAGAAACACCCACATCCATATCGGATTGCCTGTGTACAGGATGACCACAAGGTCATGGTCAATGAACAATGCCTACTAAAGTTCAAGGTTGGCGGATACCAAGATGAGGTATTGTGTGATATCATATCTATGGATGCATGTCATATGTTGTTGGGTAGACCATGACAGTTTGACAGATGTGCTGTACATGATGGTCGTACGAATATATATTCCTTGACAAAGGATGGATTGCGACATAAGCTAAAACCATTGAAGGAGACCGAAGAAAAGGTATGTGGTAATGCAAGGATAACTTTTGTTGATGGAGAAAATTTCTTAGATGGTATGAGGCATGAGCATGTATGTTTTGCTTTAATTCTAAAAGCTAGTAAAGAGGAAGTAGAAGATGTTCCTGTAGAAGTTGTAGATTTGTTGAATGAGTTTCAGGATATTGTATCCGATAACGTGCCTGATGGATTACCACCAGTCAGGAAGATTAGTCATCAGATGGACTTGATCCCAGGAGCGAGTTTGGCAAATAAGGCAGCACACAGAATGACACCTACAAAAAGTGAGGAGTTGAACAGACAAGTACATGAACTGTTACAGAAAGGATTGATCCGTGAGAGTCTGAGTCCCTGTGCTATACCAGCAGTATTAGCACCAAAGAAGAATGGAAAATGGAGGATGTGTAGAGATTATAGGGCAATAAACAAGATCACAATCAAGTACAAGTTTCCATTGCCACGAATGGATGATATTATGGACTGTTTGAGTGGAGCTGTGTATTTCTCAAAGATAGATCTGAAGAGTAGATATCATCAGATTCGGATCAGAGAAGGAGATGAATGGAAGACTTCCTTCAAAACAAAGGAAGGACTATATGAGTAGTTAGTCATGCCTTTTGGGCTAACCGATGCCCCGAACACTTTCATGCGGCTCATGAACGAGGTTCTGAAAGAATTTCTGGGTAAGTTTGTCATTGTTTACCTAGATGATATTTTGATTTTTAGCAAGACATTGGAGGAACATATGATGCATATTCGTATGGTGTTTGAGAAGTTGAGAGATGAGAAATTGTTGATTAATTTGAAGAAGTGCAGTTTTGTGAAGAAAGAATTAGCGTATTTGAGATTTGTAGTTTCAGCAGAAGGTCTAAAAATAGACCCAGACAAGGTACAGGCTATCCTTGAATGGCCTACTCTAAGGAGTGCTACTGAGGTAAGATCTTTTCATGGTCTAGCTAGCTTTTACAAAAAATTTATCAGTATTTGTGAACCCTTGACTGAAACAATGAAAGGGGATAGAAAAGAGTTTAAGTGGACTAATGGGGCAGAAAAGAGTTTTCAATTATTCAAATAAAAAGTTACAGAACAACCTATTTTAGCACTTCCAGATTTTAATAAGGTGTTTCAAGTAGATTGTGATGCTAGTGGTACTGCAATAGGAGCTGTTATGAGCCAAGAAGGTAAACCTATTGCTTATTTCAGTGAGAAATTAAATGATGCCAAGAGAAAATATTCTGTTTATGATCAGGAATTTTATGCCATAGTTCAGACATTGAAAAAGTGGAGGCACTATCTGCTTCCTAAGAAGTTTGTTTTGTATACTGATCACCAAGCTTTGCAATATTTGAATAGTCAAGGAAAATTGAATCAAAAGCATTTGAAGTGGGTTGAGTTTTTGCAGAGTTATACACTTATTTTGAAACACAAGAGTGGAAAGTCTAATAAGGTTGCAGATGCTCTTAGCAGAAGGCAACTATTGCTGACAGAAATGTAGATTGAAGTGGTTGGGTTCAAGGAACTCAAAAATTTGTATCCAGATGATCCTGATTTTGGTGAAGCTTGGAAAGCTTGTACAAAACCTGTTACTCTAAACAGGACGAAATGGCTAGATTTTATCATCCAAGATGATATGCTATTCAGAGGGAGTCAGTTGTGCATTCCACGAAGTACTATGAGGGAGAATCTCATCAAGGAGAAGCATAGCGGAGGATTAGCTGGATATTTTGGTCGTGATAAAACCTTTGGTTTGGTTAGTGAGAATTATTATTGGCCACAGTTGCAGCAAGATGTGAAGAAGTTTGTACAGAGTTGCCGAGTATGTCAGATGGCGAATGGAGTGAAGAAGAATACAGGGTTGTATCAGCCATTACCTGTACCAAAAAATCCTTGGGAGGTTATCAGCATGGACTTTGTTCTTGGTTTACCAAGGACACAGCGGGGACATGATTCAATTTTTGTGGTAGTTGATAGATTTTCAAAGATGAAACATTTTATTCCCTGCAAGAAGACTAATGATGTTGTTCATGTAGCAGAATTGTTTTTCAGAGAAGTAGTGAGACTTCATGGTTTGCCAAATACCATAGTTTCAGATCGGGACACTAAGTTTGTTGGATATTTCTGGCGTACATTGTGGAAGAAGTTAAAGACAGATTTGAAGTTCAGTTCATCACATCATGCACAGACTGATGGACAGACAGAGGTGGTGAATAGGAGTTTGGGAAATTTGCTGAGATGTTTGGTTGGAGATAACCCAACAGGATGGGATTTGATTTTACCACAGGCAGAATTTGCATACAATAATTCTGTCAATAGGAGCACTGGTAAATCACCATTCCAGATTGTATATGGAAGTAGTCCAAGAAATGCATCTGAATTAAGGAATATAGATAAAAGAGAAATAAGTAGTGCTGAAGCTGAGTATTTTGTAGAACACTTGAAGAACATCCATGGGGAGGTGAGGAAGCATATTACCAAGATGAACGCATAGTATAAAGCTAAGGTAGATGAGAAAAGGAGGTATAAGGAATTTTAGGTTGGTGATGAAGTCATGGTTCATTTGCGGAAGGAGCGATTTCTGGTTGGTACATATAACAAGCTGCAAATGAAAAAGTTTGGGCCATGTAAGATACTGAAGAAACATGATTCAAGAAATGCATATGAGGTAGAATTGCCTACTGAGCTGAATATTTCACCAGTGTTTAACATTTCAGATTTGACAGAGTATCATGAAGGAGGTGTTGAAGATGAGGTTGTAGCAGCACAGTGGAGTATTCCAGCAACCACCTCAGATATCAAGGAGATTGAAGACATACTCGACAGTCGTGTTGGCAGAAGCACAAGGAATAGGACATATGAAGAGTATTTGGTCAAATAGAAAGGATGACCTATTGAAGATTCATCATGGATAACAAAGGAGGAGGTTAACCATCTTGGTTTTCCTCTGCACACCTGAGTCATGATAGGGTCACTTCTCAAATTACCCCAGGTGTCTGGTGCAGGAGCATCCTGGGTGTAAGAGCAATCTTGCATCACCCAAAAATATTTCTATTTTTGAATTCAATAACGACTATCTTGTGCAGAGCTGCTATTTGTGGAATTCGTATGTGCTCAGAATGATCTGATTTCTTTCTTGGAGGTTCATTTTGGTCATATAAGTCTGGCAGTAAAGTTTCATTGCCAGGTCAAGTTTACATTGGAAGATATTGAAGATTTTTGATATTGGCAACAGGGTACAAAAACTTTAAACTCAGTTTTGAAAGCTTTAAAAGCTCCGGTTGAGGTCAAAAATTTGGGTGACGAGCCCTTGCGCCGGTCAAGCCTATAGAGCGCTTCATGGCATTTTTGAAATGGGGTTATAATAGCTGATCGGGTCAACTGGTGATGACTTATGGTCTTCAGAAGTTGGGTCACCTGAAATGGCAGAAAATAATTTTCTTCAAAATTTATGTTCGGGTTTCAAAGGTTATCTTGAGCCGACTATGATGTAATAAAATGTAAAATAAAATAATTCTAAGTTTGGTCGACCTTATTGGCTAAAATTTTGGAACATTCCCAGGTGGTGGAAAAAAAATTGCCTATATAAGGAAGGCTGTATTATTGTCTTAGGCAGTTCAGAATAGTTCTGGGTAGTAGATCTGGGTATTGATTCAAGGTTTTGTCCTACAGAATATTGTAAGGGAATGCCCATGTGGCTTTGCATATTGTAATTTTGAAAGTTTGTAATTCCACATTTGTGGAGATAATAAGAAACCAATTTTCTGTTCTTGCATATAGTTGTTGTTGTTTCTCTATTTCTCTTATGTGGTTGTGATATTAAGGGGAGCACCCTTCATCAAGTGGTATCAGAGTAAGATTTCTTGAGTGTGTAAACAGATCGCCGACTATGAGGTAGTTTGCACCACGACCGTGGCTAGGGTTTCAACTCGCATCGCAAAAATGCCTCCATGAAGGGAACGTGGCAGAAGAGCTGGTGTTGTAACACCTGAGGTTAGAGAGCTGCAGAGACAAGTGCGAGCATTACAAGAAGAGATTCGTAGAGGAATAAATCTTAATGTCAGAGATGAAAGCGAGGATGAAGCCGAAGAAGAATATCAAGAAGGAGAAGCTGAAATTGTGAACCAGGAGGAAGAAAGACTTTTTCGGGCGATTTCCAAGATTGGGAAAAGACCTAAGATTGAGGTTCCTAGATTTTCTAGAAATCTTAACCCAGAGGAATTGATCGACTGGATCAATGAATGTGAGGAATATTTTGAGTATGAAGATGTTAAGGATCTTGATAGGGTCAAATTTGCGAAGGCCAGACTGAAAGGTCATGCGAAGATATGGTGGGAAGAGATTCAGTTGGAGCGAAATAGAAGGGGAAAGGAGAAAATCACGAGATTGGATCGGATGGTGGATAAATTGAAGCGACAGTTCATTCATGTTGATTATGATCTTGACCTACTAAAGAAAATGCATAGTTTGAAGCAAGCAAGAAGATCTGTTCAGGAGTATACAGATGAGTTCTATCGACTTCTCATCAGAATAAGCCATGCAGAAGCTGATAAGGAGAAAGTTGCCCGATACCTTAATGGGTTAAGGCCAAGCATTTAGGAGGAGCTGAATCTGGTTCGAATGAACAGTATTGAAGAGGCATACCAATTTTCCCTGAAAGTAGAGGAAAAGTTGAACAAGAAGTTCGAGAGCAGACAAAATGGAAGAGGTCGCGGTGGACGATTTGGTGGACGGTCATATGGTGGCCAAAATGAAGATTTGAAAAAGAAGGATGAGGCCAGTAGCAGTCAGAATCAGCGTGGAAATAATTCCAATCGCTTCCAGGATCAGAATAATAGGGATCAGAGAGGAAGAGGAAGAGGACAAGGATCTGGAAGAGGAGGCTTCCGTGGAACATGTTTTCACTGTGGAGAAGAAGGTCATAGGGCATTTGAATGTCCTCAGCGCCAAGGCAGAACAGATAGGAGAAATGAAGGCCAGGCCAGAGTTGCACATGTAGATGAAGATGTCAGATCATCAAATTCTAATGATGCTGAAAGAGGAGAAACGTTGATTAACAGAAGAGTCCTGTTGAGTGGTGAGAATGAACCTGAGCAAAGGAGGAGCCTGTTTCGCACCAGGTGCAAATGTGAAGGTAAATATTGTGATGTGATCATTGATAGTGGAAGCACTGACAATTTGGTGTCAGAAGAGATGGTGACAAAGTTGAAGCTCAAGAGACAGAAACACCCACATCCATATCGGATTGCCTGGGTATAGGATGACCACAAGGTCATGGTCAATGAACAATGCCTAGTAAAGTTCAAGGTTGGCGGATACCAAGATAAGGTATTGTGTGATACCATATCTATGGATGCATGTCATATGTTGTTGGGTAGACCATGGCAGTTTGACAGATGTGTTGTACATGATGGTCCTGCGAATACCTATTCCTTGAAAAAGGATGGAGTGCGACATAAGCTAAAACCATTGAAGGAGACCGAAGAAAACGTATGTGGTAATGCAAGGATAATTTTTGTTGATGGAAGAAATTTCTTAGATGGTATGAGGCATGAGCATGTATGTTTTGCTTTAATTCCAAAAGCTAGTAAAGAGGAAGTAGAAGATGTTCCTCTAGAAGTTGTAGATTTGTTGAATGAGTTTCAGGATATTATATCCGATAACGTGCTTGATGGATTACCACCAGTCTGGAAGATTAGTCATCAGATGGACTTGATCCCAAGAATGAGTTTGCCGAATAAGGTAGCACACAGAATGACACCTACAGAAAGTGAGGAGTTGAATAGACAAGTACATGAACTGTTACAGAAAGGATTGATCCGTGAGAGTCTGAGTCCCTGTGATGTACCAGCGGTATTAGCACCAAAGAAGAATGGAGAATGGAGGATGTGTATAGATTCTAGGGTAATAAACAAGATCACAATCAAGTACAGGTTTCCATTGCCACGAATGGATGATATTATTTACTGTTTGAGTGGAGCTGTGTATTTCTCAAAGATAGATCTGAAGAGTGGATATCATCAGATTCGGATCAGAGAAGGAGATGAATGGAAGACTACCTTCAAGACAAAGGAAGGACTATATGAGTGGTTAGTCATGCCTTTTGGGCTAACCAATGCACCGAGCACTTTCATGCGGCTCATGAACGAGGTTCTAAAAGAATTTTTGGGTAAGTTTGTCATTGTTTACCTAGATGATATTTTGATTTTTAGCAAGACATTGGAGGAACATATGATGCATATTCGTATGGTGTTTGAGAAGTTGAGAGATGAGAAATTGTTGATTAATTTGAAGAAGTGCAATTTTGTAAAGAAAGAGTTAGTGTATTTGAGATTTGTAGTTTCAGCAGAAGGTCTAAAAATAGACTCAGAGAAGGTACAGGCTATCCTTGAATGGCCTACTCCAAGGAGTGCTACTGAGGAAAGATCTTTTCATGGTCTAGATAGCTTTTACAGAAAGTTTATCAAAAATTTTAGCAGTATTTGTGGACCCTTGACTGAAACAATGAGAGGGCATAGAAAAGAGTTTAAGTGGACTAATGGGGTAGAAAAGAGTTTTCAATTGTTGAAACAAAAAGTTACAGAACAACCTGTTTGAGCACTTCCAAATTTTAATAAGGTGTTTCAAGTAGATTGTGATGCTAGTGGTACTGCAATAGGAGCTGTTATGAGCCAAGAAGGTAAACCTGTTGCCTATATAACGAAGGCTGTATTATTGTCTTAGGCAGTTCAGAATAGTTCTGGGTAGTAGATCTGGGTATTGATTCAAGGCTTTGTCCTACAGAATATTGTAAGGGAATGCCCATGTGGCTTTGCATATTGTAATTCTAAAAGTTTGTAATTTCACATTTGTGGAGATAATAAGAAGCCAATTTTCTGTTCTTGCATATTGTTGTTGTTTCTCTATTTCTCTTATGTAGTTGTGGTATTAAGGGGAGCACCGTTCATCAAGTGGTATCAGAGCAGGAGTTCTTGAGTGTGTAAATAGATCGCCGACTGTGAGGCAGTTTGCACCAGGACCGTGGCTAGGGTTTCAACGTGCATCGCAAAAGTGCCTCCATGAAATGAATGTGGCGGAAGAGCTGGTGTTGTAACACCTGAGGTTAGAGAGCTGCAGAGACAAGTGCGAGCATTACAAGAAGAGATTCGTAGAGGAATGAATCTTAATGTCAGAGATGAAAGCGAGGATGAAGCCGAAGAAGAATATCAAGAAGGAGAAGCTAAAATTGTGAACCAGGAGGAAGAAAGACTTTTTCGGGCAATTTTCAAGATTGGGAAAAGACCTAAGATTGAGGTTCCTACATTTTCTGAAAATCTTAACCCAGAGGAATTGATCGACTGGATCAATGAATGTGAGGAATATTTTGAGTATGAAGATGTTGAGGATCCTGATAGGGTCAAATTTGCGAAGGCCAGACTGAAAGGTCATGCGAAGATATGGTGGGAAGAGATTCAGTTGGAGCGAAATAGAAGGGGAAAGGAAAAAATCACAAGATGGGATCGGATGGTGGATAAATTGAAGTGACAGTTCATTCCTGTTGATTATGAGCTTGACCTAATGAAGAAAATGCAGAGTTTGAAGCAAGCAGGAAGATCTGTTCAGGAGTATACAGAGGAGTTCTATCGACTTCTCATCAGAATAGGCCATGCAGAAGCTAATAAGGAGAAAGTTGCCCGATACCTTAATGGGTTAAGGCCAAGCATTCAGGAGGAGTTGAATCTGGTTCGAATGAACAGTATTGAAGAGGCATACCAATTTTCGCTAAAAGTAGAGGAAAAGTTGAACAAGAAGTTTGAGAGCACACAAAATGGAAGAGGTCGCGGTGGATGATCTGGTGGACGGTCATATGGTGGCCGAAATGAAGATTCAAAAAAGAAGGATGAGGCCAGTAGCAATCAGAATCAGCGTGGAGATAATTCCAATCGCTTCCAAGATCAGAATAATAGAGATCAGAGAGGAAGAGGAAGAGGACAAGGATCTGGAAGAGGAGGCTTCCGTGGAACATGTTTTCACTGTGGAGAAGAAGGTCATAGGGTATTTGAATGTCCTCAACGCCAAGGCAGAACAGATAGGAGAAATGAAGGCCAGGCCAGAGTTGCAAATGTAGATGAAGATGCCAGATCATCAAATTTTGAAGATGCTGAAAGAGGAGAAACATTGATTAACAGAAGAGTCTTGTTGAGTGGTGAGAATGAACCTGAGCAAAGGAGGAGCCTATTTCGCACCAGGTGCAAGTGTGAAGGTAAATGTTGTGATGTGATCATTGATAGTGGAAGCACTGACAATTTGGTGTCAGAAGAGATGGTGACAAAGCTGAAGCTCAAGAGACAGATACACCCACATCCATATCGGATTACCTGGGTACAGGATCACCACAAGGTCATGGTTAATGAATAATGCCTAGTAAAGTTCAAGGTTGGCAGATACCAAGATGAGGTATTGTGTGATATCATATCTATGGATGCATGTCATATGTTGTTGGGTAGACCATGGTAGTTTGACAGATGTGCTGTATATGATAGTCGTGTGAATACCTATTCCTTGACAAAGGATGGAGTGCGACATAAGCTAAAACCATTGAAGGAGACCGAAGAAAAGGTATGTGGTAATGCAAAGATAAATTTTGTTGATGGAAGAAATTTCTTAGATGGTATGAGGCATGAGCATGTATGTTTTGCTTTAATTCCAAAAGCTGGTAAAGAGCAAGTAGAAGATGTTCCTGTAGAAGTTGCAGATTTGTTGAATGAGTTTCAGGATATTATATCCGGTAACGTGCCTGATTGATTACCAACAGTCAGGAAGATTAGTCATCAGATGGACTTGATCCCAAGAGTGATTTTTCCGAATAAGGCAGCACACAGAATGACACCTGTAGAAAGTGAGGAGTTGAACAGACAAGTACATGAACTGTTACAGAAAGGATTGATCCATGAGAGTTTGAGTCCTTGTGTTGTACCAGCGGTATTAGCACCAAAGAAGAATGGAGAATGGAGGATGTGTACAGATTCTAGGGCAATAAACAAGATCACAATCAAGTACAGGTTTCCATTGCCACGAATGGATGATATTATGGACTGTTTGAGTGGAGCTGTGTATTTCTCAAAAATAGATCTGAAGAGTGGATATCATCAGATTCGGATCAGAGAAGGAGATGAATGGAAGACTACCTTTAAGACAAAGGAAGGACTATATGAGTGGTTAGTCATGCCTTTTGGGCTAACCAATGCACCGAGCACTTTCATGCGGCTCATGAATGAGGTTCTGAAAGAATTTCTGGGTAAGTTTGTCATTGTTTACCTAGATGATATTTTAGTTTTTAGTAAGACATTGGAGGAACATATGATGCATATTCGTATGGTGTTTGAGAAGCTGAGAGATGAGAAATTGTTGATTAATTTGAAGAAGTGCAGTTTTGTGAAGAAAGAGTTAGTGTATTTGGGATTTGTAGTTTCAGCAGAAGGTCTAAAAATGGACCCAGAGAAGGTACAGGCTATCCTTGAATGGCCTACTCCAAGGAGTGCTACTGAGGTAAGATCTTTTCATGGTCTAGCTAGCTTTTACAGAAAGTTTATCATAAATTTTAGCAGTATTTGTGGACCCTTGACTGAAACAATGAGAGGGCATAGAAAAGAGTTTAAGTGGACTAATGGGGCAGAAAAGAGTTTTCAATTGTTGAAATAAAAAGTTACAGAACAACCTGTTTTAGCACTTCCAAATTTTAATAAGGTGTTTCAAGTAGATTGTGATGCTAGTGGTACTGCAATAGGAGTTGTTATGAGTCAAGAAGGTAAACCTATTGCTTATTTCAGTGAGAAATTAAATGATGCCAAGAGAAAATATTCTATTTATGATCAAGAATTTTATGCTATAGTTCAGGCATTGAAAAAGTGGAGGCACTATCTGCTTCCTAAGGAGTTTGTTTTGTATACTGATCACCAAGCTTTGCAATATTTGAATAGTCAAGGAAAATTGAATCAAAGGCATTTGAAGTGGGTTGAGTTTTTGCAGAGTTATACATTTGTTTTGAAACACAGGAGTGGAAAGTCTAATAAGGTTGCAGATGCTCTTAGCAGAAGGCAACTATTGCTGACAGAAATACAGATTGAAGTGGTTGGGTTCAAGGAACTCAAGAATTTGTATCCAGAGGATCCTGATTTTGGTGAAGCTTAGAAAGCTTGTACAGAACCTGTTACTCTAGATAGGATGAAATGGTTGGATTTTATCATCCAAGATGATATGCTATTCAGAGGGAGTCAGTTGTGCATTCCATGAAGTTCTATGAAGGAGAATTTCATCAAGGAGAAGCATAGCGGAGGATTGGCTGGACATTTTGGTCGTGATAAAACCCTTGGTTTGGTTAGTGATAATTATTATTGGCCACAGTTGCAGCAAGATGTGAAGAAGTTTGTACAGAGTTGCCGAGTATGTCAGATGGCGAAGGGAGTGAAGTAGAATACAGGGTTGTATCAGCCATTACCTGTACCAGAGAAGCCTTGGGAGGATATCAGCATGGACTTTGTTCTTGGTTTACCGAGGACACAACGGGGACACGATTCAATTTTTGTGGTAGTTGACAGATTTTCAAAGATGGCACATTTTATTCCCTGCAAGAAGACTAATGATGTTGTTCATGTAGCAGAATTGTTTTTCAGAGAAGTAGTGAGACTTCATGGTTTGCCAAAGACCATAGTTTCAAATCAGGACACTAAGTTTGTTGGATATTTCTGGCGTACATTGTGGAATAAGTTAAAGACAGATTTGAAGTTCAGTTCATCACATCATCCACAGACTGATGGACAGACAGAGGTGGTGAATAAGAGTTTGAGAAATTTGCTGAGATGTTTGGTTGGAGATAAGCCAACAGGATGGGATTTGATTTTACCACAGGCAGAATTTGCATACAATAATTTTGTCAATAGGAGCACTGGTAAATCACCATTCCAAATTGTATATGGAAGTAGTCCGAGAAATGCATTTGAATTGAGGAAGATAGATAAAGGAGAAATAAGTAGTGCTGAAGCTGAGGATTTTGCAGAACACTTGAAGAACATCCATGGGGAGGTGAGGAAGCATATTACCAAGATGAACGCACAGTATAAGGCTAAGGCAGATGAGAAAAAGAGGTATAAGGAATTTCAGGTTGGTGATGAAGTCATGGTTCATTTGCGGAAGGAGCGATTTCCGGTTGGTACATATAACAAGCTGCAAATAAAAAAGTTTGGGCCATGTAAGATACTGAAGAAACATGATTCAGGAAATGCATATGAGGTAGAATTGCCTACTGAGCTGAATATTTCACTAGTGTTTAACATTTTAGATTTGACAGAGTATCATGAAGGAGGTGTTGAAGATGAGGTTGTAGCAGCACAGTAGAGTATTCTAGCAACCAGTTCAGATATCAAGGAGATTGAAGACATACTGGACAGTCGTGTTGGCAGAAGCACAAGGAACAGGACATATGAAGAGTATTTGGTCAAATGGAAAGGATGACCTATTGAAGATTCATCATGGCTAACAAAGGAGGAGGTTAACCATCTTGGTTTTCCTCTGCACACCTGAGTCGTGACAGGGTCACTTCTCAAATTACCCCGGGTGTCTGATGCAGGAGCATCCTGGGTGTAAGAGCAATCTTGCATCACCCAAAAATATTTCTATTTTTGAATTCAATAATGGCTATCTTGTGCAGAGCTGCTATTTGTGGAAAGTTACTATTTTTGGTAATTTTCGTATGTGCTCAGAATGATCTGATTTCTTTCTTGGAGGTTCATTTTGGTCATATAAGTCTGCGAGTAAAGTTTGATTGCCAGGTCAAGTGTACATTGGAAGATATTGAAGATTTTCGGTATTAGCAGCAGGGTACAGAAACTTTGAACTCAATTTTGAAGGCTTTAGAGGCCCCGGATGAGGTCAAAAATTTGGGTGACAGGCGCTTGCGCCAATTAAGCTTGTAGAGCACTTCGTGGCATTTTTGAAATGGGGTTATAATAGCCGATCGGGTCAACTGGTGATGACTTATGGTCTTCGGAAGTTGGGTCACCTGAAATGGCAGAAAATAATTTTCTTCAAAATTTCTGTTCGGGTTTCAAAGGTTATCTTGAGCCGACTATGATGTAATAAAATGCAAAATAAAATAATTATAAGTTTGGTCGGCCTTATTGGCTAAAATTCTGGAACCTTCCCAGGCGGTGGAAAAAAACTTGCCTATATAAGGAAGGCTGTATTATTGTCTTAGGCAGTTCAGAATAGTTCTGGGTAGTAGATCTGGGTATTGATTCGAGGCTTTGTCCTACAGAATATTGTAAGGGAATGCCCATGTGGCTTTTCATATTGTAATTCTGAAAGTTTGTAATTCCACATTTGTGGAGATAATAAGAAGCCAATTTTCTGTTCTTGCATATTGTTGTTGTTGTTTCTCTATTTCTCTTATGTGGTTGTGGTATTAAGGGGAGCACCCTTCATCAGAAATGAAGGCCAAGCCAAAGTTTCACATGTAGATGAAGATGCCAGATCATCAAATTTTGATTATGCTAAAAGAGGAGAAACATTGATTAAAAGAAGAGCCTATTTTACACTAGATGCAAGTGTGAGGGTAAATTTTGTGATGTGGTTATTGATAGTGGAAACACTAAAAATTTGGTGTCAGAAAAGATGGTCACAAATTTGAAGCTGAAGAGATAGAAACACCCACATCCACACCAGATTGCATGGGTACAGGATGACCACAAGGTCATGGTTAGTGAACAATGCCTAGTAAAGTTCAAGATTGGTGGGTACCGTGATGAGGTACTATGTGATATTATACCTATGGATGCATGTCATATGGTGTTGGGTAGACCGTGAAAATTTGATAGGTGTGCCATACATGATGGTCGTGTGAATACCAATTCCCTAACAAAGGATAGAGTGTGACATAAGCTAAAGCCATTGAGGGAGACCGAAGAAAAGGTATGTGTTAATGAAAGAATAAATTTTGTTGATGGAAGAAAATTCTTGAATGGTATGAGGCATGAGAATGTGTGTTTTCCTTTAATTCAAAAAGCTAGTAAAGAGGAATTAGAGGATGTACCTGTAGAAGTTGTAGATTTATTAAATGAGTTTTAGGATATTGTATCTGATAATGTACCTAATGGATTACCATTGGTAAGGAAGATCATTCATCAGATGGATTTGATTCCAAGAGCTAGTTTTCCAAACAAGGCAGCACACAGAATGACACCAGTAGAAAGTGAACAGTTGAATAGACAAGTACATGAGTTGTTAGAAAAGGGATTGATTCGGGAGAGCCTAAGTCCATGTGTTGTACCAGAAGTATTAGCACCAAAGAAGAATGGAGAATGAAGGATGTATATAGATTCCAAAGAAATAAACAAGATCACAATCAAGTATAATTTTTTATTACCACGAATGGATGATATTATGGATTGTTTGAGTGGAGCTGTGTATTTTTTAAAGATAGATCTGAAGAGTGTGTTAGAAATAGAGAATATTGAGAGGAGGGGTGAATCAATATTCTGTAAACTTTTAATTTTTCCCAATTATGGACATAATAGATTATCTTAATGCATGCATAACATAGTAAACTAAAGAACATGCATAGCAGTAAAACAAATGAACTCATAACATATTATTTGTTCTTGAGGAAACCCTGGCCAAGGTAAAACCCTGATGGGGATGGTACCCACAAAGATCCACTAATCAAAAGTATCATGTTAAGGATGTTGAACCTGTTAGGAGCCTATTACATGCATACAGTGTCTTAGTCCTGATTAAAGGACTTTAGGCCTTGTTAGAAGCCTCAACCCTGCTAAGAGTTGGTAGTACAAAGTAGGACTACTAGATGAGGCCACTGCCCAAACAAGTATGTAAAACAACTACTGATTCCAATATGTCAAGGTACAGAACCTTATACTACTTGCACAACTTCACATCAATATCTCTTTTCTTGCTTTTCACTTTCATATGCTACTTTCTCTATCTTACATATATCTTATTCATTACATCATTACATCTCTTTATACAAGTTATTAAGACTAATAATTCGTATAGTCAGCTTGACATAAGAATTATACAAAATATATCTTTACTCAAGGGTTAAAATATAGGATGTCATCCCTTTATATTGTTAATAAATTATTTTGATAAACAAAATAATCCCTTAACTCTTTACCAATTTTGTCTTCATATTATGTCCTATTGGTTTAACATTGTCTCTAGTAAAACTATCATAACTTCTTCCGTACATGCCATACTGACTTGTGCTCTTAGGTGAGTCTTCTATAGTCATCTTAGAATCTATGTTCAAGTGCACAAGCACTGAAATTATTCTAATCATCATCACTAATCAAAACTATCTCCAAGTACACTAGAAGAAACACTGTCTCATTCATAGACAATTTTGCTTTGTGCTCTGTCATACTTGCTCTCTATCATGTGTGATCTTCATGTAGATCATATGTTTCCATAATGACAACATCTAAGTATCCAACTCATTCAATTTTCCAACAATCTCCCCCTTTGTCATTGGTGGCAATATATGAGAAAATTGGTTAAGTCATAACACTTCAAAAAACTCAAAATTGTGGCCATAACAAAAATATGTATTCACTATCCTTATAACTCCATATATCTTATCTATATACTATGATTCCCCTTAGAATAGACATCCTTATCATATATATCAATTTTATGCTATATATCTCTCCCCCTTTGACACCAATGACAAAAAAAGAGGGTGTCAAAACTGAGTTCAATCAAAAAAGTGTATACTTTGATTAATTCAATATTGCAGAGCCGGTAGGCTTGCAACACAATCTAAAAAATTTCTCTTCATTTTCTCTATCTCCTTCTCCCATGCCTTCTTGATGGAGTCTGCAACATTGAGTAGTGCACACAATCCATAAGATGCTATCTCACAAGCTTGAAGGTTTGCAAAACTAAACTTTTGAAAAGATGTCTTTGATGAAAGACATTCCTCCAACTATCCTTCAACAATGTTTAACTTAATTGAGATATGCTCTCTTAGAAGAGTGAATCTTTTTAGTTTCCTATCCTTGTCATCATGTAGAATCCTTATTTCATCATTAATCTTTCAAATTTTCTTCTCAATGTCCAATATCTTCACATTTGGGCTGGCAAGAAGATTTACCTCAGTTTGAATCTCTTCTTCTTTTTCCTTAATATTCTAAATTTCTTTTGATATAAGGCTCTCACATTTTGTACACTGAATGTACAAGGTTCTACCTTTGTCCAAGTTCCTTCTCAAGTCTTTTATACATATATCCAGGTTGTTGATGTCATTCTTGATATTCTAACTTATATCTAGAAGTAATTTGGCTTCATAGGATGCTTGTAACTTCACTTTAGCTATATCAGATAAGTTGGTAAACTTATCATCATATACATTCATAAATTTCTTTGCTTTTTCAATTGGGTCTGCCTCTACAATTTGTGTAGTCACAATGCTTTGCAACTTCTCTATTAATTCCTTTAGTGATCCTTCAAGGATTTTTACCTTCTTATTCTTGCCAATTATCTTATTTAGAGATGTGATCAATTCCATCTGATCATCATCATCAACTTCTTTTCCCAAGCTTTCAAATATAGATCATGTTGGTGTTTCAAAATGGCTTATGCTCTTAGACTGCCAATATACCCTCAGACAAATTTTAGGAGTGGTTAGTTCCAAAATGTAGAAGGATCTTAGGGTAATTGGACCAACTGTAGGGATAGGACTGCCCTCTTCACTTCTGGCTCTGCAAAACCAAGGTGAGTGCACCTAACCCAATGAAAACTATACCTTACACACCAAAGTCTGGGTTTATATAACAGATGATAGCAAGAAAGTTCTAAATGCCAACCTTACATTCATTGACTCTCCATTGCTATGGGGTAATAGAACTACACAACCAAATATTTACAACTTAAAATGGTTCTTGATTTTAAGATTTGGATTGCAACAACTTCAATCAATGATGTTAACAAGAGATTTACTCATTTAGGCTAGTGCCTCATCCATTGGGAAAGATTTTTTAGACACAAAAGATACATAGACCAGAGAACATCTGAGATTCATAGCCATAAATACATTTACCACAATCCTTACTGCTTATAAAGAATCCTTATGTAGACAAGGGTAAACTCACATCCCATCTAGAGCATCATTTAATCCAATCCTAGATTAGAACTCAAGAATGAAGATACATACATAAAACAATATGTAACAAACTAGAAAGCTTGAAGCCTTCCTTACTTGACATAGAGGAGAGAGAAGAATCATATATTTGTATTAAGTATGATGAATCCTTTTTGTGCATACATTCAGTCACAACAAATCATGCTTGCAAACTATGGCTTAGACCTACAACTTTTTATCTCTCATTAACAAGCACTAAAACAAATTCTTATAATCTTGACCGAGAATAGGGCTCACCAAGCAAGATATTATGAACACCTAACTCCCAATGCCTTTGAATGATCATGAAAAATCCTTTTTATCTCAAGGATTGCAACAAACAACTGATGATCATTCAAAGCGACTATTCAAAATCACCTAACTCAATAAAAAAGTGAATGCAAACAAGACAAGCACCAAGCACAAGGCTAGTGAGATCAAAAAATCATAAACTCTGCAACTGATCTAGCCATGTACCAGCCTCAAGGACAAAATCATCACAAAAAGCCCCATTAAATTTGGCTATAGCATAGAATCCCAAGGATGTAAAATCATGCTAGAACAACTACCAGGATCATCTTCATTAATTCTCTCCTACAACCAAGCTGGAAATGACCAAAAATGGTCCTGCAATATGGCTCTTTTGGTGCGCTATCTCCTAAACCTATAGAAAAACCCTCAAAACATTTCAAATCTTATGGCAACGACCACTTGATCTTCTTTTAAAACATAACCATTGATCCACTTCCTCCTAGAACATCAGATGGTTCACCAAAATAAGACAATGGTCAACTCATATTGTATCTCATAAATAGAATCGGATGGTTGTCACTATACAACGATACATAAGTAGCATGCATCTTCTCCAAATGGTCTAACGACAATCATAAGATTTGCCCAAACTTTAAAAATGCATGGATGCCAAAAGACTGGCCCCACTAAAAATATGCCAAGTCATAAATCCACTGACCAATCAGGAGCGAGCACCTCAGCACTTCATAGCACATTGGACCCACTAAAAATAAACCTTTAAATCAGACGGATGTCTTAAGATCTCATGGCTCTGACAGATTCCATGTGAACTTAAGACAACCATAGATTCAGAATCTGTAAACCTCTAAAAAGATACGGGCCTACTAACACAACCTCATCACCCATCCAGCAACCAATCAAAACTCAACAAATAAGCTCCACCTGTTAGAGGACCCACCTCGCACATTGATGCCAAAAGAAAGTAAAATTGACAGCTGGCGTAAGATCTCATGGCTCTGACAAAACCCATGAGAACTTACACCAATTGTAGATTCTCTGTGGATGTCAGGACCCCTAAGGAAACATCGGCAACTAGGTCCCACTAACAAGCTCCATTTCATCACACCTCGACCAATGAGAAACTACCAAGTCAGCTTGCATGGCAAACAGTTAAGGGCTAAACCACCGAGAACAGGAGAATACATGACCACTGTAGTCGCATAAACACTGAAAAGAAATGCAAAGCACTGGAAGACAATGTGAATAAGAAACTGACTAGGAAAGATAGAGCACATGTGCATTTTAAGACATAAGTGGCTCAAAAAAGTAACACAGAAATAGAACAAGGCCGAGGCAAACTAGGGTTTCTGCAATTTTGACCAAACTTGAACCCTAAAGATATGAAAAATTATGCAGAGGGATTCAAAACAAAAACTAGGAAGACACAAAAAATTCAAAATTTTGGGGGGGGATAGGAAAAATAGAGAAAACTACCAATAGTGGCTCATACTCAGGGACGTGTATCTCCTACAGATACAATGAGTAAGTTAGAATCTCCTGGAAGAGCAGACCAAATCAAAACTTCGACCCAAAAACAACACAACTATATAGAGGAAAACCTAAACTACTGCTCATGGAAAAGATACTTCAGGAGAAGTAAAAATTTAGGGATTTTCCATGAATAGGCAATTCCAAAGTACCACTAGTCAAATCCTTTAGTACATAAGAATCTATTCCCCATTTGCTTTCAATAAGATAAGGGCCCAACTAGATAGGATCAAAATTTCCATGCTTTCCTTTATCTTCTAATCTTGTATTCCACATCAGAACAAGATCATCTACTTCAAAACTTCTCTGGGTAGCCCTTTTATCAAATAGATTCTTACATTGCCTCTACAATCTTTCATTTCTTTCATGTGCATCTCTCCTTACCTCATCCAACTGGATCAACTCATCCATTCTTACCCTCATCTCATCATCTAAATCTTCATCATATGCGTGGATAAACTTATACATCTACAATAGATTATTTTGAGGCAATCTAGCACTTATCCCATACACTAAATCAAAGGGAGCACAACCTATGACCTTCTTTATAGTTACCCTGTCAACCCACAGTGCCAACCATAACTTAGAATCCCAAGCTTTCTTATTTTTATCCAATACTCTCTTGAGAATCTTAATTAGACTTTTGTTACTAGACTCAGCCTGGCCATTTCCTTGTGGATGATATGGGGAAGAGAATGAAATGTGTATCCCATACTATTGACAAAAATCATTAGATTCTTGTGATCTAAAACACATTGCATTATCAACCACAATTACCTCTGGACAACCAAATCTGGTAAGAATATTTTGCATTACAAAATCTGTCACCACTTTTCTAGTAGCCTTTATAGTAGGGATATCTTCAACCCACTTAGTAAAATAGTCTGTTGCCACCAATATATAAGAATGTCCAGCACTAGACTTGTTTGGAATCTCCCCAATAAAATCTATACCCCATTTCTAGAAAGGAGCCTGAACTACAATAGGCCTGAGTGGCAAATTCCCATTAAATTTTAACTTACCAGCAAATCTCTGACATGCATCACATTTTCTTACAAACTGATATGCATCCTTAAAACTTGTAGGCCACCAGAATCCAAACCTAAGAATCTTGTGAGCTATGGTCTTTGCCATATAGTGCTCTCCACAAACACCTTGGTGCATTTCATCTAACAAGGCTTTGGATCTCTCATAGTCTAAGCATTTTAGTAACACTACATTGCTTGTCCACCACAATTTACCATGTATAATAGCATATCTTGCAGATTGCAACTTAACAGTTCTCCTTTTTTTTCCATCCATTTTAGGGGGAAGGACCAATTTCTACAAGTAACCAATAACATGCCTATACCAGTCATAGTAATCCATATCACAAATATATGGCCTTTGTTCTTCCTCTAACATATTTGCATGATTGGCAACTAAGTTTCTCTATGCCATTAACTTTGCAAGGCCTAAGCCTCTTATCATCTTTGTAACCTAAATGTCAATATTAAATTCTTGGATCTTGTTGATCCATCTACATCTTTTCCCTGAAACCTCTTGTTGTACCAATATATCCTTAACTGCAGCACTAGGAACATAAGCAACCACCTTGGCTCCTACAAGGTAACATCTAAAAGCCTTGACTGATTTGACTAGGGCATAAGCCTGCTTCTCAGTAATGTCATATTTTAGTTTTGTTGCTTGTAGGGATTTTCTAAAAAATGATATGGGTTGTTCATATCCATCTAAATTCTTCTACAATAAAACTGTTGCAACTGTATGACAAGAGGCAAAAGAAAAAATCTGCATGGGCTTACCATAATCAGGTATTCTTAAAACTAGAGCATCTTTGATGGCTTTTTTGATGCTTCTAAAAGATTCATCTACTTCTTTATTCCATTCAACCTTTGCCTCTTTTTTTAACATTCTAGAGATGGGGATACTAATTTTTGCAAAATTTGTAACAAATCTCCTTAGAAAATTGACCTGCCCAAAGAAGGACTATATTCCTTTAACATTTCTAGGTGGGGAAAGCCTATCTATAGCCATAACCCTCTCAGGTTCAATCCTCACTCCATCCTTAGACACAATATGTACCAAGATTTTGCCTTCCACAACACCAAAAGCACATGTTTTTGGATTCAAAGAAACCCCATACTCCAAAGCCCTGATAAAAATCTTCTCAAGATGCTCACAATGCTGACTCTCCTTATTTGAATATGCTATGAGATCATCTTGATATACTACCAAAAACTTGTTTATAAAGTCTACAAAGGCCACATCCATGGCTCTCTGAAAAGTAGCTCCAACATTTGTCAAGCCAAAGGGCATTCTAACATAAACATATGTTCCCTAGGGGGTAGTGAATGCAGTCTTAAATTGTTCTGACTCCTTGACCATGACCTGATTATATCCAGAGAAGCCATCCATCATGGACATTAGCTCTGATCCAATAACCCTCTACAACATATTTTCCATGTTCAGAAAACCATAATTATCCTTCAAAGAATTGACATTCAGATTTCTAAAATCAACACACAACCTAATGTCACCATTCTTTTTTCTGACTGGAACCAAGTTTGACACCCAAGTAGAATGTCTGACAGGCTTGATGATCCTAGCATCTATCATCTTTTTGAGTTCATCCTGCATTTTTGGTACCAAGGTAGGATTCACGGGTCTTTATTTTTGCCTAAAACATTCGGTACCTTCTTTCAGTGGTATCTCATGTTGGAACAGATCTTCTCTATAGGCTTTCAAATCATCATAAGACCGTGCAAAAACATGTCTAAATTTTTTGAGAAGGTCAATCAAATTTTTTCTAGTTGTTGGGGACAAACACCTACTATATTAACATTTTTGGGTACTTGACTTGTTCCTAGATTTATTTCCTCCAAATCATTGATCTTATAAAAAAACTTAGAAAAACAAGCCCTTTATTGTCAAATGCCCTCTTAAGAGCAACCAATCCCCTTGGGACCCTATTTGACTTCAATTGAAAAACTTCTTTCCCAAGAACATTTTCTTTCCCATTTATGATGTCAACATAAGTGCTAAAATCCATCTCCTGACCACCAAAGTGAGACTCACATTGCAAGAATCTTAGTATATCCTGATCATCAGAAAATACTTGCCAATTTTCAACATTGTCAGGGATAGAAGGCCTAGACATAAACTCAATTTTGAATATCCCTACAAAATTTATATCCTCTGGCCTCAGTGCTATGTTTTCCAATAAATCAACCATCCTATTTTGGCTTCTATCCACCCAATCAATACCAAAAGCATTAAAAACTTCAATTTCATCCCAAACAACATTTCTATATTGTTTCAGTCTTTGATTCTTTGATGCATACTTCGATCTAATCTGAGAGATTACTAACTTAGAATCACCAATCACCCTAAGATGTTTAATCCCATGTATTGATGCTAGTCTCAAACCAATCAGTAGGGCCTCATATTCAGTGACATTATTTGTGCAAGGAAATAAGAGAGTGAAAGAAAAATTAAGAGTTTTACCATTTGGGGATATCAACAACACTCCTACTCCAGCACCTTCTTTTGAACTTTCTCCATCAAAATATAAAGTCCATAAGACATTACCTTCTACCATGTTATCCTCATCATCAGCCAGAGGGATAGGCTTCACCTTTTCTTGCACCCCTTTCTCCTGAACTTGGAAAGAACCAATGTCAGTGTCCACAAAACAATTCATGTTATCATCTTCATTATCCTCAATCATGTGTCGAGTTCTAGTTTCCCTTGACACCTTCACACTTTCTCCTCCAATGTTAAAAGTACAAAATGACAAGTCACACTGGATACTTCCTCCCATAGAAGCACTCCATCTCCTAGATAATAGCATCCCATACTATGGAGGGATATCAACCACTAAAACACTCATAGTTATCTGCTTGTCAAGAAATGTTGTTAATTTATAAGACAAAGCCTTAATGGTACCAATAACTGGCACCTCTCTTGATTCCATAGCTTGACATCTTCCATGAGGTGAATCAATTTTTAGTCCTAGTGACTTCATGATCTCTGCAGGCATGATAGTATTTGATGCCCCATAATCAATCATGCAATTCTTCAATAATTTTCCATTTATCATAAGAGACAAAAAGAAAGGATCAACTGTCCCTGATGTAGTATTTGCAACATTTGCATCCAAATATATTTGAGTAATCTTAGAGATGATTTCTTCATTTTTACTATCAGGTGTGTCATCTAAAGAAGCCACATGATTATCACTTCTACTCATCCCTTGGACTCTTGTAGAAAAGGCACCATTTACCCAATCCAAAGCCTTCACCTTATGCTCTTCTATCCTCATCATTTCCAAAAGTGGAACTTTGATAGTCATTTGTGAAAGCAATTTAATCATATCAATGGGAACATACTTCTGGTCATCCATGTCCCCTTTAAAAATAGTGACATCTTTATCCTCTATTTGGACAATCAAGTCAAATTTATCTTTGTGTAGAGACTCATCTTCCTTCTGGGGTATGGGAACAACTACTTCTGATGTCCTTGCTTTACCCTTAGGTATTGCAATAGGCCCAATCTTCCTTTTTATTTTCACCTAACTAACAACATCAGCACCTTTCCCCTTTTCCTCAGGCTGTTGTGTACTCCTTTCTGATCTCTTGATAAACATGCTACCTGGTTTACCAGCTGTATTTCCAACTGTCTTGTTTCTCAAATTGTAATTTCTCTTGGCTTGAGTGGCCATGTCTGCAGTGATTTGAGCAATTTCCTCATCAGAAGGTCACCTTAAGGAAACATGCTCCTCACATTTTGCTGCACCACATCCAACATCATCAAATTCTTCCTCCTCTTCATCATAAAAAACTTGCTGATGGAAAGCCTCATTTCTAGCTTGAGAGCCCTCAACATCTTTATTCTCAATCTCATTAGTGGAGTCAACCTCATCCCATGCATGTGAAGAAATCATTGCATAGCCATTCTTATCATATTGCTCATCTTGTTCCTAGTTCTCAAATAGATTTAGGGCAATAACATAGTATTCTGGATTGTGAGGAGATTGACAAGTAGCACACCATGGGATATCATCACTCATATTAACTGAATTTCTCTGCAAAGGATTGGGAATCCTATCATCAGGCCTATCCCTCTTAGCTGGAAAAATGGGCTTTCCATCCTTCCACTGAGTATTGTATGGGTAATTTTGCATTCTTGGTTGCCTGCTAAAATTATTAGGAATTGATCGATCATTAGTTGCAGCCCTATTGTTTCTTTTTTCATAAGGCCTCAGAACCTCTAAAGCATTTAGAATCTATTTTAGATTATCCTCCTCTTTGGGTTTAAAGTTTTTAGACCTTCCCATCTCTTTCTTATTTTGTGCTTGAGGCCTACAATAATCTCTTCTCCCCAATTTTCTTGATATTCTTCTATTACTCTCTATGTTAATAGACAACTTGTAAGCCTCCCCAAGATTTCTAGGGTTCTTATCCCTTAAAAGATACCCCATCTTTGCATCAAAAGCATTTAAGTATGTCACAAGACATACCCTATCATCTAATCTGATAACTTTTGGAGCATATGCATAGCCTTTTGGAATCTTATATTAAATTCAAGAACATCTTCATTCTGATTTTTCTTTATGTTATTGAATTCATTCAAAATAAAACCCTCATTTGTTTTATCACCGTAATGTTCCTTGAAACAATTCTTAAATTCATTCCAAGACCCTATACTAGCATGGGGCAATCCTCTAAACCAGTCCCTAGCATCTTCAGTCAGATTTGTACAAATAACTTCATTACAACATCATCAGGCTCAATATTATAATCATCTATTACATCAATAAAATTCTTTAGATGTTCCTCACATGTGATAAAATTGTTTCGAGCAAATTTAGGGAGCTTCTTTCTAATTTTATCAGGAATTATATTAGGATAACCAGGAATACCCAAAAAGATAAGTTGTTTGTACCTTTCATGAATAGGACCTCCTTGAGGTGGATCCATTCCTTGAGATGTAGATGTTGAAGGTCTTGAAGTATGCTTGAGAAACTCAATCTTCTTCCTCATTTCTACAGCAATAGCCTCCAATTCTACTTTCTCAAGTTCTTTGGCCCCCACCTCTCCCTCCTTTCTAGCCTTCTCAAGGTCCACATCTAATCTCAACTCTTGGCCTAAAGGATCCTTATCACTAACATGTTCATTGATTGTAACTCCAACAGCTCTCTGTTTTCCTTTATCTCTAGGTCTAGTTGTCTCATAAGTCTTCTGCACAACAAGTTGTTCCTCTGTTCCTTTAGGCCCTGGGACATAATTAATTGCCTCCAAATCTAACAACTACTTCTTTAACTTTTTAGCCCTTATCATAGCCTGTCTTACTTTGTCCTCTTTATTTTTTTCTCTTTGTTGTTTGATAGCAATCTATTCTTGGATTCTTCTTTCCAACTCATAAACCTCTTCAAAAATTTCTTCTGATTCTGGGAGAGTAGTCTCAGATTTAGCATCTCTGACTTGTAACTCATCCTCATACTAGTTCAACCCCAAAATCAATAGCCTCTTCATATTCTAAGACATTTTCTTCTTGACCCGGCTTGGTTTGATTTTCTTGTCTTGTATCCTCTTTATGTTTCCAAGTATGAGACATTTTTTTTTGTTTTCTTCCCCCTGTAATACCCCTCTAACCCTAATATAAGTTTTTTGTTTTTGAAAGAATTAAGATCTTTCGATGTTTTCTTACAGCTTAAGTTGTACATGATACTTGTTTGATCTATTCCTATAGTTTGTTTATAATAATTTCATAAGCTAGTACTCAATGATTCTAATATCAGACATACTATCTAAAGGTATCATTTTTGTATGTATTTATCTCCGTGTATGTATTGAGTACCTTCAAGACCTTTATGAACATAGTTAGGATGTTATATGATATGTGCTTGATAGATATATATAAGTGGTTATTTATATTTTCTTCTACTAAGGTTACTTTGGATGAATCTTGTATCTTACTTGATGATTTGATTATGTTGATTTATTATTAGTATTGATAAGAGACTAACACAATGCTTGAGATTCTAACCTTCATTATGATGATGCTACATGCTTTGACTGTATATATATAAATGATGTATTTTTATGATTCAGGACCAAGTCGTAGTTACTCACATAGCTGAGGTCCACATGATGTATCGATCCCAGTCATCTATCTACAATGTTTTCTTTTATATGTATATCTGTGCATATGTATTTCTTCTTTGTGATGCAGGCTTGCAGGTACCAGGCATCGACTTCACCTGGCTTCACAGGTCTGAGCATGCCCTCAAATCCTCGATGGTTGTTGTTATGGAGATAGTACTAAGGCTCCTACATGAGTCTTCCTTTGTCATTATTCCAATTTGGGAATATTAGGGTTCCTTCTTTGCCAGTCAACCTTTGGGTCAAAAACCCAGATCCAATGCACCCGGTTGGGCATGGTTGTAGTTAGTGCCTTGTGGCAACTTGAATTCATTTGGTTGTATGATTTGTTTACTCATTTTATTTATTTCTCCTTCTTGGTATGATTCTTAGTTAATATTTCTATGTTGTGTTTCAGGAGTTTGGCTTGACTTTCCTTGTTGACTTTGGTTGACCTTGTTTGATCTTATGGTTTTCTCGATATGTTTCATAGATGATTTGTATGGCCTCTTTGGATGATTAAATTTATTTTGAGGCATGTGATTTTATTCTACCTCAATGATTATATCCTATAGTAATTATAAATAGGTAATAATATTGTGATCTATTACTTCATAATCTTATAGATTATAGTGTTTGGTATTTGGCATGTGTGTGTGTGTGTGTGTGTATATATATATATATATATATATATATATATATATATATATATATATATATATATATATATATATATATATATATATATATATATATATATATATAATTTATATGTGATTATATGTTAATTATTGTAGATATTGTTGATGGTGTATATTTTGGGATTAATGTAAAGTATAATATTATTAATAATTAAATATTAAATAATGCGAGGTATATTATTCTCAATTGTTAATTATTAATAATGAGGATAGGTTATATATATAGATATTGATGTAATTAATGATGGCATATGCATATATGTTAGGATAATATTACATATGTGTATGAATGAATACAAATAATCTTTTATTGTATATTTGAGTAATATAGTTGTATGATATTAAGTTATTTTATAATACCCTTTAGTTAAGAGTTAGTTGGGAGTTGGTTACTTTTCCTCTCAACATTTGGAAATCTATTTATATGCACTACTTTCTCATTTGAAGAGAGGAGATTTTAGGGGCTGAAGCATTGAGGAGAGGATGGCCTTACTTTTCATGGAGATTTTGGAGAGAAAACTTGGAGATGTGAGGAAGAGTTTGTAAGCATATGTCTTTAAGAATTTTTGGTTATCTTTGCTTTTGGGAGAGAGACATTTTTGTGAGAATTTTAGTGGTTGAGAGAGGGATTCTTTGCTATAGAATTATTTATTTCTTTCATGGATATTTCTTAAAGTGGATAGGGTTTGAAGGATACATCTCAAGTTTGGATTTGTCTTCTCTTTTGTTTCCTTCCTTCTTCGATTCAACCTTCGTAGGACATGAGGTATGGATTGAATATTTTAGTTCCTTTATGTCTCTCATAGATTTTGGATCTATTTATATATTATCATTATTTATTATATCTTTACTTTTCATTTCTATGGTTATTTTAAAGTTTTGAGTTTTTGTTTGTAAGAATTGGCATGTGTTTTCCTAGGGTTTTTAGCAACCCATTTTTGGAGATCTATTATTATAATAATTTAAATTGGATATAGGGTTTTACTAAATTGATTTTATAGAATTAAAATTCATAGATCTCAAATGGGTATCTCTCTGATTTTATTTTTAGGGTCGAATTAATGCCTTATTTTTGACATTTTGGCAGACTATGTCTGTCCATTCTTGATTTTAAATTTTTTATCAAATGTATTCGTATGCTACAGGCTGATATGATCATATAAAAGTATGAATTTGATATCAGAGATTATCCTAAGTCTTATATTTCATTTCCAATTGGTTTGGTGAATTTTAATTGTGTTTTGTGAAAATTACAACCGTTTTAGTGAAGGGAGGTCTGAACCCTAACCAGAATTTTCTGTTTTAAACCAAAAGTCATAACTTTCTTTCCCACTGTTGGATCTTCCTAAAAATCAAATTGAGAGTCCATAATTATGTTATCTAAATCTAAACTGAATAGATTTCCTTTATTATTTGTTTTGTGGAAGATATGGATGACTGTTCTATGATGACTATTCTTTGCATTTAATCCTTGCTTGAAATAATTTAGTTTAAGAACATCATTAAGTTTTAAGGTTTCGTATGGTTACCAGAGGCTATTAGAATTTTTTTTTGGTTAATTGGATCTATTTATACTTTGAATATGTTTATAATATCACTTGGATGTCTTCTTATATGTTTGGAACATTCTGAATGCCATATTGGGTTTAGGGTTGTCAAGTGGACTAGGGACAACATATGTTTTCCTAAACTCAATCAAATGTTGTTATGGAATTGATATGAATTCTTGATGATGAATCTATTATGTTCTTATGATTTTTATATGTATTTTAGGGAACCTAATTACACTAGGTGAGTGGCTCATAGTGAGGGGCCGGGGCCCTAAGTGGCTAGTACCAGGATAACCTACTATGAGTTATTTAATCAAGTGATAACCTAAATAAATGAATTGGGAATGGGAGATTATTGGAATGGGAAATTACACACTAATCAAGATTAATTGTGCCTCACCCATTCATTTAGTGCTATTAAAGACTAAGGATGGGAGTGGGAGAAGGTACCTATGCGTAGGTATGACTGAATGACCTTGCCTGTACGAGAGGCATTTGGTTCCGCATTTGCCTACTTGGGGGCCGGGGCCAAGAGTGGCTAGTACCAAGACAACCCAAGGGGTGAGGGATATGTGATGACACTCAACTATCTTGTAGCTTAGAGTCTCTACCAAATTTGATTATGCCTCCGGTAGTCCTTGTGGTCTTCTTGTCTTTTCTTTTGTGTTGTGACTTTGGGGAAATTTTATCACCACCTTAGGAATTTCCTAGTTGTTACCTCTTGTATGGGCCTTTGGTTCTATCTCCTAGCTCAGGGGAGTGGGCCTATTGGTTCCATGTGGTTGGGTGGTTAATATTTATATCAAGGTATTGATCGTGATTCTTTGGATGATCCTAGCACATATTCCTTTCCAAATCTGCAGTTGAAGATTTCTTATTGGATATTTTAATATGTTGAGATGTACTTATGTATTTGTATTCATGTAATTTTTAATCTCCTAAAAGGAGTCTTGTAGTATTGATGTAATCTCAATTCAAAGAAATGCATAAGGGAATGGGTAGTTCTAGGTAAAAGAAAGGGGAAAGAATGTGGAATATTGGACATGTTACTAGCACTAAAAGAAAGTGTTTATGTTATTTCTCCTATCCTCTTATGTTGTCCATGTGTAAAGGAAATAATCTTAAATATAGTTATATATAATGATGTATCACAACAATAATGTATTCTCTCTTGATGAAAGAATCCAAGGAAATTATTGAGAAATGATAGATTAGTGATTGGAATTATTAACAATGAATGGTTATGAAACAATGCAATAAAATAGTAATTTGATTTTAATGTTAATACTTGGTTCATGTTAATGAAGTACCTAGGACGATGCCTACCTTAATGAATATTAATCTCTTACCTAAATTATTAGAGAAAAGTGATATAAAGGATAGTAGATGTAGATGAAATCAATATGAATTTATGGAATGAGTTGATAAAAGGAATAATGATGTTGGATGATTAACTTATGTTTAATAAAAGAAATAAGTTAGGGACATTTAACTTGATGCATTAAAATGAATGTAGATCTTTTAAGCTCATGATTCCATGAATATCTTATGCATGTAAATGGTTTATATGATGTTGCTTTGGTAGCGACGTGAGGGGACCCGTGAGGACTTAAGTTGTATAAATATTACATTCAAGTAGTAGAAAATTATTTCTTCTTTTAGAAATATGAAGTGTAATGATGAATATTATTCTAGTTAAAATTAAAAAAAGAAAATTACTACTTGCATTTTATATAGGTTTATGTCTTGTCCTCTTGGGTTTCCTGGTGGGGCGTTACACCCCCACTTGTCTGACTAGGCTTAGAAGTTCTTGGACGAGCTTCCTCCAATCTATCTTCAGGATGCTCCTTTCTCCGGGACCTAGTACCTCTATAACTCATCTAGTAAATAATCTGCTGAATAGCACTGCTATAGAGATGTTTGAGTTGCCACCCAAGTATATTGGGAATCTTAAAACACTATTTCTTCACTAACAAGTATCCTAATGAGTTTGATAGGACAAGGGGTAAGAATAACCCCATGTTTCCAATGATGACCTACTGGTTATTATAGACTTCTGTAACATTTCCCTAGTGGAGTCACCATCTTGTTAGTGTTTCAAAATGGCTTATGCTCTTAGGCTACCAATATACCCTTCGACAAATTTTAAGAGTGGTTAGTTCCAAAATGTAGAAGGATCTTAGGGTAATTGGACCAACTGTAGGGACATGACTGCCCTCTTCACTTCTGGCTCTCCAAAACCAAGGCGGGTGCACCTAACCCAGTGAAAACTATACCTTACACACCAAAGTCTGGGTTTATATAACAGATGATAGAAAGAAAGTACTAAATGCCAAACTTACATTCATTAGCTCTCCATTGTTATGGGGTAACAGAACTACACAACCAAAGATTTACAACTTAAAATGGTTCTTGATTTTAAGATTTGGATTGCAACAACTTCAATCAATGATGTTAACAAGAGATTTACTCATTTAGGCCAGTGCCTCATCCATTGGGCAAGATTTCTTAGACACAAAAGATACACAGAATAGAGAAAATCTAAGATTCATAGCCATAAATACATTTACCACAATCCTTACTGCTTATAAAGAATCCTTATGTAGACAAGGGTAAACTCACATCCCATCTAGAGCATCATTTAATCCAATCCTAGATTAGAACTCAAGAATGAAGATACATACATAAAACAATATGTAATGAACTAGAAAGCTTGAAGCCTTCCTTACTTGACATAGAGGAGAGAGAAGAATCATATATTTGTATTAAGTATGATGAATCCTTTCTGTGCATACAATCAGTCACAACAAATCATGCTTGCAAACTACGACTTAGACCTACAACTTTTTATCTCTCATTAACAAGAACTGAAACAAATTCTTACAATCTTGACCAAGAATAGGGCTCACCAAGCAAGAGATTATGAACACCTAGCTCCCAATGCCTTTGAATGATCATGAAAAATCCTTTTTATCTCAAGGATTGGAACAAACAATTGATGATCATTCAAAGCAACTATTCAAAATCACCTAACTCAATCAAAAAGTGAATGCAGACAAGACAAGCACCAAGCGCAAGGCCGATGAGATCAAAAAATCACAAACTCTACAATTGATCCAACCATGTACCAGCCTCAAGGACAAAATCATCACAAAAAGCCCCATTAAATCTGGCTGCAGTAGAGAATCTCAAGGATGTAAAATCATGCTTGAACAACTACTAGGATCATCTTCATTAATTCTCACCTACAACCAAGCTGGAAATGACCAAAAATGGTCCTGCAATATGGCTCTTTCAGCGCGTTGTCTCCTAACCTTGTAGAAAAACCCTCGAAACATTTGAAATCTTATGGCAAAGACCACTTGATCTTCTTTTAAAACATATTTGTCAATCCACTTCCTCTCGACACATCAGATGGTTCACCAAAATAAGACAATGGTCAACCCATATCGTATCTCATAAATAAAATCAGATGGTTGTCGCTATACTATGATACATAAACAACACTCATCTTCTCCAAATGGTATAACGACAACCATAAGATTTGCCCGAACTTTAAAAATGCCTGGACACTGAAAGATTGGCCCCACTAAAAATCTGCCAAGTCACAAATCCACCAACCAATCAGGAGAGAGCACCTCAGCACTTCACAGCACATTGGACCCACTAAAAAATAAGCCTTTAAATCAGATGGTTGTCTTAAGATCTCATGGCTCTGACAGATTCCATGTGAACTTAAGACAACTGTAGATTTAGAATCTGTAAACCTCTAAAAAGATATAGGCCCACTGACATATCCTCATCACCCATCCAGCAACCAATCAAAACTCAATAAATAAGCTCCACCTGTCAGAGGACCCACCTCGCACATTGACACCAAAAGAAAGTAAAATTAACGGTCGATGTAAGATCTCATGGCTGTGAAAAAACCCATGAGAACTTACACCAACCATAGATTCTCTACAGATGTTAGGACTCCTAAGGACATGCTGACAACTAGGTCCCACTGACAAGCTCCACTTCATCGCGCCTCAACCAATGAGAAATCGCCAAGTCAACTTGTGTGGAAAATAGTTAAGGGCTAAACCACTGAGAACAAGAGAATACGTGACCACTGCAGTTGTATAAATGCTGAAAAGAAATGCTAGCCATCAGAAGACAATGTGAACAAGTGACTGACTGGGAAAGATAAAGTGCATGTGCATTTTGAGACATAAGTGGCTTGAAAAAGTAGCACAGGAATAGAACAAGGCCAAGGCAAACTAGGGTTTCTGCAATTTTGACCAAACTTGAACCCTAAAGATATGAAAAATTATGCAGAGGGATTCAAAACAAAAACCAAGAAGACACAAAAACTTCAAAATTTTAGGGGGGGACAGGAAAAATAGAGAAAACTACCAACAAATCCTATTTGAGATTTCTTAGCAGTCTTAGGTGTAAGACTGATTTCTTCTTGATTGGGGGCTGCTACTTGCTTCTCTATTTCCTTTCCTTCTTCAATCCTTGAATCTCTCTTCTCTTCTTCTCTAGCACTATCCTGCTATTCAAAAGCTGAATTGTCAACAATGTTCTCAAGATTCTTAAAAGGGTTATCATCACTATCTAAAGTGATCTTAGTTCCTTCCACATGCATTGACTCATCTTCAATGTTTATAGCTAGTGGAGAGGGAATTCTTTGATTTTTTGCTTCCTTATCTTGCTTTGTTGGTCCTGTTGCACTAGATTGTATTTCAACACTAGATGTTATCACTTTGACTATTACTTGCTCTATTTCTTTGTTGATCTCTTCATAGTTTTCTCCCATAATCTGAATGGTTCTTTTCTTTGTTCTCAAATGGGTGTTCATTTTTTTCATGATTTCCTTGAAATGTTCTTCATTTTTAACATCACATAATTTTCTTACAAGATTTTCTCTGATTTTGTTGTCTTCTTTTGTTGCTATTTTATTTTTGTTCACTAACTTCTCGTACAAATCATCAGGTATCTTTCCCTTAATTGTGTCAAACTTCTTATCAGATAGTATCATGTGTCTCACAACTACATTTTCAAGGTTCAGTCTCTCTGAATGGTTGTAGAGGTCATAATACTTGTTCATTTTTTAAAATTCTCCATCTTGTATGATTTGCTCATCACTTTTTCTATCTTTGGTTTCCATGTCTTCTTCTTCATTCAGGTCTCTTCATCATCTTTTATTTCTACAATTTTCCTTTGTACTGGTGGTACTAAAGTTTTATACCTTTTGCCTGGTCCAATAGCAATCTCTTTCACTCTTTTACTTGGTGTAGAAGAGGATGATCTAGTGGATTTTTTGACTTCTTGATCTTTCTCAACTTCCCCCACTTTTACCTTAATTCAGATGTCTATTGGCTGTTATGCAACTAATGATAGAGGTGGAACAGAAAAAACTTCCTTTTGTCCTATGTCTCTGATTGCTACTACTATCTTCTTAGCTATCAAAAATTCTTGTTATGTCATCCCTGTGTCCTTCAATATTTTCTTTATTGTACTTTCTACTCTTTTCTTAGACTATTTTTCTTCTAAGATAGACTTTGCAGAGTTGAAGTTCTCCTCAAAAGTCCCAAATCTATTACTATGAATGTCCAACTTTCTTTTAAGAAATCTACTCATATAGTCTTCTACTTCTATTTTAGAAATTTCATAGCCAAGAGGGTCTATGAATTCTACTCTAGGCTCTACTGCTTCAATGAATGTAAAGATAGTATCAACCATGAAATATATCTCATTCTTATATTTTTCAACTAAAGACTGTGGAATCCTTGATCTGCTTCTCATTAAATTTTGAAATGTTTTAACTACCAATACTGCACTTTCATTGACTTTGTCAATAACATTTCTCATGTATACTTTGTTAATCCTTTCCATTGGTTTTACCATCATTCCAATCATCACCAATAGTGTAAGGGAATCTTCTCAACAAATGGAAAAACATATAAGTAATCAATGATGAGAATCTAAATTGAGAGTTCTTAGTCTTCTTTATCTTCTCCAAGTTCTCAAACAACTGAATTCTCAAAATTTCACACATGTCAACTTGAACTTTGTCAACACACATTAAGTAAGCTACATGTATCATTCCTGCTGCCATGTCATCTTCTCTTGAGTTTGAAAAAAACTTAGCTATAAGGATCTTGCACAAATACCTAACATCATCCTATTGTATCTTGCTAATTACTATACCTCTGCCATTGTAAGATGATTTTGTGTTGTCTATAACTTCTTTTCTCATGTTCTTCTCATTCAAAGGTATGGCTCTAGTTTTAGATAGACTAGTTACCTCATGAATTAAGTCAGTTGTGATATCTATCACTCTTGTTTGAAATATAAATGGGAAGGTAATACTGAGAGGGGGGGGTGACTCAGATATCACCTACTTTAACCTTTTCATGCTGATAAAACTTTATGCATGACATAAAAAAAACTTGATCATTCTAAGTAACTTAACATGTTAAGTAGCATACATGAAAACAATCATTACACAATAATTTTGGTAACCTAGAAACCCTTGAAAGGTAAAACTGGGGTGGGGATGACACCCACAAATCTTCACTACTGAAGTAATAAGTTTTTCCTATTAATGCTTACAAAATGTAATCAATTCATGATCTACCCTATGAAAGGCCTGCTCTGTTAAAAGCTAAAAGACTTATACAGTCTACCTTACTAAAGGATTTAAAACTTACAACAAAGTAAGCACTCGGTAAAGAGATTACATAAAGTCTATAAAGACTACTCGGTTAAGAGATTTACCCTGATACACTGATTAAAATGTCACAGTACCTGATCTTTTAGTTTGCACTTATATGCAGATTACAGATCTCCTCTTTATTGTATGTTAGTGATCTCTTTTATCTGATCTTTCTCAATTTTGTCCTTTCACTACTTAGCTCGGTCACTAAACTCTATCTGATTCTCCTCTTCTCTTCTTCTCTACTTCTCTACTTCTCTACTTCTCTACTTCTCTCATACTTTAGGGTTTAGATCTTAACCTTATATAATAACCAAAAAATCTTAACGATTCAAGATCTACAGTTCAGATTTATTCCTATTTCCGCTTAAGCTATACAATTTTCTGATTGGTTCTAGGTATTACATAGGGATCAATGATTACAAGATGAATGTGTAATTACCTCTGTAATTAACTCAACAAACAAAATACAAAACACCACTATCACCAAAAATGGTTTACCTTGATCATTGTGCCATTCCAAACTTATATGTCATTCCTGGCTAACTCGAAAAATGTTAATCTTCTCTGTCGCTCAGTAATCATTGCATATGTAACTCAGCAAAAACTATACTCGGCATAATACAAACATATAGTGACCATGACTATACTCGGTAGTACTACTACTTGGTAAGTATGCAATACATAACTCGGCCTTTACAAAATAACTTGGTCGCAGTGATGAACGACCATCATTGCCTAGATATATGACTAAGTGTGAAGCACTAATGGTCAACAAAACTATAGAGATCTACAATCTCCCCCTTTGACATTAGTGGCAAAAACACTTTGTCATGACATTTACAATTACAATTACATTTGGAGATGTAAACCTATACCCCTAAGTCATAGATGTTTGTTTTTGTGATTAAATAATGTGACCCCTAAACACTTAGGTGTTATTATTGTAAAATATTTTATTAGGGGTCATTATTAAAATGGGACATTGAATGTAAAATCATGCATATTTTATATTGTAAAATATTTGATAAGTGATGTTTTATAAATCATCTTGTTCAAATATTACCTACCAAAGCATGATTAGGGGATAGGGTAGACTTTAATGGCTTATATTTTTTAGGATTTTCACTTTTCCTCTTACCCCTACAAATTAAGGAATCTGACATCTTGATTTGAGAGGCATCTTCACAGGCCTTAAATGTAGATTTCTTCTATTTTTGGTGAGGTTGAGGGTCTTGAATGCAGATTCTTAAGTTTTGTTTTATATACCTCTCACTTAGATGATTGAGGTTAGCTCTTCATTCTCTCTTTCTTGGAGGTGAATGGTTGTAGCTCTAGAAAAGCAAGTTGTATTTTGGCTCCTTTCAATTCAGTTCATAGCAATTGTGCTTCTTATTCCTACAGTTTTGTGAGTTGTTTTGGTGGATTTTAAATCATGTATTATGATGAAAGTTAGTCTTTTACTTGATATTTTATTCATTTAGATGCTTATAAGCACTTTTATTTCCTAAAGTCTCAATCTGTGTGTATTTGAAGGTATTTGGGGTTCTGGAATTCATTTTTCCTTCTCATTTACAGTGAGCACCTTGTTATTTCTAAGGGAAAAATCAGATTTAGGGAGAAGTTGTGATGCTCAAGTTATGTTTGAATTCCATTGTGAGTGTTTTACAGTTTGTGGATCTATTCAGTTTGGTGAATCACCTAGTTTTAGTTTCAATTTCATGCACTCTCTCTCCCTTTTCCTTCAAAGTTTAGTTAAGTTTTAGGGGATTCATGGGGAAGCTGGCCCCTAATCCAGAGGTCTACTTTCTGATAGGTTACCCACAACTTGAAAGTATCCCCATGTTTCATAGGATTGCTAGGTCCACACTTAGCCATAATCGGATGCAATCCTTAGTGACAACATTCACCTCCATGGTGAGGTTTGTTTCTATCCCATGATTTTACGTGGATTTTATGGAGATAGAAAATCCAAAGCAATAGTTTGACTCTAGAAAACCTCTATATAGCACCAATATTTTTCTTTGTCTTTATGTGTGCACATGAACAAGGTTTTCAAATATAGAACTTCATTCAAGTAGCTTCTAATTTTTTTATACACATGATAAGAAGGTCATGTAAGTGTCCATGAAGTGCACTGATGTCCAAGGTTAAGGCTTAAACCATCTAGCATTGTAAACTATGTTTTCCACACTCTCTATTTCAGTAGTCTGAACATCTTTACCATATTGTATTTCTAGATAATGAAGAATTTTCATTTTATATTTAATATTAAGCATAGTTCAATGTTCAATTTTAAGAATCTTCTTTTTAGTTCGCTTGAGTAATAGTCATTGAGTTGGATGGGGTCAATTGTCTTTTCAAGACCTTTTCATCTTAAGAGTGCTTAATATCCTCCTCTACAACCTACAAGTGACTTTTTATTAAAGCTTATTTGATGTGTTCAAATTATGAAGAAACATGATTTTGATATAGTCAAATACTACTATATTTAATACTTCTAAATAATTATTTAATTAGTTTTATTTGATGAATTATATGGATAAAGAAACATGATTTTTTGATGAAAATAAATTAATTAGTTGTAACAATATCTTCTATCTTCTTTTACAAAACCAAAAGTATATAGTTTTCTAATAATTGTATTAAAAATTAAAAACTAGAATGCATTTTAAATTAATGAACCAATAGTTTTTGTTAGACATAATAAATTTATTCTCAAACCAAAAATTTCACATTCAAATTCAAATTCATTCTAAACAAAAAACCATACTTTTAAAATTCAATATCTTTAAATTCTTCTTTGAATAACCGTAAATTTTACTCTTTGTATATGGAAATGTCATCTAGTCTCTATAGAATGAATAAGTCATTATTCTCAATGATTATAAGTCTTTATAATAGTATAGTTAATATTCAATGAAAACAAATTAGAAAAGTATAATTCACAAAAGCTCTTTGAATCTTATAATATCACTTCAAAGTTCTAGAAATTATGTTTCACATTTTATTTGTAATGTCCTCGCGAGGGAACCCATAAGGAATTAGGTCTATGACCTAATATTACAGCTAACATTTTTTTTTTGTAACATTCTAAGTTATCATCATTACCATTCACAAGTACACTCCTTAAGGTTCCCTTAGTGAATTCATTTACTATTATCAAGTGATGCATTTTATTACTTAATCTAATGTAATTCTATTTTCGTTTCAAATTCAAGTTACATTGAGACATTTATTTCATTCCTCATCAAAACCAATTACAATAATGACCTAATTGCATTCATTTTATTTACCTAATTTGCATAAATATTCACTTTTAGAAATTAACTAGAAGACCATCATTTATCTAATACACTAAATACATTTATCCTTTCCTCTTTAATTTGTTTTTTCCTTAACCTTATCTATGCTCTATCATCACATAAAATTTCTATTAAAACTGCTTACTTCCCATTTTCATTTCAAAGCTCATAATAGAGAGAGTGTAAAGAATTTAACCATTAATAGCTCACAATCCTAACCATCCACTGAATCATTTTCTCACAAGTATAACTACCACAAATTATCATCTATGACATTGTATATATCCAATTAAGAATTGAGATTAAAACCTTGTTTAAATAACCTTACATCATACACATTGAACTTATAACATACATGTTTCCTTTCTCTTATTATTTTCACCGGGAGATACCCATCAACCCTAATCATATCTTTTCACTAATCCACATATCAAAACAAGTTTCATTTTGAATTAAGTTTACAGCCATAAGTACTTGCATTACAAAGGTTTGCATAGAACCATTACTTCCAATTTCATTTAAAAACTCACATGGGAGATAGGGAAGGAATTAATTAAATATAATCCATAATTGATTTACTAATATTCAATCCCCCTTTGAAACTCTTAAAACTACTCTTCCCATATACATAACTTTCTTTCTTACAATGTCTATTTACAAACATAATTATAGTTACAGTTACTGCACATGACCCAAAGGCATACATAGAGATAATTACAAGTAGTTTCCCAAGGGCTTACAATACATCTTCACATATTGATTACAAAAGATAGAGATACATGATACAAGAACATAAACTTCACCATTGAACAACTCATAATCCAAGCCATGACATGAACCATGAACAATACCTCAAAATAGATTTTCCACCCAACCATGTGAAACTGGTAAAGTTCTACCCCCCATACTAGGAGATAGAAGAAAGGTAATCTCTAGACCTTAAGGCAATCTAAGTCTCAAATACCAATAAATCCAAGACTCAAAAGAACAAGAATAAATAACATAAAATATCATCATACTATAACACCGAGGTCAAGGTTCTAGGATACTACCTAAGTGAGTGTCATCACACCATTTGTATATTAGGATCCTCCCTAGCAACCATGTAACCCCAGTACCCCCTTTATAAGTAGGGATCCTCCTAGGAAGTTATCCCTGGTCCTGGTACTCCAATCAGGTTTGTGTGGCCTTTATTATGTTTTCTTTCATTATCTTTTGAATCCCTCCTTCACAGGTTAATTTTAAGGTTATCACTTTTTACAAATCCACCCATAGGATCATTTAGCAACCACTTTAGGGTTCCAACACCTATGGTTATCCACTCACTTAGGGTCTTTAGTCCCTTACCCCATAACAAACCAAAGATATAAGATAACATTTCCAAGTCTTGCTCCATAGGTTTAGGAAAGTCCCCTGCGCACTCTATCCCTCAGAGCGAGTCCTAACCTTAGCCATATACATAATAGGAACCATTAGAAGAGTTCCTATTACAAGACACCTTAAAGCATATCATAGAACTTTCCACATGCATAAATATAACTTTCCACAATTTATTTATAGGTCTAGGGAACCCTCCCATGCACATAGGCCACTGACATGAGTATATGTCAAGTGAAAAACATCATAAGTAACAGCATATAACATCAAAAAAATAAGTAATGAACATACATAGGTGATACAAACTTCCACATACATTAACATAACATTCCATAGCTTGTTTTTATAAATCAATGGAAACCTCATGTGCCTGAAATTTGGCTAAGTCTGAATTTTTTTTGAAATATCCAAAATCTAGAATCTACATCTTAACTCCTATGAAGCTAGAGCCTATCTAGAACATCCTGAAAGGTATTTATACAAATATAACTTAAACTATAATAAATTAAATGTATCAAACTTATACTGAAATGTTATATTTGTCTAAATCCTTCCACTAGAATGAGTTCTAGCATCATAAAATGAACTCAAGTACATGTCAATAAATGAAACATCATAAGTAACACATAATAACCTCAAAAAAACAAGTGAAGTACACACATAGGTGATACAACTTGTAGCCCAATCATAACAAATGAGTTATAGAGGTTCTAAATCCAAATTCTACAAATTTTGAGACCCTAAAACACTCAAAAATCCCATACAAAAACACATTTATACCCATATGACATTCTAGTGAGGGTCATATGACACTTGACCAAGTGTTGTATGGGTAAGTGTATAATTCTGTATGACACTGCAGGATACTTTTTCAAAACTTAATTCAAAATTGTCCAAAAAGGCCAAAAGCTGACTTTTTAAGGCATGGAGAGTGCTTGGGAAAGGTTCCCTAAGGTCAACCTAATGTAGGGACCTCAGTACCACATCTAAAACACATCCTCAATAGTACCCAAGTCTTAGACAAGATTAATCAAATGAAAACAATAAATCACATAGAGGCCTGCAAAAGCAACACTAGGGAACAAAGGTTGCATCTCTTCCCTAAACCTCCCCAACCCTTCCTAATTCTTCATACACATCCATAATCCATTCAATAAAAATAGAATATAGTATCCTACATGATAAAAAAAATTTCTACCCTTCCAGGAAGATTTCACAATAACCAAAACCACCCAAAAATGCAAATACTTAACCTCCAATTATGTGGTTGGATGAGTTGCTTTATGGGAAGAAACTTCTCCAACTTCCATAGTTGGTTAAAAAATGAAACCAATTATTCCCGTAAGCACTTAAAAAATTTTAAATAAATTTAATTAAAATAGCTTTCAAAGAAAACCATAACAAGAATAATAAACAAATAACTTTCAACGAAAACACATAGCACAATAGGAAAACAACTAGCCTAACTTCTAGGAGGTCTCGAGTTCAACTGCCTCCTAGATACCTAGTTTTTCTCCAAAGAACATTTTCCTTTTATTACTATTATTTTTACTTTTTATCTAATTGTTAAAATACCATCTTCACAAGCAATATAAAATATACAAATAATATTATTTATATATGCATGGGTATATGTGTGTGCACCCACATATACACATGCCTATATAACATACATTCATGTATCACACACACACACACACACACACACACACACATATATATGTATGTATATATGTATACATACATACATATACATATATATATATATATATATATATATATATATATATATATATATATATATATACAAACACACACACACACACACACACACATATATATATATACATGTATACATATATATATATATACATGTATACATACATATATACATGTATACATACATATATACATACATGTATACATACATATATACATGTATACATACATATATACATATATATATATATATACATATATATATATGTATATATGTATACATATATACATACATATATATGTATGTATACATGTATGTATATATGTATGTATACATGTATATATATATGTATACATGTATATATATATATATATATATATATATATATACATGTATATATATATATATATGTATATATATATATGTGTGTGTGTGTGTGTGTATCCATTTATATAGATACATACATATATATATATATATGTGTGTGTGTGTGTGTGTGTATATTTATATATATATATGTATATATACACATATGTGTATATATATTTATATATATATATATATATATATATATGGGTATGTGCAAGATCATGAGGGGCCAAACTATGCCCAAAAGTGGCAATGAAAAATCAGCAAATCAGGGTTAGTTAACTTGACATGAAAATTTGAACTAGCTATCAACCTACTACCAAAAAGTTGTAAGAATAGAATCTGTAGGAAATTGAATGTAGTTTCTAAACTACTAGGCTTTTTCTAAAAAAAAATTAATATAATTGGTCAAAAGTATAGATTTCAATACAGCAGTACAAAAATTTTAGGAAAAAAATAAGAAGTAGGTGTATGTTTGACCACCTTAATTATGATCAAATGATAATATTTTTTTATAAGATTTAATATACAAGTAGTAGACTCATGCCTGGATGTGATGCATATTTTTTTGTAATTTTATTCCAAAAAAATAATTAATTATGAATTTTTTGCTACAACATTTTCAGAATTAAAAAACTCCCATGTCTGACCACCTTAACTTATTCAAAACTTTACAAAATTCAATTTATTTATTTTTCCTTATAGTAGGCGAAGCATAGAATGTGACGCATTTTTCAGATTTCAAAAATGTTATACCGTCTAAAAGTTATAGTCATTTTTCAATCAGTATATAAATCAACACTTTAGAGGTAGCTCAATTAGAAAATAACTAATAATTACTTACCGAATTCAAAATTTGACAGCAATTATATCGATAGAAAGTTGATAATCTCCTTAAGATACCCTTATCATTTTATCAAATTTGGGTGAAAAAAAAGTCATCAGCTACATTGTCGAAGTCTGGAACTCAAAGAAATAGGGGAAAAACATGTAGTTGAGACATTTCAATAGTTGGCCATGTAGGTTTGGTGCACAAAGCAATACCGAGCCTAATCGGGTACCTGATATTTTTGGGTACTCGAATATGATGACAGAATTTTGAACATTCACTTTCCATTCCCTCTACTTTCTCCCTCCCATTTCTCCATCCTTCATATGATATATTATATATAAAAAACTATATATTAGATATATTAATATTATATAATATATTAAATATTATATAATATACATTTTACATTAAATATTATTTAATTATATATTAATATCAAAAACTATATATTAGAATTATATATTAGATTATATATTATATATAATATTATATATTAAATATTATATAATATACATTTTACATTTTAAATGTTATTTAATATATATATTAATATTAAATGTTACATTATATATTATATATTATTTTATATGTATAATACATTAATATGTATTTTACGACTATGTACGAAAGGTTGGAAGATTGCAGAAAAATCATGGATGACCATTGAAAGAAGCAAAGGAAATTAATCAACCATTTAAAAAATTCATGGGCGGCCATTGAGGAAGAGAGAGAGTGAGAAGGTGGCGTGGGCTAAGAGAGGAAGAGAGAGTGAGTGAGAAGGTGAGAGACAGAGAGATAGCTTGAGACAAAGAGAGAGGGTGATGAGAGAGAGAGAGGAGATAATGGAGAGAGAGAGAGAGAGAGAGAGAGAGATGGAAGGGGATAGAGTAGGAGAGAGAGAGAAGGGGAAGGATAACCAATTCATTACAATATTAATCAGTAAGGAGCAAGGCAAACTTAAATAATATCACAGAAGGCATTAGAAATCCAAATTCTAATTAGGAGTTTTAAGCAAAGTGAGTAAGGTCCTGGATAGGGACATTACAGATCCACACATTGTTTAGTAGATACATCCAAGAACCCACATACACAGGAGTAGGTTTGAAGTAAGACTAAGATTGTTTATCAATTCAAATTTATATTACTGTGTTGTACTTTTAATTAACATCTAATGATTGGATGTGAAATTCACAAATTTGATTATATTGCCACTGGTTCTATTTCAAATTCTAGAAGAAATGGATATTTGACATATGTTCATAAATTTTAGTCAACACCATTTTAAAATAACACATCACTTTATTTTTACACATTGAGAATATCATCCTTAGGAATTGAACTGAAATTGACATAGGTCATAGGAAATAAATGCCCCAACTATTTGGTGTCTTCTGTATTTTGAGTGTCTTATTACAATCAGGAGAAGAATATTACTCTCCAAATGGTTTTGGATAGTAACATTTGTACTTCCTCTTCACAAATATATATATTTCTTCCCTCATCTTGCTACCTATTGATATCGACAAAGTGAATCTAGGCATTTCTACCATGTAATGGGAGAAAATTGGTTTCCTAATTTATTGATATGTGTCTAAATAACACATGCAAGAACCTTTTCTTTGATATTGCTCACTAACACTTTTGAACTGTAAATGTTTACAAAAATTGGCATGTACTTGCATGAGGACATTATATATTATAGGAATCTCGCACAAAAGTAGCTGGCAAGCCGCTCAAAAAGTAGTAACTGATAGCAAGTGGGATAATGCAGATCCTTTAATAAACCACTATCTTCTTTACTCAAGCAACATCTAGTTCATCTGCTAGACTGGGCCATGTTTGGGAACAAACAATGTCCATTTAAACTCATGAGTCTCTAGAAATGTAGTTATATTTGTAAGTGGAGAAGATACACCCATTGGATCTAAAATAACTTTATACTCACTGGAATTTCCATTTCTCTTCAATTGGGATACTCTTTCAAAAATTACATCTACCCTTTTACCAATTTGGGAAATCAATGGGTCTATTTGTGGACAACAAAGGAGTTGGTCACCTAAACAAGAACCTTGAGATGAATTAGGAACTTCTCTATGAAAGAGATTAGTAACTTGAGAAGCTCTCCATTTGTCAGCTGAATTAAAATCTCAGACCATAGATGTAAACCCCCACCAGGGAACCCGGGAGAGATTAACCTATAACTTGCAACTAAGTTTCGTGAACATTTTTTTTTCTAAAAGTTAACATACAAGATACACAACAGTGCAGAAGCAATGTACCATTTACTCACATTAAACCAACAACCAAAATAGATTACAAATCCCAAGGGTTCCATGACGTAGAGTTACTTAAGAACAAAGATACAACTAAAGAAAGATGATAAAAGATTCCAAATCATAAAAGATACAATTATAACTCACATCAAAACATACAATCCTCATGGACATCCATGCTAACTAATAAACTGACATCCACTGCACATGTCATAGCATATGTAAAAATAAATCTAATCAAAGAAGTACAATGTCCATATTAGGTATCACATGTGATACACTAATATAGGACTACATAAATGAAGGTATGATAAGAAACCAAGAATGAAGAAACAATGAAGAATCATGAAAGCATCCAACTGTAGAAGCACCAATAGCACTGACACCAGGATGTTGAATCTCAAATGGTAAAGAATCACTACCACCCATCCATGTAGAAACACAAAGGCCTACCCCACCGTGCTGAGGAGATAACCACAAACCCCAATCGGATGACCAAAACAAAACAAGGATAAACCACTGAGCAAGGAATGCTGAAAGCTCTATACTCAAGGTTTACAAAAATAAAGTGAAGGGTGGAACACACTAATCCAGAGGCATAAATAGAAAACTCAGGAGATGATCTAGGCTACATGCTATGGGAGTTTCATCACATGTCTATCTACTTGAGTTACCCTAGACTGGTCACTCTACACCTGGACCTCGGACCCTCAAGCATTGAGTTACCCTAGACTGGCCACTATGGGCCCTGGACCATCAATACAATCCATGTGGGACTAGAATTCTCTCTCATGTAAATGAGGAATTCTAATCATAACCATACTCTAACTTATCTTCTTAAATGATCTATAAAGTTTTAATTAGTATGTTATCACTTAATTACATAACCTACAATAGGTTACCTAGGTGCTAACCACTTTGGGTCCGGCCCCCATTGCAAGCCATTCCCCTAAGATGCACCTATTCAACCTCCCCTAGGCTCATAATTTCACAAATAACCAACAGGTATTCAACTAGGTAATCCTAGATGCAGTTTCACACACAAGAAACTAACATGATTACAATGATACCATAAACAAATAATATCCAACAAGAGCCCATAATGTCGAATCAGGAAAGATAATTCAGAATAAGCACACACAATAAACATGATACTAAAATACAATCCAACTGATACAAAACCCTACCTATGTTACCCCCTAGGCCATTCTAATGCCCGATACCACATATGCATAGGAAAATAGTTCAGGAACAAAGTATACAAAAGTCACATCATTAAGAACTGAAAAGGAACTACAAGCATTTAAAGTCTCAAATGAACATTACTGAGATCAAAATAGAATCACATAAGACAGCCAAGGAAACTTATCATAACCATCACAATTAACCATAAACTAAATAATATTCCTTATTAACGTTCTCAAAAATTAGTATAATAGGAATGCCCAATTTTGGTAAAAACATAACGCTTAACAAGTAATACCTTCCAATAATCTAATCATTCAAAGATAAACAAATTCAATTTTTAAATTAATAAAATAATTTCCAATTTATTTTATCTAATAAACAAAATTAAATATCATTAGTACAATAGAAATAACAAAACTATTTCAATTAACTAATAATTAAAAACTAAACTAGCTCTACAAATTAATTAACTAAAATTTAATTTCAACTAACAAATTAATTTAATTAAAAATCATCATTTAACAAAATACATTTAATAAACCATAATTTAAATAAACTAAATTAACTAAAAAGAAATTAAACTAACATAATATAATATAATTTAAATTAACATAACAAATAAATTTCAACATAAAATAAAATTTTATTAATAAAATCTAATCTCAAAATAACAAAGGTCATTTCTTTTTCTTTTTTTTAAATTTAAAAAGATTAATATTTGGGGGGGTCCCTGCGGGCCCGGCACCCCACTTCCCAACGCCCTACGCGTCAACCTCCCCACCAAGCTCCTTGCCCCATGCGCCGCCCATCGTGCTGGCAGTGGTACTACCGTAGCAGTACCCAGTGCTATGCATGGCAGAGGGGGTTAGGGGACAGTGGTCCCCGCCCTTTACAAATTTAAAACAATTTTTTTTTTTAATATTAATTTATTTTTATAAAACAAAGATGCCATTCCCTTTTTGCAATTGCATTTTTTTTTTTATTGAATATATATTTTTTTAAACATGTAATAAAACAAATAGTCCCTTAAAAATATAAAATAAATATATTTTACAAATAAAACCAATACGAAATTTAGGAACAAATACAATTCATATATTTCTTCTAACTTGACTTATTCTGTTGATATTCTTTTGACAAAGAATATTCTTTTCAATTCTAAATAGGATTTTTGTTTTGAATTGACTAGTCCTCCAATGTATTTTACAAAACTCATTTGTCTCTAATTTTGACTGGTTAATATTTTTATTCACCAGCAAGCTTTTTAACACCAAAAATTAACCTTTATATCCAGATTGGATTTTTTTACCAAGATGATAATTTTTCAACTAGAATTGGATGATTTGTCCAAAATTGATTTCAACTAATAGGAACCTATTTAATTCTGACCTTATAGATACACTATAGAATAGATTTAATATTTCAATTTGTAGGAAAACTATAAACAATCATTCAATGAAATTTTGCCAGAGTAACACTATGATGCCAAGTAGTAATAAAATATAGAAATCAACTACACTAGGGTTTCTAAATACCCAGATCTATTAAAACATAGAAAGACAAAAAAAGATGTAAAAAATATAGATAACAAGCAAAATTCAATGCCTACCTTAGATCCAATGTCAGATACTGAAAATGAAAACCCCTGTAGATCTGAGAACATAATTCTCTCCAAAATCAAACTCAACCTACAGATCTGAAAGCTATGTTGCAAACAGGTGCCCGATCTAGAAGCACAGAGAAATTCAATTCAACAAGCAGCCACAACAATCCACAAATCTCCAAAATTCCAAGTGCACAAGCTTCCCCAAAACTCTTCTCCAAAACCTATCTCCCTCAAAATGAATGCAATCATTTCCTAATAGGAATTCCATTCCCAAATTCATGCAATCCCAAAAGCTAACTTAGAGTTCAACTCCAAATCAGAAAATGACTCATAAGACAACTCCTGATCCAACTCTAATTCCAAAATTGAGAGTAAATACAATTAATTAATTAAAAATATCTTTTAAAAGCACAACTCAACTTAGACTTTTGAAAACTAGTTATCTTTTTGAAAACAAACTCCTTAGTCAATTTTGCACATGTTATAATTTAAATACATTTATTAAATAAATTAAATACTTAATGCATCACAAATTCATGCAATTAATTATTTAACCATTTAATAAAATATGCAAGCATAATTCAAATCATTTCCCAACTAAGCACATGTTAATAATTAAAATCTAAATTAAATATTTAATACATCCTAAAGCATGTAATTAAATATTCAATTATTTAATAATACACTCAAGCATAATTAATCCTAATTTCAATTTCATAATCAATTAATTCCAATTAATCAAATAATTGACTTTAGATAATTTTCCAAATTAAACATAGGAACATAATTAAATCATTAAATTCAACTATAATCCTAACATTGATAATCATATAAAATCACCTAAATAATCATGAATCAACTTAATCAAGCACAGTAAATCAAGCAAATTGAAACCATGCATAGACTCAATAATGAGATCCACAAATTCATGCCAACAAGGTGAATTCGGGTAACGTAGTCAAACAGACACTTGTCCAATCCTAGGACAATTAGGCTTAGGTTAGGGTTTTGGGTCTATGTATTATCTCCCCTCTTTACCATTGAGATGAATCTTTATGGGAAAGCTCACTCCTGCCAATTCAGGGAAGATGATACCTTGTACCTGCAAACCTGTCATCACAAGACGAAGCATGTACATACAATAATATATAACAAACAATGGCAGGGATTAGCCGATCGTGTGGATCTCACAAGAAATTAACTACGACTCCGTCCCTCAACCACATCAGACACGTCAAATAGAAATATAAAATAAACACATCGACCATACACATGCAAGTATTGGGTTAGTAAAATCATAAGCATCAATGATCTCCTAACATATAATCTATCATCCTAAAATAATCATAACATTTATAAAATCAGAAAATGAAACACAATCATAACTCGAAACAAAAAGAAAAGGAAACATAATCATAAAGCAATGGTCTGCAAACAAAATGTTTTATCTCTATGTTTAGTTTCAAGTTTAGACCACACAAAACCTAATAGGCGTACATACCCAGAGTTCCCAGTGTAGAAACCTGGCTCTGATACAAAATGTAACGCCCCACCAGGGAGCCCAGGAGAGATTAACCTATAACTTGCAACTAAGTTTGGTGAACATTTTTTTTTTTAAGGTTAACATACAAGATACACAATAGTGCAGAAGCAATATACCATTTACTCACATTAAACCAACAACCAAAATAGATTACAAATCTCGAGGGTTCCATGACGTAGAATTCCTTAAGAACAAAGATACAAATAAAGAAAGATGATAAAAGATTCCAAATCATAAAAGATACAATTACAACTTACATCAAAATATACAATCCTCATGGACATCCATGCTAACTAATAAAATGACATCCACTGCACATGTCGCAGGGTATGTAAAAATAAATCTAATCAAAGAAGTACAATGTCCATATTAGGTATCACATGAGATACACTAATATAGGACTACATAAACGAAGGTATTATAAGAAACCAAGAATGAAGAATCATGAAAGCATCCAACTGTAGAAGCACCAACAACATCGGCACAAGGACGTCAAATCTCAAATGGTAAAGAATCACTACCACCCATCCATGTAGAACCATAAAGGCCTACCCCACCATGCTGAGGAGATAACCACAAACCCCAATCAGATGACCAAAACCAAACAAGGATAAACCACTGAGCAAGGAATCCTGAAAGCTCTCTACTCAAGGTTTACAAAAATAAAGTGAAAGGTGGAACAGACTAATCCATAGGCATAAATAGAAAACTCAGGAGATGATCTAGGCTACATGCTATGGGAGTGTCATCACATGTATATCTACTTGAGTTACCCTAGACTGGTCACTCTGGACCCCAAACCCTCAAGCATTGAGTTACCCTCGACTAGCCACTCTGGGCCCCGAACCCTCAATATAATCTGTGGGAACAGAATTATCTCTCATGGAAATGAGGAATTTTAATCATAACCATACTCTAACTTATCTTCTTAAATGATCTATAAAGTTTTAATTAGTATGTTATCACTTAATTACATAACCTACAATAGGTTACCCAGGTGCTGACCACTTTGGGTCCCAGCCCCTATTGCAAGCCACTCCCCTAAGATGCACCTATTTAACCTCCCCTAGGCTCATAATTTCACAAATAACCAACAGGTATTCAACTAGGTAATCCTAGATGCAGTTTCACACACAAGAAACTAACATGATTACAATGATACCATAAACAAATAATATCCAACAAGAACCCATAAGGTCGAATCAGGAAAGATAATTTAGAATAAGCACACACAATAAACATGATACTAAAATACAATCCAACTGATACAAAACCCTGCCTCTGTTACCCCCTAGGCCATTCTAATGCCCGATACCACATATGCATAAGAAAACAGTTCAGGAACGAAGTATACAAAAGTCACATCCTTAAGAACTGAAAAGGAACTACAAGCATTTAAAGTCTCAAATGAACATTATTGAGATCAAAATAGAATCACATAAGAAATCCAAGGAAACTTATCATAACCATCACAATTAACCATAAACTAAATAATATTCCTTATTAACGTTCTCAGAAATTAGTATAATAGGAACGCCCAATTTTAGTAAAAACATAACGCTTAACAGGTAATACCTTCCAATAATCTAATCATTCAAAGATAAACAAATTCAATTTTTAAATTAATAAAATAATTTCCAATTTATTTTATCTAATAAACAACATTAAATAACATTAGTACAATAGAAATAACAAAACTATTTCAATTAACTAATAATTAAAAACTAAACTAACTCTACAAATTAATTAACTAAAATCTAATTTCAACTAACAAATTAATTTAATTAAACTATATTTAATTAAACTAAATAATACAAAACTAATTTTATTAAAAATCATCATTTAACAACATACATTTATTAAATCATAATTTAAATAAAGTAAATTAATTAAAAAGAAATTAAACTAACATAATATAATTTAATTTAAATTAACATAACAAATAAATTTCAACATAAAATAAAATTTTATTAATAAAAACTAATCACAAAATAACAAATGTCATTTCTTTAAAAAAAATAAATATTAAAAAGATTAATATTTTGGGGGGGTCCCTGCGGGCCCGGCACCCCACTTCCCAACGCCCTACACATCAACCTCCCCACCGAGCTCCTTACCCTACGTGCCACCCACCGTGTTGGCAGTGGTACTGCCTATGATAGTACTCACTGCTTATAGCAGTGGGGCACTGCTATAGCAGTACACACTGCTACGCATGGCAGAGGAGGTTAGGGGACAGTGGTCCCCACCCTTTACAAATTTAAAACAATTTTTTTTTTTAATATTAATTTATTTTTATAAACCAAAGATGCCATTCCCTTTTTGCAATGCCATTTTTTTTTTTTTATTGAATATATATATATTTTTAAACATATAATAAAACAAACAGTCCCTTAAAAATATAAAATAAATATATTTTTACAAATAAAACTAATACGAAATTTAGGAACAAATACAATTCATATATTTCTTCTAACTTGACTTATTCTGTTGATATTCTTTTGACAGAGAATATTCTTTTCAATTCTAAATAGGATTTTTGTTTTGAATGGACCAGTCCTCCAATGTATTTTACAAAACTCATTTGTCTCTAATTTTGACTGGTTAATATTTTTATTCACCAGCAAGCTTTTTAACACCAAAAATTAACCTTTATATCCAAATTGGATTTTTTTACCAGGATGATAATTTTTCAACTAGAATTGGATTTTTTGTCCAAAATTGATTTCAACTAATAGGAACCTATTTAATTCTAACCTTATAGATACACTATAAAATAGATTTAATATTTCAATTTGTAGGAAAACTATAGAGAATCATTCAACAAAATTTTGCCAGAGTAACACTACGATGCCAAGTAGTAATAAAATACAGAAATCAACTACACTAGGGTTTCTGAATACCCAAATTTATTAAAACATAGAAAGATAAAAAAAGATGTAAAAAACACAGATAACAGGCAAAATTTAATGCCTATCTTAGATCCAATGCCAGATACTGAAAATGAAAACCCCTGTAGATCTGAGAACATAATTCTCTCCAAAATCAAACTCAACCTACAGATCTAAAAGCTATGTTGCAAATAGGTGCATGATCCAGAAGCACAGAGAAATTCAATTCAACAAACAGCCACAACAATCCACAAATCTCCAAAATTCCAAGCACACAAGCTTCCCCAAATATCTTCTCCAAAACATGTCTCCCTCAAAATGAATGCAATCATTTCCTAATAGGAATTCCATTCCCAAATTCATGCAATCCCAAAAGACAACTCAAAAGCTACTCAGAGTTCAACTCCAACTCCAAATTAGAAAATGACTCATAAGACAACTCCTGATGTAACTCTAATTCCAAAATTGAGAGTAAATACAATTAATTAATTAAAAATATCTTTTAAAAGCACAACTCAACTTAGAATTTTGAAAACTAGTTATCTTTTTGAAAATAAACTCCTATTCAATTTTGCACATGTTATAATTTAAAATAGCTTTGTTGGTAAAAGAATGGTGTGAGGAGCGAGTTCAGTAGTGAGCGATGGTGCGACTGTAGGTGGGAGTGCTGGAGTGTGTTCTGATGCGATTCTTGTAGGACATCAGTGGTAGAAGTCATCGTAAGGTACCAAACGACAGCTGCAAACCCAGGTAGAAAAGTTCCAACAGTATTGTTATGATAAGGGAATAAAAGTACACAACTGGCAAAATCAAGGCAAAAGGCATCAGTTACAATCACACAATCAGGAATTTGCCCAATATTGTCGTGATAATAGGAATCAACACCCTCAACAATCACCACCCATGAATAATGATATTACCCATATCTTTTCTTCAACACCTGTGGTCCAACCTGTTAACTATGGTCACTCTGGGATTCACTTTCAAAAGTGTTCTTTTGTGGAAAAAAACCCTAATAGGGGCTTTGCAAATCACAATGGTTCCAAATCTATCTTTTATGGCAAATCAATAGTGCAGCCAGCAAAACCTTTCTTCATTAATCCTCATTTTCATGATATTCATGATGTCCAAGCTAAAGTCTCATTTTCAAAATCAAGTTGGGCGGGAAAATTCTTTTTAAAAAAAAAGGTCAAATCAAGGTTTGAATGGATCAGTTAGAGGTTTGAACTATAACATTCATAGGAATCAAAAGGGTAATAAGAAGCAACCCATCTTCGACATTTGTGAGGGTACTCCTCCTGGGTCTCCAGCACATATTCATGATTCCTCACCATGTAACCAGTCTATGGACTTCAACAACAGTCGCAAGGCTCTTGCATTTTCAGAGGAAAATAGAGCCCCCTTCAATCCAAAGACTTCCAATCAGTCTAGACAAAAGAAAATTCTGGGAACACCAAATGTTCATCATCTACATAAATCTTTGGTGGAGATAAACAACCCGATGATTGTTTTACCTAGACATATGCTTTAGCAATCTACTGGCCTGCTCCATCTTTCTGCTCTTATCGGTAAGTTTGCTTCAGATTCCTTGTCTTTTTCTACCATTAAAGAATGGGCATTTGCATCTTGGGCTGGCTTAAAGGATATTTTTTACATTGATCCGATAACCAAGTATTTTGTTGCAATTTTTGAGTGTAAAGAAGATAGAAACTTTGTTCATAAGCAGAAAGGATGGTTTTGTCAGGGATTGGGTCTTTTTACCATGATCTGGATCCCTAATTTTAATCCTAAGGATGTGGTCATTCAGTTCTTCCCACGTTGGATATCTTTCCCTTTCTTACTGCTAGAGTATCGAGATCCAGAGATTATTGAAATTTTAGCTAACAAACTAGGTATTTTCCTTAAGCATGACCTTATACCATTCAACTGCCCACATTTGGAAGTTAGAGTTTTCTTACTCATGGATAACTGTAAGCAGCTCCCTAATTCAATTTGTCTCAAATCACAATGGGGTGAATGGTATCAAACAATTAAGCTTCAATAAGATTTCACAATCAACAAATATCAACATCGGCTTGGGCATTTTAATACCCAGTGTTAAGCTCGAGGATCTGATGTCACACTGGTATGTTCAGACTTTTGCTCTGATCCAAAGAAATGTTCTAAAAAACACAATCATCAGGATCAAATTCAATCTCCTCCTATTCAGAATGAAAACAAGCTTCTCCAATCAGTTGTGGGTGAAGATAATGTGTTTCGTTCATAGTTTAATCAGGTCCTTCAGTGGATTTTATCATTTTTTTAGTTTTTTTAGGTTTCAACAAATAAGTATCTATTACTACCTCCTAATAGTCAGAACATTCTAGTATCATAGTTTGCACAGTCTACCTTCCGGATTGCAGGAGAATTCTTGAATAAAAACTTTAGTTGGCCTGATTACCTCCCTAGGCAGTTGGTTTTCAGTATTCCTTCAGCTTCCTCGAAGGTTCGACAAATTGGAGACCAAATTTTATCTGAGATAGCCACTAATATCATCTTTGGAATTGCAGAAGAAGAAGGTTTAGTTGGTATTTCAACTGATTCTTCAAATATTGATAATCTTCTTAGAGAGTTTCAATTTTGGAATGCTCAAGATTTGGGACACTATACAAAGTTTGCTTTTCACACAGATGGGGGAAATGACTTGTTGTTCGATAAGCAATCAGCACTTGCACAATCCATCGATTGCCTACAAGATGATAAGGTAAATCTCTCTCAAAATATCCCTTATGAGGATCCTCTGGGATTGGAGAAGTGTTTATATCAGCAGGTTCAGAATTCAACTCATTCATTGAATTCATAAATGTCTAACATTCAATTGGGGGAAGATGTTCCAATTAGTTGCCAGATATCTAAGAACATTGAGTCACTTCCTGTTGGCCGAACGTTTGATCATAATCAAACATTTTCCATTATGCAAACTCCTTCCAATCATATACTCTCTCCCAAGAGTCCAAAGCCCAAAGGTAGGTCGAAGGGATCCAAAATGAAGATAAAAATAGCAGCAGGTATTCAAACTACCTTAGATGCCCAATTTGTTACCAAAAGATCGACAAGGAGAACAAGAAGTTCTCCTTGTCCACAATGAAGATCAACTCATGGAATGTTAGAGGCATTAATGCCTTTGACAAGAGACATAGGATCAAACAAGTTGTTGATTCTATGTAGGCAAATATTATTTTGCTTCAGGAAACCAAACTCTCACAGGATACATATGAAAAAACTATCGCAAAATGGTCCAGATGGACCTCATTACACTTCCCAAGCTTGGGAACCTCTGGTGGGTTTGCAGTATTATGGAATCCTAAAAGTATTAAAGCCTAGCTCATTCATCAGGAAACTAATTGGCAGATGTTGAAAATCTCTGAATTTGACTTATCTTTTATCTTGTTCAATGTGTATGGTCCTACTTCAACACAAGATAAAGTCAGAGTATGGAATACTATTACTCAAGTCATCCATGTGCAGGATTCTGCTAATGTGGTTATTGGGGGAGATTTTAATGCTCTTTTATCTCAAAAGGAAAAAATAGGCGGTATTATCCCTCCTATTAAGACTATTCAAGACTTTAACTATTTTGTGGATAATAATAATCTTATGGATATTTCTCTAACAAATGGGTCATTCACTTGGACAAACAAGAGGGTGGGTTTCGCTCATATTGCTGCTCACTTGGATAGATTTTTGATATCACAAGACTAGAAGCTCAATGATGTGGATATTTATTTGGAAATTCTCTTCCAGTCAGATTCTGATCACTTCCCAATAACACTTGATATAACTAAAGCTAATAAGGGAGATGATGTTCAATTCCACTCTTTCAAATTTGAAAAAATGTGGCTTCGTCATCCAAATTTTTTACATCATATCCAACATTGGTGGAGGAGTGCACCTTATGTTGAAGGTTCCAAGATGCATAAATTTGCTATGAAATTGAAATTTCTCAAAAAACAAATTAGATTTTGGAACCAGCAGGTTTTTAAGATTATTTTTTCTCAGAAAGAGGTAGTCAAGAAGCAAATAGAAGAAGTGTTTAATGACATCATTCAACAGGGTATGACTAAAGTCACTTATGTGAAACAAAAAAATATGCAGCAGGAATGGGAGGAGTTGTGCAGTAGGGAGGAAATATATTGGAGGCAAAAATCTAGAGAGCTCTGGCTTCATGAGGGAGATAGAAATACTAAATATTTTCATGCTACAGCCAAACAAAGGAAAGCTAATGCAACCATCTTCCAAATAAAAGATGCACATACAGGAAATCTAATTACTAATGCACAACAAATTCGTGAAGAAGGAGCTAAATTCTTTCAAAATCTCTTATTTCCTGCTACCTCTCCTTCTCCCACAGAGGCACAAGTTAATGAGATTTTAGCAGCCATACCATGCATGTTGACTATGCAAGATAATGCTATGTTGATGGCCCCCTTCTCCATACAAGAGCTTAGAAAGGTGGTTTTCTCCTTTCCACCAGATAAAGCCCCAGGGCTAGATGGTTTCTCTGCCCTTTTCTACCAAAGCTGTTGGGATACTATAGGTTGGGATTTATTGGAGGCAGTTGAGAAGTCTAGAAAAAACAAGAGTGTGCTCAAATACTTTAATACCACAAATATCTCAATTATTCCAAAAACCAAGGATCCATCAACATTTGTAGATTTTAGACCAATTTCACTTTGTAATTTGACTTACAAGATCATAACCAAGGCCATTTATCTAAGATTACAACATCTTATCCCTTCCATTATCTCTTTGGAACAAGGAGGTTTTGTACCAGGTAGAGAAATGATGGAAGGAGCACTAGTGGCCCATGAGGTTCTGCATTCAATAGATTTAAATTGCTCATCAAACTTTGTGATTAAGTTAGATATGATGAAAGCATATGATAAAGTCTACTGGAAATTTTTATTTCAAGTTTTAAACAAAATGGGCTTTTCAAAAAATTGGTGCAAATGGATTAAAGCATGTATCTCAGGTGCTTGGTTTTCAGTCATAGTTAATGGAAAACTATTGGTGTAATTAAGTATTTACTAATTACACTTTACTTAAGTTTACTTAGGATAATGCATTTACATATTAGTTGTCATTGTGACACTTAGGAGTTTGCATTTCATTTTAGAACATGGTTAGGAGAATTTCCACTTTAGGTGTGATAGTTGTCATCACATACCTCTTTGTGTGTGAGATCCACCTTTAGTGCTCTTATCACATTATCATCCTCTCATTGTTGCACATGCTTCACATACTTTCATGTACAATGGAGGATGATCCACCTTTGGTGGACATGTGATTCCACCATGTCTAGTTGTGATCTTATCACTTGCATATCTTCTAGATATCATTGCATTTCCTATGTATTTAGGCACTCCTACTTTGTAATTCAATCTATTCAATCAATTATTCATTATTTGATCATTTGATCATATCATATTTTGTCTCTCTTGTGCTATCTCTTGAGCTTCTAGATCTTGGCATTCATTCTTTTCCCTAAGAAAATTCTTACATGGTATCAGAGTGATATCAAAATTCTTTTCCTTAAGCAAATTCTTACATGGTATTAGAGCCATAAGAGTTTCATTGTATAGCCTATTTTGAGAGATTTTTGTTGCAAGTCAAAATTGGAGCTTGCTGGTGCAAATCAGAGGTTGGCATCACATTGAGAAGGCCCAAAAACCCCTACATAAAATTCTTTTTCATCCAAATTGGATATCTGAAGCAAAATCTAGAGCCATTTGAATTTTCAAGGTTCGGCGGCAGCGATTCAGAAAAAATAATTTCAGAGGCGATTTTCAAACAGCGATATCTCAGTCATTTGGAGTCCTTTTTTTGAGCAATTTTTTTTGTTTTGGGGTAGAATTTCATGATCTACATAATGGTGCAGATGATTTCTGATCTCTATTTCTGATGTTTTCTAAAAATTAAAAAATCCAAATTTTTACAACTTTAGAGGCTTCATTTGGGCTCATATGGACACATTTTCAAGTGCTATTTTTTTTTTAAAGTTCATGATTTTTTGTCTACTTTCTAGATCTGGTATCAGTTTGGAAAAATTCTAAGTAGACATAGTACTTTCAGAATTTGGTCAATTTTGGCCTATTTTTGGCACTTGTAATTTGTTAGATCCTTGAGAGATCTTGTGTCTTATTTTTTTGAGTCTACTATAGCTTCATATTTTCTGTTGTAATTATCAAAATCAGAAGTCCACTTTGGTTCATTTTGGCAAGTGGCAATTGTACACGCACTAGTTATAAAATACCAAAATCATCATTTTTTTTTTTTTTGGGGGGGGGGGTTCTTTGATTGAGTGAATTGAGGGGGGTGTCTTGTGTGTTTGTCTCTCTCTTTCTTGTGCTCTTTTCATTTTGCATCATGATTTCTATTGCAAAATTAACTCCACATAACTATGCTACATGGAAAGATAATGTATGGAGCAAGTTAATGGTTCAAGGTTTAAATCCTTATGTGAATGGTACAATTAGAAAACCCATTGATGATGATACTACTGCAATAACTAAATGGTCATCCAAAAATTATAAAGCTCTAGGAGTCTTGAGAGAGAATATTTCTGCAGCTATCATGTATCACATCAAAACCATAAATAATGCTAAAGAAGCTTGGGATAAACTTGCAGGGTTGTTTGGTCAAGTGGATGAGGAAATGGGATTCACAATTGAGACTGATCTCCTCAAATTAGAGCCCAGGAACTTTGACACGATCCAAGATTATCTCAAAAAAGTCAATGACTATAGAGCACAACTTGATGATTGTGGTAATCCCATAAAGGATGTGAAGTTGGTTAGTCACTTGTTGAAACATCTTCCTCCTGAATATGGAGCTTTTGTTTCAAGTTACAATACTCACAAGTTGACCATGGGTAGTGCCTTCATTAAGCCTTCATTTGAGTCATTTTCAGAAATGTTGGTCTTAGAACAAGAAAAGTTGATAAGTGTGGGGATTCTCAAGTCTTCAACTTCCAAGGCATTGGTGGCTAATCATGAGAGTCAAGGAAATCAAAGTCAAAAGAAGAAGAAGAATTGGAAGTCTAAGTCTCAACAAGAAGGCACAACATCAACTTCCACACAACATGACACTTCTACATCACCTCAAAAGGGTGAATCTTCAAAGAAGGAGAAGGAGTTTTGTGCATATTGCAAAAAGGATGGACATCAAGAAAACTTTTGTTATAAGAAGGACATTGATGAATTGAAGAATCTTCTTGCCAAGAACAACATCAAATTGCCTTCCAGGATGTCTACTTCAACCTCTTCTTCCCAAAATTTAGAAAAAGATAAAGGAAAGGGTCACGCATTTGTCACTCAAAAAGGACAAGCTTTGTATGCTTCTTCAAGTCATGATTTAGGTAGATGGATTCTAGATTCAGGGGCTTCTCATCATATGGCTTCTTCACAGTCCATGTTTTCATCATTTGAGCCTTCCAAAGGTCCACCTATTTTGATGGGCAATCACACTTACATGAATGTGATTGGGAAAGGAAGTATTGATGTTAGGGAGGGACACTTCAATGATGTGTTGTGTGTTTCACACTTGACCAATAACCTTCTTTCTATCTATCAAATCACAAATGGTGCTACAAAGAAGACTGTGGAATTTACACCTGATTCAGTTTTCATCAAGGACTTGGAGAGTGGAGCAGTTATTGCTACTAGGATAGTGGATCACTCTTCTCAGTTGCACTTCTTTGCAGATTTTGTTCCTCTTGATGACAGTGATTCTTCAGATTGTGAGTCTTTAGCATACGATGATTATAGTGATGATTCAGATTTTGAGGAGAGTTTTGGCTACTTGAACTTGGGTATTCTCACTCATGATCAAGTTCTTGAGCCTTCCATTTCATCTCCTCCTATTGAGACTACTTCTACTCTTGCTCTTGATGATTCTTGCATTCATACATCCATGGATTCAGGTGCTTTAGTGCAGCAGGATATTTATTGTCTTCTAGACTTGGTTCCATGGGATGACTACTTGACATACATTGCAGGTTTGTTTTTGGAATCCTATACTTCAGATTTGGGAGACTTCATTGATTATATTCATCTTCTCTTTAGTGAAGATGATCCTTCTTCAGTTGTTGCGAGGGAGCATGCTAACCTTCATATTCATTCTCTACTTGATCATTCTTTCAAGGGTCACATGATTGTGGATACTTTGATACAATAGTTGGAGGAGGTCACTTTCTCTTTAGAGGAGATACTCGGGTCTTTGGTACATGTTCTACATTCATCCTTAGTTGATCCTGATTTGTCTTTTTCAGCAGAGTGGCTTAGTACACATGATTTGGAGGAGGCACCTTTCAGCTTTGGCATGGGGACACTTGAGCAGGTTTCAGAGACTCCATCTTTTTTGAGGTTTCTTCCTACAAATTGGGAAGGAGGCTTCATAAATACACCTTTGGTCTTGTTTCTTCCTAAGGGGAGGAATGTTGTTCTACACTCATGGAGTAGTTTCTACATCGAGCCTAGAGCATCTACCATTGGTGTTCATTCTACATTGAGGGGGGGTTACTTGGTCTCTCTTCCACTACTTCTATCTTATGGGAGGAATATTTTCCTCATATGAGGTCTTCTCTCTCATATTCTATTATTGTATTCATCTCTCTTTTTGGGGGAGGGTTTTTTCCCATGAGGTTTTCCCTCTTTCTCCACTTTATGAGAGATTGCATTGTTCTTGCATATTGTACATGGGTACCTAACATGGCCTAGTAGCTGGGACCCATCTTGCATTGTGAGCTTAAGTGCATTCCCCTAAGTTGCACTTAAGGGGGGGTGTTGGTGTAATTAAGTATTTACTAATTACACTTTACTTAAGTTTACTTAGGATAATGCATTTACATATTAGTTGTCATTGTGACACTTAGGAGTTTGCATTTCATTTTAGCACATGGTTAGGAGAATTTCCACTTTAGGTGTGATAGTTGTTATCACATACCTCTTTGTGTGTGAGATCCACCTTTAGTGCTTTTATCACATTATCAGCCTCTCATTGTTGCACATGCTTCACATACTTTCATGTACAATGGAGGATGATCCACCTTTGGTGGACATGTGATTCCACCATGTCTAGTTGTGATCTTATCACTTGCATATCTTCTAGATATCATTGCATTGCCTATATATTTAGGCACTCCTACTTTGTAATTCAATCTATTCAATCAATTATTCATTATTTGATCATTTGATCATATCATATTTTGTCTCTCTTGTGCTATCTCTTGAGCTTCTAGATTTTGGCATTCATTCTTTGCCCTAAGAAAATTCTTACATGGTATCAAAGCGATATCAAAATTCTTACATGGTATCAGAGCGATATCAAAATTCTTTGCCTTAGGAAAATTCTTACAAAAACTAACCGATTTCTTTCCTTCAACTCAAGGTGTTAGGCAGGGTGATCCTTTGTCACTGACACTATTTATCATTATGGCAGAGGCTTTTAGCAAAACCATCAAGCATCATCACGAGGTAGGCAAGTGGAAAGGTGCACATGTTCATGGGACAAATATATTAGTTACCCATTCCTTATTTGCTGATGATACTTTGTTATTTGGATTGTCCCAAGTTCAGGAGGCTCACCAAATTAAATATATCTTACAGCTTTATTCAGAGGTGTCAGGGTAGTCTATCAATGCACAAAAATCCAAAATATATCTCTTTAATACAAATAAAGTGATATCTAACAAAATAGTCAGGATTCTAGGCTTTACAATGGACTTCTTGCCATCTATTTATTTGGGAATACCATTCTTCATGGGCTCAAACAAGTCTTCCTACTAGTCGTCAGTGGTACAACATATTCAGAGTATAATTTTGACTTGGAAAGCTAGGTGGCTCTCATTAGCAAGCATAATTCTACTTGTTAAATCAGTTCTTGTAGCAATACCAAATTATTACATTGCAGTCCTAAAAGCTCCTTCCAAAATTCTTCTCCAAATTCAAAAATTGATTAGAGGGTTTTTGTGGTCAGTGAATATGAATGAAGCAAAGAAAATCCCACTTGTTTCTCTTAATGACATGGCACATATTCCAGCAGTTGGAGGAGCAAGGATTCATGATTTAACAAAGAGGAATGAAGCATTCAAAGGTAAATTAGTTTGGTAGATGTATACTAAACCCCAATCAATATGGTGCAAAATTATGCAACAGAAGTACTTAGATAATGATGATCCATCTTGAGTTCTATCTATTATGGATCCTCCCAAAGGGTCAGTAATTTGGGATTTTATGATGGCCTCACGCTAAATTGTTGTCAAATACATATCTTGGGAAGTCAATACGGGAAGTATGGTCAATTTTTGGAGAGACTCATGGAATGGTAAGCCTCCATTATTTTTAAGCATGCCTGCACAAGACATTGTATGCATCTCAGAGTCCTCCCAGGGTTCACAACTCAACCAATATATAGATAAAATTTGCAGTATTTCAGGTAAAGTTATTTGGAAAGATCCATTTGCATTGCCATTGTCATCCCAAGACAAAAATCTTTTCAAAGAAATACTAGATTCATTGCAAGTCTTTGTCTCAGGACTTGCAGATCAGCTCATTTGGATCCCAACAAAAGATGGTCATTACTCAGTTAAAGAAGGATATAAAATATTGTAGCATAGTGATTCTGACAAAGTATCATGTAGAGCTTTCTCTTTTTGCTGGAACAATGTTGTACTACCAAAGGCAGGCTGTTTCGCATGGCTTGCAATAAAACATAGGATTCTGACAAGTGACCGATTAAATAGGTTAAACATTGCTCCACCTTTTAATTGTCCTCTTTGTAATTCATGTGAAGAAACTGTGGATCATTTACTTTTGAATTGCTCATTTTTTTCCCAATGTTGGGCCTTTATATTAAAAAAACTAAATTATAGTACACCATTGCAAGAGAATATCTAGGATCTCTTTCAATCATGGCCAGTCCTTTATCCAAACTTGCTATTTGCAAATATTTGGAAATGTGCACTGGCATTAATAGTTTGGGCTATTTGGTGGGAAAGAAACAAGCGCATATTCAGGAAAGAGGCATCACAACTCAATAGTGTGCTAGAAGGTATTGAAAGATCTATTTCAGAAGTAACAAATGCAAGTACTAGAAATTGCAAATTCAATCCTATTGTTACTTCATGGGATACTAAGGTCATGCAGGAATGGAAGCTGCTAGTCATCGCATATGGTTGGCAAAGATAAAATATTTCATCCTCACCAATTTCCAGATTGGATGTGCATTGGAGGCCACCCAATGAGGGCTTTTTCAAACTGAATTTTGATGGTGTCTCAAGAGGAAATCCTGGAATCTTAGGGTTGGGGGCTTGTATTAGAGATGTTAAAGGTAATGTAGTAGCACTTGTCACATCTCCTCTAGCTGTTGGCACTAATAACTTATCAGAAGCCCAAGCTCTACTTGCAGGGTTAATTCTAGCTAAACAGGGCAATTATTGTGAGCTACACATAGAAGGTGACTCTTCAGTCATTATAAATGCCTACATTAATAGAAAATCATGCTCATGGAATTTAAAATATATTTTATTGCAAATATGGAGACTTTTAGACAGCTTTCAATAGATATGCATATCACATACGTTGAGGGAAGGCAATCAGGTGGCAGACTATTTATCTAACTTGGGATATAATGGTTTAGAAGTAACCTCACTAAATCCAGCAGTGATGATTAATGAAAGGGAAGAGCTAATAAGATTAATTCAAGTGGACAAGGACGGATGTACACATTAAGTCATTAATAGGATTTGGATTAGATGGATCTTAAATATGGGACTTTGGAGTTTAATCATTACATAGCCTGGTCTGATGTCACTAGCATGAGCATAATATTCTACTATTAAGATGTAGGATTGGAAGTACACAGTGTTGCCAGTCTTCAGCTCACTTGGCTAGTACTATTCACATGGTTTCCTAGGTGTGAGCACAAAAGAGTTCTGCAATATCATTGTGGGAGGGCATGGAAAGGGTTCAACATATCTATTCATAATTAATAGGCATCAATGGTACATTTCCAGCTTATAAAACATGGGTTTATCATACACTTCTTTCTCACAAGTAAAAAATGATGAAGATATCGGATGTCTCTAGGGTGTGTGATGGCTGCCATAGGAAACACAGGGGGGTTATGCCAAAGAATTATCACATCTATATCTTGCCAAGTAAAGAGGAAAATGTGTTTCCAGTTCTAGTGGTTGACTCTATTCTTGATGGCATATTCACTATTCACTCTCCCACAATTCGGTGGGCTATTAAGCAGGTTATTGGGGAAGAACATTTGGTTTCCTCAGCAATGCAAGTCTTCTATCCTTCGAATTTAGTATCCATCTTCCTTTCTAATGCCATGGACATTTTGCAGTCACCACAACTCCTTCAGTCGCTGGCTTCTAAGGTTATTTGGACAGTGTTTATTGCAGATAATAAACTCATTAGGGAAATGCAAGTGTACGACCTTTGGCAGGGTTCAGCTTTAGTGGGGGGCCTATTTTCCCATGCTCAGTTGCTTCAAAAGCATGAAGTTTTAGTAACATTTGAGTCGCTAAGGAAGGCAGTGGAAGTGCATAGCTCATCGCCCATGAAAGCAGTGCTCCAGGTTATAGCTCGAGCATTGGGTTATCATCTTGAGAGAGTGAAAAAACAAGGATTTGTGATATTAGACCTAATGCAGTTTTCTAATTTACCTCAAATTCAGCTGCCTTCACTGGGTTCCATTGACAATGAGGCCGGCTGGAATTCAGGGGTGCCCTCTTCCTTAGTTATCAAGATGGGTTCTGGGTGGTCTCTTGAAAGACCAGTGGTTGTCTTTGTTGGGTGGGGCTCGGAGGAGCCCTCTAGAGGTATTCAAGAGTAGGGTGAAATGGCTATAGCATGGAAGGAAAACTGGACAGTGGATGATCCTTCGTTGTGTGCTAGTTCCCAAGGTGGTGTCGACATGGAAGAGTAATGAGTGAGGAGGCATTTTGGAGTATATTTAGTGAAAATTTTGTAATTTTGAACATCCTAGCATATCTTTATGGGATAGAACATTGTAATTGGGTTTAGAGGTGCGGGTAGGGTATATAGGATGTGTAATCATGATCAATACAAAATGCCAAAGTGACGATTATATATCGTTCTATGATGTAATGTATGTATAGGGCTACGATCCCAGGGTTTCTTGTTGGTTCTTCCATGGGGGAGCCCTTTGAATCAGATTATATATATAAAATAAAATATATGGTGGCTTGTCCGCTTTTGATTTAAAATAATAATAATAATAATTTAAATACATTTATTAAATAAATTAAATACTTAATGCATCACAAATTCATGCAATTAATTATTTAACCATTTAATAAAATATGGAAGCATAATTCCAATCATTTCCCAATTAAGCACATGTTAATAATTAAAATCTAAATTAAATAAATTAAATATTTAATACATCCTAAAGCATGTAATTAAATATTTAATTATTTAATAATACACTCAAGCATAATTAATCCTAATTTCAATTTCATAATCAATTAATTCCAATTAATCAAATAATTGACTTTAGATAATTTTCCAAATTAAACATAGGAACATAATTAAATCATTAAATTCAACTATAATCCTAACATCGATAATCATATAAAATAACCTAAATAATCATGAATCAACTTAATCAAGCACAATAAATCAAGCAAATTGAAACCATGCACAGACTCAAGAATGGGATCCACAAATTCATGCCAACCAAGTGAATTTGGATAAGGTAGTCAAACAGACACTTGTCCAATCCTAGGACAATTAGGCTTAGGTTAGGGTTTTGGGTCTGTGTATTATCTCCCCTCTTTACCATTGAGATGAATGTTTATGGGCACGCTCACTCCTGCCAATTTAGGGAAGATGATGCCATAAAGCATCACAACACAAAGCATGTACATACAATAATATATAACAGACAATGGCAGGGATCGGCCAATCATGTGGATCTTGCAAGCAAGTAACTACAACTCCGTCCCTCAACCATATCAGGCACATCAAACAAAAATATAAAATAAACACATCGACCATACACATGCAAGTATGGGGTTATTAAAATCATAAGCATCAATGATCTCCTAACATATAATCTATCATCCTAAAATAATCATAACATTTATAAAATCAGACTAGGGGCAGGGTACTACACCAAATGTAACGCCTCGCCAAGGAACCCAGGAGAGATTAACCTATAACTTGCAACTAAGTTTGGTGAACATTTTTTTTTAAAAGTTAACATAGAAGATACACAACAGTGCAGAAGCAATTTACCATTTACTCACATTAAACCAACAACCAAAATAGATTACAAATCTCGAGGGTTCCATGACATAGAATTACTTAAGAACAAAGATACAACTAAAGAAAGATGATAAAATATTCTATATCATAAAAGATACAATTACAACTTACAACAATAAATACAATCCTCATGGACACCCATGACAACTAATACACTGACATCCATAGCACATGTCGCAGGGTATGTATTAATAAATCTAACAAGGAAGTACAATGTCCATATTAGGTATCACATGCGATACTCTAATATAGGACTACATAAATGAAGGTATTATAAGAAACCACCAATGAAGAAACAAGAAGGCATCCAACTGCAGAAGTATCAACAACACTGACACTTAGACGTCAAATCTTAAATGGTAAAGAATCACTACCACCCATCCGTGTAGAACCACAAAGGTCTACCCCACCGTGCTGAGGAGATAACCACAAACCCCAATCAGATGACCAAAACCAAACAAGGATAAAACCACTAAACAAGGTATCCTGAAAGCTGTCTACTCAAGGTACACAACAATAAAGTGAAAGGTGAGACAAACTAATCCAGAGGCATAATCAAAAAACTCAGGAGATGACTTAGGCTACATGCTATGGGAGTGTCATCACATGTCTATTTACTTGAGTTACCCTAGACTGGTCACTCTGGACCCTAGACCCTCAAGCATTGAGTTACCCTGGACTAGCCACTCTAGGCCCCGAACCCTCAATACGATCCATGTGGGATTAGAATACTCTCTCTCAAATATGAGGAATTCTAATCATAACCATACTCTATATTATCTTTTTAATGATCTCTACACATTTTAATTACTATGTTATCACTTAAATTACATAACTTACGATAGGTTACCCAGGTACTGACCACTTTGGGTCCCAGCCCCTATTGTAAGCCACTCCCCTAAGATGCACCTATTGAACCTCCCCTAAGCTCATAATCACATAAACATCCAACAAGTATTCAACCAGATAATCCTAGATACAGTTTCACACATAGAAACCGAAATGATTATGAAGATACCAAAAATAGATTATAACCAACAAGAGCCCATAAGGTCGAATTAGGAATGATAAACTAGAATAAGCACACACAATAAAACATGATACTGAAAACAAATCCAACTGATACAAAACCTTGCCTCTGTTTCCCCTAGGCCATATAATGCCCAAAATCACATAATGCACAAGAATATAGTTCAAGCACGAAGAAGACACAATACATCATAGAACACTTAAATTCACAAGAATACCAAATTCTATTTTGAACATAATTGATTTTAAGTACATAAACAAAGAATCCCACAAGGATAATCAGAACATAATCAATGCATTAATACTACAATTTAGAGATTATTCTTTAATATTGCCCTATGTCTTTGACAAAATAAAAGACCCAATTTCAGTGGATGCACTTCAATTTCAAAAGAACAATCTAATAACAAATAAAACATCTTATAAGAAAAACATACCCTAATGTAAGCATAAATGTTCTATTCCTTTAATAAAATAATACTTAAAAGTTATTTAAGCACCCAGGATAGATTATCTAACCACACTAATCAATTAAATAAATTATATATACAAATTTTTTTTTTTTCTTTCTTCCAATATCATATTATAGTCCTATAGTTAATTTCATTTAAAAACTAACTAAGCTATACATAAAATAAATCTCATACTCATAAGCTAGTTAACATTAGGAAACCACATAAAGTTTTATTAATATTAAAATTTAACTATACTAAATTAATAGCATAAAAATCTATTTTTTAGAATAATTAACAAATTTTATTAATAAATTTTATTTTTTAATCTAAAACAAAAAATTTATATTAACTAACATACAAATCAAATAAAACAAATAAGGAAATGAAACAAGGTGGAAGGTTCAAATAACAACAAAGTATGTGAGGGTGGGTAGTGGGCCCCACGCCCCCCCCTCTCCTTACTACCTCAATCCCCGTGCTGCCGGCAAGACCTCCCATGCGGTCCCCTTGGAGACCGTCGGCAGAGGTTCCCGTGCTACACGGTACTCACGGTACCGCCAACAGGTGGTGGCCCCATTCGCAGGGGGGGAGGGTACAATCATGTGGCCTCCTTAATATATTTTTTTCCATTTTTTTATACATTGCTAAAACCAAAACACACGTGACCCAAGGTAATTTCATTCTTTTTTAAAGATTTGTTATTTTATTTTATTTTTTTTATTAATATAAAACCATGCATTTGACAGAACATATAAATTTTCAATTGGAAAATTTTCAAAAATGGAAATACCATAAAAAAGAAAGTATAAATATTTTTAACTGTTATATTATTATTTTACATCTACTGTACTTTTACAGAGAATAATTATATATTTTCCAAAACTGACTTTTGTACCCAAACTGGGTTCTTTTCCAACCAAAAAGAATTTCTTTCAAAAGGGATTATTCTTTCTTTCCTTTTACCAAAGTTGAATTTTTTTTTTTAACACGATTCTTTTTAAACCATAATTATTTATTTCATTCCCTATAGTCAAACTATTGCTAGATTTAATATATCAATTTTTAAGAAATCTATAAATAAACATTCAATGAAATTTTGCCAGAGTAACACTATGATGCCAAGTAGTAATAAAATATAGAAATGAACTACACTAGGGTTTCTAAATACCCAGATCTATTAAAAAAATAGAAAGACAAATGAATGTAGAAATAGAGATAATAGGCAAAATTCAATGCCTACCTTAGATCCAATGCCAGAAAATGAAAATGAAAACCCTTGTAGATTTGAGAATAGAATTCTCTCCAAAAACAAGCCCAACCCACAAATCTGAAAACTATGTTGCAAATAGGTGCCCAATCCAGATGCATAGAGAAATTCAATTCAACATGCAGCCACAACAATCCACAAATCTCCAAAATACCAAGCACACAAGCCTTCTCCAAAAATCTTCTCCAAAACCTGTCTCCCTCAAAAATGAATGCAATAATCTCCTAATAGGAATTCAATTCCCAAATTCAAGCAATCCCAAAAGACAACTCAAAAGCTAACTTAGAGTTTAACTCCAAATTAGAAATGACTCATAAGCCAATTCAGGGAAGACAATGCCCTGTAACTGCAAACCTGTCATCACAAGATGAAGCATGTACATACAATAATATATAATAGACAATGGCAGGGATTGGTCGATCATGTGGATCTCGCAAGCAAGTAACTATGACTCCGTCCCTCAACCACATCAAGCACGTCAAACAAAAATATAAAATAAACACATCAACCATACACATGCAAGTATGGGGTTAGTAAAATCATAAGCATCAATGATCTCCTAACATATAATCTATCATCCTAAAATAATCATAACATTTATAAAATCAGACTAGGGGTAGGGTACTACAATAGATGGTTGCCCTTTGTTGTAAAATGAGGAGTGAGACTGCCTTGCCAAAGGTGGCAATGAACTTACATTTGAGGGATATTGCCCAACATGAGTAACCTGGTTTTCCAAGTCTTGTAAATTCAAGGCCATTGACGAATAGGCATTTCTAATAGAAATATTTGTGGTGCTAGAATGAAGTGCATGACCAAATTCTTTGCCTGCTAATGAACCAATTTGAGGCTTCATTTCACATTGCTCTGTGGATAATTCCATAGCACTTGTTACTTCTCTATCTAAATTTTTTGTGTTAGTGTACATGTGCAATGAAGAGCTTCTATCACTACTTGAGCTACTAACAGATGGTGAGTACTCATTAGTATCATCTAAAATAGGCTCACACACATATCTTACTTCTTTCCTTTGCTTCTTTCCCCTTCCTAGCTCTTCCTCCTTATCTATAACTTATATCATGGGTCCAAGAAGCTCTTCTCACTCTTTCCCATTAATATGCAAATATTTTTTTCCATAATAGTATTTTCTACATTTATTATGATATTGATCCGATTTGATGCACCATCACTATGTGATCCATACTTCCCTTTCATTTTACTTTCTTTGCTCCTTTTGCATGTCATAGGCCAGGATTTGACAGTGGTATGACCTTGGTACTACCGGCATTAATGATAAATTTTACCTTTTAGCTATTAACTTTTTGTCATTTTTCCTGTATGATACTTTTGTATATGAATTGTGGATATTCTCTAGGAAACTTTTTATTTTTTCCTATAGGATGTCTTTGTATACAAATTTTGGAGAATCTCTATTAAAGAGTAGGTAAGGATGGCTAAGTTGAGTACAATGGAGAGGGAGATGACTAAATTGAGAGAGCAGAGGCGGAGAGCGATAACAAAAAAAAAATTTTAGGGGTTGTGGAAATATGGAAATTATAATCTTCCTCCCATAGTAGACATTAATGAAGTTCTTCATGCCTTAGCAGAGGAAGCCAATTAGATTGTTGAAGCTGATGGTACTACATATAGAAATGCGGTATGTATTTTTGGCCTAATTTTTATTTTTCATTTCTTCTAGGTCTTTAAAGGTGGATGGCTAAATCTTTGTATTAAATGTTAGGGAATGCATGAGAATAATATGATTCTAAGCACGAGCATGAGTCCCTATAGGGGCCTAGTTGTGTCTTTTATAGGCGTCGTAAACCCTAGCTATGTAGAAATGGAGGCTTTAAAGAATAGTTCACTGGAGGAAGATTACAGAAGCAGAGGGCAAGAGAATCACTCTATTTCCATTGCTTGTGGCTATGAAATGGTATCTTTCCCTACTTTTTCAATCGGAATGCTAAATTGAAAAGGTTCTTGAAATAGATTCTGGTCACCGGACAATTGTATCATGCTTGTTGATAATCTAGTAGCTCAACAGAGTCATTGGGAAGCTAAACAAGAACAACCAGATGGATCTTTGAACCGGTCGAAGATTATGGAGAGTGGGGAAGGGTTTGGTAAAATGAGCAGCTATACTAGAAATTGTGCAAGCACTGTAGAACTGACCGCATTAATAAATTTAAAGAAGAGATCAGCGGCGGCGTGACATTATGAGAAAAGCCTTGCCATTTCGATGGCGCCACCCTGATATTATGAAGAATGTCTTGCCCCTTCAATGTCGGTGCCACGTCTGTCTTAGACTTTCACCATTGCTTCTCATCAGTACTCTAAGATATGGCAGGGATTGCGGGCTTTTGCATAGCATAGTCCATCATAAATTCTCTACAAATCATCATGCGTTATAGTATTTTGCATGTTTCTGAATGACTTACTCGAAGAATTTAATTTTCACTGTAATTTTGGTGCCATGGATTGTCATTTTGCGTATAGACAGAAGCTACAGATTGCAAGAATCTGATAAATTTGGTTTATCTCATTTTATTTCTATGCCATTTCTGAGTAATAAGATTTTGTTTTTATTCATCTTAAATGATTTCCCCTGAAGTTAATGAATTTTTTTAGATGATTTTGTCTGAAGTTAATGAAATTTCTTTGATGGATGCTAATGAAATCCCTTCCATGAATGCTCATAAGACATTTAAATTCAGAGTTAATAAATTCTATAGCTTGAATGTTCTTTGTTGCAGAAGGTTATTTTCATGGTTTGTGATTCATGCAATTCCTTAATAGTTTCATTCTTAACAGAATTCATTACTAGATTTTCCACAGACAATTTTCTTCTTGATCGTTGCAATATTTTCTCCTCAACCTAACATTTTGTAGTCAGTTGATATACAATCACATTTTTCTCTTGGCCAATCCCATGGGCTCATGATTGAGCCTGTAGATCCACAAAAGGGTTGAAATCTGGATTTGGTGGAAGAGTAGTATTAGCAAGAAGTCATTCACTAACATCTCATCTTTATAAGAACTAAATTTAGATTCACTAGAAGCATTAAATAATCTGGAATGACCCCTTTTGACACATTGGAATGCTCAAGTGTGTCTTAAGAGGTCCTAGGATCCCTTTAGACACACTTGAGCATTCAAATGTGTCAAAAGGGGTCATGGGGACTCCCTAGGGGTCCTAGTATAGCTTATCATGCATTAGGACCCCTACGAAGTCCCCATGACCCTGTTTAAAATATTGGAATGCTCAAGTGTGTCTTAAGGGGTCCTACGACCCCTTCAAATACACTTGAGTGCTGAAATGTGTCAAAAGGGGTCATCGGGACTCCCTAGGGGTCCTCATATGCCTTATCACGTGTTAGGACCCCTAGGAAGTCCCCATGACCCTTTTTGACACATTAGAATGCTCAAGTGTGTCTTCAAAGGTCCTAGGACCCCTTCAAACACACTTGAGCATTCAAATGTGTCAAAAGGGGTCATGGGGACTCCCTATGGGTCTTAGTATGCCTTCTCACATGTTAGGACCCCTAGGAAGTCCCCATGACCCCTTTTGACACACTGGAAAGCTCAAGTGTGTCTTAAGGGGTCTTAGGACCCCTTCCGACACACTTGAGCATTCAAATGTGTCAAAAGGGATCATGGGGACTCCGTAGGGGTCCTAGTATGCCTTATCACATGTTAGGACCCCTAGGAAGTCCCCATGACCCATTTTGACACATTGGAAGGCTGAAGTGTGTCTTAAGGGGTCCTAGGACCCCTTTGGACACACTTGAGCATTCAAATGTGTCAAAAAGGGTCATGGGGACTCCTTAGGGGTCCTAGTATGCCTTGTCATGCGTTAGGACCCCTAAGAAGTCTCCATGACCCCTTTTGACACATTGGAATGCTCAAATGTGTCTTAAGGTGTCCTACGACCCCTTCAGACACACTTGAGCATTCACATGACTCAAAAGGGGTCATGGGGACTCCCTAGGGGCCCTAGTACACCTTATCATGCATTAGCACCCCTAGCAAGTCCCCATGACCCCTTTTGACACATTGGAAGGCTCTAGTGTGTCTTAAGGGGTCTTAGGACCCCTTCAGACACACTTGAGCATTCAAATGTGTCAAAAGAGGTCATTGGGACTCCATAGGTGTCCTAGTACACATTATCACATGTTAGGACCCCTAGGATGTGCCCATGACCCCTTTTGACACATTGGAAGGCTCAAGTATGTCTTAAGGGGTCCTTGGGACTTCCTAGGGCTCCTAGGACCCCTTTGGACACACTTGAGCATTCAAATGTGTCAAAAGGGGTCATGGGGACTTCCTAGGGGTCCTAGTACGCCTTATCACATGTTAGGACCCCTAGGGAGTCCCCATGACCCCTTTTGACATATTTGAATGCTCAAGTGTGTCTTAAGCAGTCCTAGGACCAATTAAGACACACTTGGGTGTTCAAATGTGTCAAAAGGGGTAATGGGGACTCCCTAGGGATCCTAGTACACCTTATCACATGTTAGGACCCCTAGGAAGTCCCCACAATGCCTTTCAACACATTGGAATGCTCAAATGTGTCTTAAGGGGTCCTAGGACCCCTTCAAACACACTTGAGTGTTCAAATGTGTCAGAAGGGGTCACGGGGAATCCCTATGGGTCCTAGTACACCTTATCACATGTTAGGACCCCTAGGAAGTCCCCATGACCCCTTTTGACACATTTGAATGCTCAAATGTGTCTTAAGGGGTCATAGGACACCTTCAGACACACTTGAGTGTTGAAATGTGTCAAAAGGGGTCATGGTGATGCCCTATGGGTTCTAGTACACCTTATCATGTGTGTTAGGACCCCGAGGAAGTTCCCATGACCCCTTTTGACACATTGAAATGCTCAAGTGTGTTTGAAGGTGTCGAAGGACCCCTTTGGACACACTTGAGTGTTCAAATGTGTCAAAAGGGGTCATGGGGACTCCCTAGGGGTCCTCATATGTCTTATCACATGTTAGGAACCCTAGGAAGTCCCCATGACCCCTTTTGACACATTGGAATGCTCAAGTGTGTCTTAAGGGGTCTTAGGACAACTTTGGACACACTTGAGCATTCAAATCTATATAATGGGGTCATGGGGACTCCCTACAGGTCCTAACATGCCTTATCATGTGTTAGGACCCCTAGAAAGTCCCCATCACCCCTTTTGACACATTAGAATTCTCAAGTGTGTCTTAAGGGATCGTAGGACCCCTTCGGACACAATTGAGTGTTCAAATGTGTCAAAATGGGTCATGTAGACTCCCTAGGGGTCTTAGTATGCCTTATCACATGTTAGGACCCCTAGGAAGTCCCCATGACACCTTTTGACACATTTGAATGCTCAAGTGTGTCTTAAGGGGTCTTAGGACCCCTTCGGACACACTTGAGTGTTGAAATGTGTCAAAAGGGGTCATGGGGACTCCTTGGGGGTCCTAGTAAGCCTTATCATGTGTTACGACCCATAGGAAGTCCCCATGACCCCTTTTGACACATTGGAATGCTCAAATGTGTCTTAAGGGGTCCTAGTACCTCTTCAGACACACTTGAGTGTTCAAATGTGTCAAATGGGGTCATGGGGACTCCCTAGGGGTCCTAGTACACCTTATCATGCATTTTAGGACCCCTTAAGACACACTTGAGCCTTCCAATTTATCAAAGGGGGTCATTGGGACTTCCTAGGGGTCCTAACATGTGATAAGGTGTACTAGGACCCTAGGGAGTCCCCATGACCCCTCTCGACACATTTGAATCCTCAAGTGTGTCTGAAGGGGTCCTAGGACCCCTTAAGACAGACTTGAGCATTCCAATGTGTCAAAGGGCTCATGGGGACTTCCTAGGATTCCTAACATGTGATAAGGCATACTAGGACACCTATGGAGTCCCCATGACCCCTTTTGACACATTTGAATGCTCAAGTGTGTCCGAAGGGGTCCTATGACCCCTTAAAACACACTTGACCCTTCCAATGTGTTAAAAGGGGTCATGGAGACTTCCTAGGGGTCCTAACGCATTATAAGGCATACTAGAACCCCTAGGGAGTCCCCATGACCCCTTTCGACACTTTAGAATTCTCAAATGTGTCTTAAGGGGTCTTAGGACCCCTTCAGACACACTTGAGCATTGAAATGTGTAAAAAGGGGTCATGGGGACTCCCTAGGGTTCCTAATATGCCTTATCATGTGTTAGGACCCGTAGGAAGTTCCCATGACCCATTTTGACACATTGGAAAGCTCAAGTGTGTCTTAAGGTGTCTTAGGACCCCTTCAGACACAATTGAGCATTCAAATATGTGAAAAGGGGTCATGGTGACTCCCTAGGGGTCCTAGTATGTCTTATCGTGCCTTAGGACCCCTAGGAAGTCTCCATGACCCCTTTTGACACATTGGAAGGCTCAAGTGTGTCTTAAGGGGTCCAAGGACCCCTTTGGACACACTTGAGCATTCAAATGTGTCAAAAGGGGTCATGGGGACTTCCTAGGGGTCTTAACGCATGATAAGGCATATTAGGACCCCTAAGGAATCGCCATGACCCCTTTTTACACATTTGAATGCTCAAGTGTGTTCGAAGGGGTCCTAAGACCCCTTAAGACACATTTGAGCATTCCAATGTGTCAAAAGGGGTCTTGGGGACTTCCTAGGGGTCCTAACATGTGATAAGGTGTACCAGGATTTGTAGGGAGCCCCCATGACCTCTTTTGACACATTTCAATTCTCAAGTGTGTCCAAAGGGTTCTTAGGACCACTTAAGACACACTTGAGCCTTCAAGTGTGTCAAAAGGGGTCATGAGGACTTCCTAGGGATCCTAATGCATAATAAGGCATACTAGGACCCCTAGGGAGTCCCCATGACCCTTTTTGACACATTTGAACAGTCAAGTGTGTCCGAAGGGGTCCTAGGACCCCTTAAGACACACTTGAGCATTTAAATGTGTCAAAAGGGGTCATGGGGACACCCTAGGGGTCCTAACACATGATAAGGAGTACTAGGACCCCTAGGGGGTCCACATGACCCCTTTTTACACATTGGAATGCTCAAGTGTGTCTGAAGGAGTCCTAGGACCCCTTAAGACACATTTGAGCATTCCAATGTGTGAAAGGGGGTCATGGGGACTCCCTAGGGGTCCTAACATGTGATAAGGTGTACTAGGACCCCTAGGGAGGCCCCATGATGCCTTTTGACACATTTCAATGCTCAAGTGTGTCCGAAGGGGCCTAAGACCCCTTAAGACATACTTGAGCTTTCACATGTGTCAAAAGGGGTCATGGGGAGTTCCTAGGGGTCCTAACACATGATAAGGTGTACTAGGACTAGTAGGGAGTCCCCATGAGTCCTTTTGACACATTTGACCCCTTTCTGCAAGAGATTCTCCAAAATTTGAATACAAAGGCATCCTATAGTAAAAAATGAAAAGTTTCACATAGAATATCCACAATTCGTATACAAAAGAATCATACAAGAAAAATTTCAAAAAAATAATAGCTAAAAGGTAAAATTTATTATTAATGCCGGTAGTACCAAGGTCATATGTGCTATCAAATCTTAGCCTATGATGTGCAAAATGAGAAAACCTAGTGAAATGCAAGGGAAGGGATCAATCAAATAGCGGAGGTGCATAAAATTGGATCAATATCATAATAAATGCAAAAAATACTATTATGGACAAAAATATTTGCATATTGATTTGTTACACCTTTCCCGAGCTTCTGTACCTTTCTACATGATTAGACATTTTTGTTAGCAGAACTAAATTTTTAGGTTATGTTTTACAGATCATCTTTTTGATCCAAAGGACGTAGATCAGCTACTGTATCTTCCTTAGATAGTTTCCCAGAGAATATCCACAATTCATATACAAACGCATCATATAGGAAAAATGACAAAACAAATAATAGCTAAAAGGTAATATTATATATAATATATTAGTATAGATTAGTATATGTATTATATATATTATATACATTAGTATATATATATATATATATATATATATATATATATATATATATATATATATATATATATATATATATATATATATATATATATATATGTTCCAATTTTTGTTCTTATCTTTGGAACTAGATCCAGATTTGTACTTGTCTTTTTGAAGTGTGATTTCTCCTTTTTTCATAAGAACTTTTTTGATTTTGATAGCATTGTCCACCATCTTATCAAAAGATGTATGATCTTGCATTTGTAGAGGATAATTGATTTTTGGAACAAGGTTATTGATGAAGATTTCTAGTTTTTCTGTTTCTGGAATAGGTCTGGCATATAGAGAGATCTTCTTCCTCTATCTCTTAAGAAATGTTAAGAATGGTTCCCCTAGATATTGCTTGAGATTATAGATATCAATCATGGTGACTGGATGTTGAATGTTGTAGGAGTATTGTTGATAGAACAATTTGATCAACTCCTCAAAATTTTTGATAGTAAAAGGCAATCTAGAGAGCCAATGAATGGCCGCTCCACCTAGAGATCGAGGGAAGAGGCGCATCAGATAGGTCAGTTCATGCATGAACTCCATAGATTGTGTACAACATTCTTTGACATGATCTTGAGGATCTGAGTGTCCATCATACTTATCATACTTAGGCATCTCCACTCTTTTTGGATATGGTGGCATGTACAAGTCTTTTTCGAATGGAAAAGGACATAGGGCCTCCATGGAGAACTCCTTGGGTTCCTTTTCTTTCTCAAGATTATTAAGCTTGACTTGCATGGCATGCATCTGTTTCATCATAGCTATGAGTGGAGTTTCTTCCTCATGTGTAATGATATCTTCAACATTAAAGTTGGGAGGAAGTTTAGCTCCTTGATGAGCCAATTGTAAAAAGTATGCCTCTCTGTCTTCTTTCAAGAAATGCTTCATCATTCGTTTGAAGTTATCATCATTTTGATATTGAGCAATTTCTTTAGGTGTGGGTTCCTGATCTGCACCATGTTGAGATTGAGCTCTTTGAGAGCCAAAGTTTGTCCCTGCTTGAGACATGGTAGGAGTTTGTTGACTCCCTGGAATAGATTTATGTGGGGTTTGTTGGGTAGTTCCGTGAGTTGATGAAGGAGGAATGTAAACTATTTTTAATCAAAGGTTGCCAGTACCATCATCTTCATAAAGACCAGAATCATGGAGTTGCTCAAAAGTTGGACCTATGTGAGTCAAAGGTAAAGTATGAGATATTTCCCCAGATTTCTTGTGGGAGGAAGCTCTAGTTTCCACCATTAAACTTGGGTGAAGCAAAAGAATAAGATGAAGACAACTGAAGAATGAATTGAATCAAGATGATCAGATGACACAACCTTATCAAGGTTTGATTAATTGAAGTATAGATATGACTTAGATGAGGGATACTATGCCCTGGATGTATGGGTAGGTTCCCAAAAGATAGCGGACAAGATATCACAACACTTAGTCATTTTGATGATTGATTGAAGATTGATAGTTATGACAAGGTTTTGACACAAGATGATAAAGACTCAAATTGATTAAACAAAAGGCTAGATCAGATTCAAAAGACCACTTTGGGATAATGATAAGATTCTCAATAGCTACTACTCTATTCTTGACATAGTTTTTTGTTCGACAGATTCTGGAAATAGGTTGAAAAAGCTAAGTATCTGGCAATTCTAACAATTTTTTGACAACTTTTCAAAATTTTCCCAAACAAAACTCTATAGAATCGTACGGTAGTGGGTATGCTATGAAATGACAGTTGAAAATCTCGTACAATAGTTGCAAAACTCACACGACAGTTGCTAGCAGGATTTGAATTTTTGAATTTGACTGGCAGAAAGACTTGTATGACATTGGGTTCTTTACCATATGACAGTTGGGCATTAATGAAATGACATTTTATAGAAACTGGTATGACTTTCTGACTAACTAAGATGATAGTGGACTCCAGAAAAGAATTTTACTTTAGATTTTGCAAATTTTGAGTTTTCAGATTCGGATTGTTTGCAAATTTCAATGTCCAGATTTGAGGATTGTAACAGATTTGTGCATTTTCAATAACCAGATAGATAAGAAAGTATGCAAAATAGCAAGCAAGTGATTTCAAGCATGTCTGAAAATAATGAACAAGGGAAAAAGAAACCTTGCGCATGAACAATCAAGTGACTTATTTGTGCTAATCCTTAGAAGTGCTAATTGTGTATGTTTCAAAAAGTTTTGCATTAACGCACATAGTCCTAGAAAATGAAAATTTGGCCTCACTAGGGTTTTTAGTAATGGTTTGATTCTGCAACTTTTATGATCCAAGAGGGCAAACTCCAATCTAGGTGCACTGGGGTTTTGACATAGTTTGAGAACTTAATCTTTAGGATCTGCTAGGGAGATCTGACAGCCCAACAAGAGACCACACCTGTGGAGATTTCTTCCAACAGGACATTTATATAGTGTTTGTCACTACCACAGTGAAAATGGCTATTATTGCTTGAGGTTTCGTCAACGTGGTTGACCCAATTAAGGGAATTTCCACTACGGTTAACCCTCTCTAAAGGTGACTCACAAGATATACCACATGGAGACTGGTTCTAGATTCAAGGATTTGGGTTTCTAGTACTATCCAAAAAGGAAGTAGATTATCTCACAAAGATCTATGACGTCAACCCCTTATGATCTATCAACCTCTCCAGAGAGAGAATGTCTCGATCAAAAGTTGAAGACACATGGATCTAGTGGAATGTGAGACTCCCTCATTATCCTCCCCACCTACAAGGGATCTTTCGTTGAGAAGAGTTTCACTGGAAACCCACTCTCTCAAGATCCACAAATAGTGTTCATGGGGCCTAATTACTATGTGTAACAAAGATGCTGAAAGCAAACTATGTTCATTTTTATAGCCCAAATGAAGTCTGTGATAGTAAAGCAATAAAAGTCACTCAAGCTAGACACATGAGATGTTCATTTTAGATCCAAAATCAAAGTCTTATCAGCTAAGAAGATTACCTTAGGTCCAATGCTCTGCAATCTAGAATTTAGCACACATCTAAAAGTACAAAATCAAGACAAATCAATAGAAAACCGTAAGCGTTAAAAATCAATAATCTGAAAGTATGGATTCACAAATTCTATCTCTATAGAAAAATCTCGTGCGAGTCAGGATGTGGTCCCATGTGAGGAAACACTATCTTGCGTGATGAAGGATGAAATATCATGTGAGGAAGTATGGTCTCATGCGATGAAGGATGAAATCTCGCATGAGGAAGTATGGTCTTGCGCGATGAAGGATGAAATCTCACGTGAGGAAATACGGTCTCACATGACAAAAGATGAAGTCTCATGTGAGGAAGTGCTGAAACTAGCAAAACTTTGCATGAAATGATGAAAAATCTCACGTGAGAATCTGTGCAGAGATGTATGGAAGCACGGACAGAAAATTAAAAATCACAATTTTCATAGAAAAAGTGCCAAATTTTTTTTTTTCATTTTTGTAGGCAAAAAAGAAACAAAAAATAACGTCTTGTAGAGTATACCAAAACCCTTGAAACCCTTAGCCTCAAAAGATAGAAAATTGATAGAACTGAAGGGAAACACATTTCAGGGCCCCACAATGGGCACCAAAAATGTGTGTGTGAATTTTGTACCTATTCTATAGACACAACACTTTAGTAAAACATTAGAGGTTAGCAAAAATTGAAATCATGCAATGAATTGAAAGCTAAACTAACCACGTGATTTACTACCTTCTAATAGGTGCGAGTATGATGTTCTTAGATTGTATCGAGATCAGTGACCTTGATGGCACCTGAATGAAGGATTTGAATGCAAAACTAATATGAAATATGAATGCAATTAATCTATTTTTATTTTTTTTCTATGCAATGATATGATCAAAACTAATATGAATCTAGAATTTAAGATGAAATTGATATGCAATGAATTGATCTAAGATTAATTCTAAATGATATGCAATACTCAAAAACAAGAATGATCTCACAATAGCTTGGATTCGCAAAGATGATTCTTCAGTCTCCAATTCGACAGCGTGAGGATGCAAAAATATGAGATGGATTGTGAAGAGCTGGGGCCTTAATTTATAGAAATCCAGGGCTTTGGAGGTGCATGGGAAAAAAAGCCATAAATCACTCAAATAACTCAGGTTGATTTTTGAGTTATTTTTAAATAAAGGATATTTAACTCACAAAAACATGCAAAAGCAGAGTTCAACTCAAAATAGAGTTTAGATTTAATTGATAATTGATAGTTATATACTTTTCTTGATTGTGCATGTTTTATTTATGATTGATTTAATAATAAAGTGATTTATTTCCAACTTAACTAATTTTGAAAAATAAAACAATTGATTTATGGGTTAATCAATTATTTTTCAAACTTTTATTCAAAAACAATATTATTAAAAATTGACAACTTGCTTTAATTAATTAAATAAAAATTTAATCAATCATTCATAGGACTTTGGATTTATTGTCAAAATTATATAATACAATTTAGGAATAAATAGAATTAACCTCAATTAAATAATTAAGTGGCAGAATTAAATCTAATTAATTAAATATTGAGAATATTCAATTAAATAGGATTTATCACCAAATAATCATTAAATCAAAGATAATTAGGATAATTAGGAATATTACTAGGAATATTCCCCAATGCAAAATTTGAGATAATCAATTAGGATTCAATGATGTGCCGATGTGCCTTAGGATAGGACTTTGATGTCGATTTCATTCGATATGTTGATATAGAAGATTAATGAACCTATAGCCCATTTTTGGGGTATTACACATATAATACATTAGTATATATATATCATATGCCTCTTTTATATATATATATATATATATATATATATATATATATATATATATATATATATATATATATATATATATATATATATGTAAAAGTTCAATTTTTTCATTTTCTCTCGCCCTTTTTTTCATCTACCAGGGAATATCGGATACTCGATTTTGGATAGGTAATATTTGACCAAAATATTCCCTTTCCCCATAGACCAGACAAGCATGAGATTTTATACTTTTTTCATGCGTTGCAGGAAAAAAAACTTGATTTGGGGCCCATTGTTTGATTTTTGTCAACTTGTGGTCTCACCATGGGAAGCAGCAGTTGTCGAAAGGCTAAACGCAAGAGGAAGCTGACGGATGAAGAAATTCAAGCATATAGGAAAAAAGATAAGGAAAATCACCGAAGTAGGACAGAAGGTATGTTAAACATTAATCAATCAGACCCTGTAAATGTAGTTGTAAGTGAAGAGGATGTTGAATTTGAAAATGTATAGATGGAGATTGAAAATGTAGACTTGGGGAATGAAAATGTTGCACAAGAACCACATGAATGTTACACATCTCCAAATTATATGCGAAATGAAGTCCCTTGCAATAAATATAATTAAACTTCAAATTCAGGGCTTTCAGGAAGACCTAAATGGTTAATTGAAATTGAGGAGAACATTATGAATAATTGGGAAGGAAAGAGGTCACATAGAACCATTAGGTTGTGGGCTTCAAGACTTTATGATCAATTTTTTGGAAACAAGACATTGGTTGAGCAATGTCAAATTTTTGTGCAGCTATTAAAGATGCAAAAGATGAGACCTGTGCTTGTGAAATTGAAGATTCGTGTGAACAAGAAAAAGGAGAGAAATGCCATTGTTGTGAAGAATCTTTTCAATGCTCTCAATAGCATTGGGAAGACTAGCAGAGAAAAAGACAAGAGAGTTGCTCAGAGGATTATTACAACGTCCTTAGTAAGTCATCAGTTGAGAAAGGCTTGTTTGATGAGACAAACTTGTGTTGACTTCAATATAGACCGTAAAACTTTGGGTAGAGCACTTTTAGGAAGAGAAAGACTTGATGATCCACTTCAAATTGATACATGGGCTTATGGTGGGAGACTTCCACGTTTCAATAAGAAGCTAAAAGATGTTGTCAAGGATGAAATTCAATAATTTTGGGATGCTAACTCAAGAGTATCACCAAATGCAAAGGATGTCTTGAAGTTGAGAGTTGGCAATCGAAACTGCACTCCACATCCTAAACATTATGTGGAGGTAAGTCAAACAATGTTGTATAAAAAATTTTGTGAGACACATCCAACATTGAAAATATCACAAAGGTCTTTTCAATCTGTGAAGCCATTTTATTGTGTACCCCTTAAGATTTGGAATACATGTTGTTGCAAATATCATGTTGAGTTTTCAATGCATCATGAATTATTACAGTCCATTCATTCTACTTTGCATACTAATGAAATGCTAGAGGATTGTGGTGCAAGTGGTCTTCCCAAATCATCAAGAGGCTTGCTAGATCAATTTTTATGTCATAGAGATGATGGTTGTTTATTTTATAAAAAGGATTGCTTAAATCCCAAGTGCTCAGAATGTGGTGGCTTGTCCAAGTTTAGAGCATGTTTTCATGAGGGTTTTGAACACAATTTTGGAAAGACACTTGTCCAAAAAAAGGTATATGAAATAGTGAAATATACATTGTAGAATGGAGGTGAAGGCTCTAGATGTGAGTTAGTTGCAAAAGAATACAATGTTGCTGATTTTATCTCAGATTTCAAGACAAATATTTTTTACAAGTATGCAAGGCATAGTCATAGGTCTCAATGGTTGGATCAACAATTCAGGACATGTAAGGAAACTTTCCCCATTGGAACTATTATATCCATTGTAGACTTTGCGGAGAACTATACATTGCAGCCCCAAAATGGGACTCAAGCTCAATATTACAATTCCATTCAGGTTGCTATTTTGTACACATCACATATAGACATTCCCCTGATAGCACAAAATATGAGAAAAAGATAATCAGAGAGTACCATTTTTATATGATCGACGACAGGCCTCAATCTCATGAGTTTGTTCAACATTGTTTCCATAACTATTTTGACTTCTTGCAGGAAAATGGTATTGCTATGCATAGGCATGTCATTTGGTTGAATAATTGCACCAGTCAATTTAAGAATGCCAGAATGTTTTATTGGTTGTGTAGAATGCATGTGGAGAGAGGTATACCTCATATTTGGAGTTTTTTTGAGTCAGGGCATGGGAAAGGGGAGCATGACGAAGCAGGTGCGTGTGTGAAGAGAGCTCTAGTTAAGGAGCAATTGAGGATTTCAGGTGTTGTACTTCTTGATGCTCATTCTATTGTTGATTGGTGTACTTTAACATTGTGATAGGGGGGACTCTTGATTCTATAGTGTGTACATTATTTTGGTTGGTTGAGGAGGGAACTATAGGAGATAGATTGGATTGTCAAACAGTGAAAGAATCTTCAGAAATGCATTCATTCCGAAGCTCCAATAGTAGTACATGGACCAATTGGACACGAGAGTTGGCTAGTTTTTACCCCATGTGTTTTTAGTATGATTGGGATCATTGCAAGTCAAGTGAGTGGGTGGATACATGCTTTCCATAGTATCTAACTCCTTTATCTTTGACACTCTCTATAAGAAATGATGACATGGACACTTCAGTTGACTATGACCATCTTTTAGATCTTCTGAAGCTAGGAAATGTTTTTGCATTGGTTGCACCACAAGGGAATGATGAGAGGTTAGATTATTGGTTAGCACATTGTGTACAAGGTAAATAGATGCTTGTACAACCGATGATAGATTGTGATGGGTTCACATATCCTACTAGTTCAGTTGTTGTTGTGACAACATGGCTACAAACATACATGATTAGAAAGAATGGAATTCCCACATTTGAAGACTATGAGAAGCACAAAACTATTCTCATGTATTCACACCTTGTTATAGAAACAAATGTCAAGTTGTCAAAGCATTAAGGAAGACCAAAGACAAAAGAACTTTGGACTATTAGTACTACTAATCATGAAGCACTATTGGAGACCCTGAAGCAAAGAGATGACCCTTCAGGAACACTTGACTAGGTAATAAGTTAACTTAGTGCATTGTTTTCTAAGTTTGTTAAGCTTAATTTCAATACATTAATTTCACCTCTCTTAGATTGTATTTTGAGTCAATAAACTTGGTTTTGTATGTGGATTATAACTTGTGCAGGAGCACCTATGAAGACGCCTACGGTCACCATGGATACAATCAAAGATAGAAGGACAAAAGGATCCTTAATGGTTAATTGAGATCTTTTGAAGCCTATAATGGCAATTTGTAACAATCAATTTGATTTAAAAGTTAAATGTCCTAAAACTCTTGATAAGGACTTATGACCAAAATCATGTATGAGTGGCCAATAGTGCCAAGAAGGGATCTTACATGTCATTTACTTATGTCATTTATAGGGTTTGAATTTTTACATGTATGATTGTTGTTTATAATGATTTAAGGATATTATTTTTTATCATTTCAAACAATCTATAAAAGTTAAACCTCAAACATAATAAGCTTCACAGTTCAAATTTCACAAGCTTAATCATGATTAGTTTCACAGTTCAAATTTCAAACATACCACTAACATTTAGTTGAAAGCGGCTCAACAATGTATCTTTCAAACCCATCCGACCTGGCATAAAACCATCTACTCCATCGGTTGTAGTTGGTTGGGTAAATGCCAGTGACAACCCCATTCTGCCCATGGAGTCACGGGAATGCTCGCGACCACGCTCGACTGAAGTGACCCCAAGCTGCACTAAGCATGATTGGGTAGAGATCTTTCAGGGCTCGCATCTCGGAGCTCGTGAGAGGTATTAGAAAACTATCATGGGCTATGAGACCATGTTTTTGAGTTCTACAATAACCTCTCTCAGTTTTGGGTGATTCAACATCATTTGCATTTAGTAGGGCAATCTTAGTCGATGCCAAAAATTGTAGTGAGGGTCAGTTGAGAGTGGCTCAATAGTGTATCTTTCAAACCATTTGACTTGGCATTAAACTATCTACTCCATCAGCTTCAATTGGCTAGGTAAATGATAGTGACAACCCTGTGCCACCCATGGAGTCACCGGAACACTCACGACCATGCTCGACCCAAGTGACTCCAAGGTGCACTAAGCATGATTGGGCAGTGATCTTCCAAGGCTCATATCTTAGATCTTGTGAGAGGTATCAAAAAACCATTAGGGGCTACAAGATAATGTTTCCAAGGTCTACAATAACCTCTCTTGGTTTTGGGTGATTTGACTTCATTTGCATTTGGTAGGGCAATCTTAGTCGATGCCAAAACTTGCAATGAGGGTCAGTTGAAAGTGACTCAGCAACGTATGTTTCAAACCATCTGACCTAGCATCAAACCATCTACTCCATCAGCTCTAGTTGGTCAGGTAAATGCAAGTGACAACCCTGTTCCACCCACGGAGTCACAGGAACGCTCACGACCATGCTCGACCCAAGTGACCCCAAGGTGCACTAAGCATGATTGGGAAACAATCTTTCAGGGCTCATATCTTGGACCTTGTGAGAGGTATTTACAAACCATTAGAGGCTATGGGATCATGTTTCCAAGTTCTAAAATAACCTTTCTCAGTTTTGGGTGATTCAACTTCGTTTGCATTTGGCAAGGCAATCTCAGTCGATGCCAAAACTTGCAATGAGGGTTAGTTGAAAGCAGGTCAGCAACATATCTTTCAAAGCATCTGACCTGGCATTAAAATGTCTACTCCATCAGCTCTAGTTGGCTAGGTAAATTCTAGTGACAACCCCATTCCACCCACGGAGTCACCGAAACTCTCGCGACCATAATCGACCCAAGTGACCCTAAGGTGCACTAAGCACAATTGGGAAACAATCTTCTATGGCTCATATCTCAAAGCTCGTGAGAGGTATGGAAAAACTATCAAGTTCTACATGATCATGTTTTCAAGGTCTACAATAACCTCTCTTAGTTTTTGGTGATTTGACTTCATTTGCATTTTGCAAGGCAATCTCAGTCAATGCCAAAACTTGCAGTGAGGGTCAGTTGAAAGCGGCTCAGCAGCGTATCTTTCAAACCATTTGACCTAGCATCAAACTGTCTACTCCATTGGCTCTAGTTGGCTAGGTAAATGCTAGTGACAACCTTGTTCTACCCATAGAGTCACGGGAAAGCTCATGACCATGCTCGACCCAAGTGATGCCAAGGTGCACTAAGCATGATTGGGCAACGATCTTTCAGGGCTCATATCTCAGAGCTCATGAGAGCTATCAACAAACTATCATGTGCTACAAGATCATGTTTTTGAGTTCTACTATAACCTCTCTTAGTTTTGGGTGATTCAACTTCATTTGCATTTGGAAAGACGATCTCAGTCGATTTTAAAATTTGTAGTGAGGGTCAGTTGAAAGCAGCTCAGGAGCATATCTTTCAAACCATCTGACTTGGTATCAAACTATCTACTCCATCAGCTCTAGTTGGCCGGGTAAACACCAGTGACAACCCCATTCTAGCCACGGAGTCATCGGAATGCTCACGACCATGCTCGACCCAAGTGACCCCAAGGTGCACTAAGCACGATTGGGCAGCGATATTTTGGGGCTCGTATCCTGAAGCTCATCAAAGGTATCAACAAAAAATTAGGGGCTATGGGATCATGTTTCTAAGGTCTAAAATAACCTATCTTGGTTTTGGGTGATTCGACTTCATTTTCATTTGGCAAGGCAATCTCAGTCAATGCCAAAACTTGCAGTGAGGGTCAGCTGAAAGCGGCTTAGCAACATATCTTTCAAACCATCTGACTTGGCATTGAACCATCTACTCCATTGGCTCTAGTTGGCTGAGTAAACACCAGTGACAATCCTATTCTACCCATGGAGTCATGGGAATGCTCGCGACCATGCTCAACCCAAGTGACCCCAAGGTGCACTAAGCATGATTGGGCAGCGATCTTCCATGGCTCATATCTTGGAGCTCATGAGAGGTATTGACAAAATGTCAAGTGTTAAAAGATCATGTTTCTAAGGTCTACAATAACCTCTCTCAATTTTGGGTGATTCAACTTCATTTTCATTTGGCAAGGCAATCGCAGTCGATGCCAAAACTTGCAGTGAGGGTCAGTTTAAAGTGGGCCAGTAGCGTATCTTTCAAACCATTCGACCTAGCATCAAACTATCCACTCCATCAACTCTGATTTTCTAGGTAAATTCCAGTGACAACCCTATTCCACCCAGAGAGTCACGGGAACGCTCGCAACCATGCTCGACCCAAGTGACCCCAAGGTGCACTAAGCATGATTGGGTAGTGATCTTCCGTGGCTCATATCTAAGAGCTCATGAGAGGTATTGACAAACCATTAGAGGCTACATGATCATGTTTCTAAGGTCTATAATAAACTCTCTTAGTTTTGGATAATTCAACTTCATTTGCATTTGGCAAGACAATCTCAGTCGATGCCAAAACTTGTAGTGAGGGTCAGTTGAAAGTGGCTCGACCGCATATCTTTCAAACCATCTGACATTGCATCAAACCATTTGCTCCATCAGCTTTGGTTGGCCGGGTAAATGCTAGTGACAACCTCATTTCACCCACAGAGTCACTAGAACACTCACGACCACGCTCAACCCAAGTGACCCCAAGGTGCACTAAGCACGATTGGACAACGATCTTCTGTGGCTCAAGAGACCCCAATTGGCAAGTTATATACATAGTGAGTATATACATAGTATTAAAACAATATAGTACTAAGTGGCTCAAGTGAGTATATATAATGGTATGAAACATAAGAACATAGGAAATCTATAGAAGTTAAACCTCAAACATAATAAGCTCCATGAACAGGGTATTCTAGAGTAAATAAAAAAAATGTAACTTCAACAAGATATAATTTAAATCATAATGATAATCATAGTCAAGATATATCTTCACCATTTAATTCCATAAACATGAATAATAAATATGTATATACAAAAGATGACACAAATATAACATATAAATGAACATGTTCTATATATACAAAGTATCAAATGTATCAAAAGTATCTCTATATACAAATATGGCACATGCCATTTCAAAATGTCTACAAAATCAATGTTTTAAGGTGTATAATGTGGCATATATGCCATCTCAAAATGTGCCAAGTGGCATCTCTGAATGACCACAAAACTAGAACTACATCTTATGTCGTAGGGAGATCATCAAAATGTAGCCTCTTTGAAGAAGTGTTGGGCTTTGATTGATCCTGCATAAAAAAATGAGTTCAAACCCAAGTTAGATTGCTTACTTTATATGATTTGTACACACACACACACACACACACACACACACACATATATATAGTTCATAATTCAAGCACTAATTTAATTAAAATTATAACTAAATACAAATATATGTACCTGGTCTCTCGGTCACCTACCATGATCAGGTGTCCTAGCATAAGTCCTGGGTAGCGAAGGGACCATGCCAACAATGCCAACTATGACCTATAAATATGTATTTTCAATAATGAGATTAGTAGAGTGGTGCAACATAGAGTAATAAATCTAGAAAATAGGATTATAGGATAATAAAATTACAAATTGATTGAACTAAAATTAAAACTTACATCTGATGATCCCTCCTCTGGAATAGTGGGCTAGGTCAACAAAGATATGAAAGATTCTCATGGGCCCTCCCTCACACTTAGAGTAACCTATGAGAGTAAAAAGATTGTCAATTATATATAAATGTACTTCATCATAGCAACCCTAGTTACAAAATACAAATAACAATATGTAAAAGTCTATGTACAATCAGGCTATCACTCCGAATTGAGATGCCTATAACCCTACGTTGTCGAACTGTTGTCGGGACATCATCAATAGCCACACCCTATACAATAAAGTGCAAGTAAAATATTTATTACTACACACAAGTGGCATACATGTGCATGCATAATTAATCTTAAACAATTAACTACCTTTCCTTTGTCAACACCTGATGAAGGAACCCCCTTGTGCCCCCCACTAACATCAGCTGTACCCTGCAAGAATACAATCAGATGACAATATATAAGTAAATGTATGAATTTTATTGCTCTAATTGATAGAGATTTAAGCATGTACACAAAATTATATAAAAAATAACTAATGTGTACATAATTTATAATATACCATATAGTCATCAAGGCCAAATGAAATGGCCGAAAGTGTGGACTCATCCACCTGTCTCACCTCCTCCTGTGTCATCGACTGAACATAAATGGAAAAATTATATATACATAAGTGCATGCTATCATTACAACTAATTAAATAAATAAATTATTTTTAAATTAAATAAGTCATGTGACAAATTTATTTATAATGTTTACTCTTACCATATCAACAGGAGTCAATGGCTTTGCGTACACCTCCTGAGCACTCTCATGAGATGTAGATGCTCCATGAGGTGTTGCAACCTTTGTAGCTTTGTCTCCTATATCCTCCTCATCAATAACATGTAACTGATATATATCTGCATTAGTAAGCGGTCTGAGGCACATATTCTTTCATATAATGCAAATATGGTGCTTGCATACATGTGAACTCTGATGAGATGTCGATGCGCCAGCATCATCCACACTAGGAGGCAACACTGACCTAGTCTGTGTGATCAACTGATCACTCAGTAAATGAATGGCCCTAATAGTCTGTGAGGCAGCCTCTACAATGATATCGGGATGCTACACTCGAGGAGGGGGTGTGACATCAGTGGGGGGGACAAAGGTAGTGGCCTTTTTGTGCTGGGCAGATGACCTAGTCTGAGGAGCTCCTCTGCCTACGCCCATGTTGGGATTCATACTCCACTAATCAACATGGTGACCAAGCACAAACTCAGCATACAATTTTTTTATGAAATAAAATGGGACCTCCAAATTGCTATGGGGTGGTTTATCAAAAACCATCCACCAGCGATCCCAAAAGTTTGCGTGCATTGCTTCATTTGTGCACCATTTTATTGATAATTTGGGCTTTTGGGGGTCAACAGGTATTCTGGTTTTAGGATTGACAAAAAGGGTGGCTATATCTTCCTTACTTATATTAAGGGTTGCAATTCCATCATGGTCAAGCCCGTCATCAAATTGGGCGTGCATATCATCATGCCAATGAAGAACAACATTATGTTGCTGCATGAGTGTGTCAATATTTTTAGCAATTGTATTTAGTGTGGCAAGCATGGGACCTAATGTAGGTATATTTCAATATGTGTTTTGGAAACCTCGTATTGTGGTCAAATTATCTTGTATCAAATCTTCTAAAGATCAAGGGTTTTGACATGGGGGATTATTTTCGGGATAGTTATTTGGTGTGGGAGGGTTATTTTCTTCATTGTTGTCAGCCATGCCTGATTAAATATAAAAAAAATCTAAATTTCAATCTAATTTCATATAGTATTACAAATTTAAATAGAAAACCCTATTTCAACAAAAAAAATGACATTTGGCATGAAAATTAAATAAAATAATCAAAATAAACAAAAAATTTACTTACCGAATATGCTAGGAGTCAAATTTCTAGTTGCCAAAATCAGATACCTGAAAATATATCGTGTATCTGATATATCAAGCCATTATCACAAGCAAAAAATGTGAAGAGAAATGAGGAAAAGAGCTCGCGGGTTTCAGATTTATGCCACAGGTATCGGGTACCTGATTAGGCCTATGCTTTGGTGTCAAGTTTGCTCAAGTGTACTGACACCCAGGCCTACTCAAAAGTCAACAAGCATTTTCATGCACTTTTGGATGAGTAAAAAGTGAATAGTTTTCACATTACCACTTTTTGGCCCCTCATGATCTTGCACATACATACATACATACATACATACATACATACATACATACATATATATATATATATATATATATATATATATATACATATATATATATATATATATACATATATATATATATATATATATATATATATATATATATATATATATATATATATATATATATATATATATATATACACAAGGATAAATCCTACTCACATTATTAATCTTAGAACAATAACATAAATCACAAGATAACATCATAAACTTCATTCAAATCCCCCAACTAGGGTAACCTCCTAAACAAAATCTAAGTCCACGGGTACCCTTCAGAGTAATTATCATGCCCCACCTAGGAATCCTTGGAAACAAGGATCAAAGGAACCATAATTTATTTATTTTTGATAGACTAATAACATTACAATAATGAATAAACAAAAATCTAAATACACGCATAACCTTGAGAGTAATTGTGATGCCCCACCGGGGAATCCTTGGAAATAAGGATCAAAACAAGCATAATTTATTTATTTATTTATTTTAGATAGACTAATAACATTACAATAATGAAACCAACTACAATAATAAGCATTAAGTAATATAAGAAGTGCAAGAAACATGACATTACTATAATCTACATATGCAAGCGAAAGTCTTAAAACACCGCCAAAGATTCCCAAGCACACTACTAAGGTTCATGGGATGATTACATGTGTCCACTAGTTCGTTATTGCTTAAGTGATTGACATAGAATAGTTTATCTAGTTGCTATGATATACATTTCCAAAATGATGGTGTTTTTAAGCCCAAGGGACAATTTAATCATACAAATTCATTTATCAATTAATCATATAAACAAACATAAATACACATTAATTACTACTAGGATGATCAAAAAATTGATCTATTTTGAATTTGGGAGGGTGTGTTTCCTAAAAAGAGTATCTAAAAAGTCAACTTATGTCTTTTGGCCAAGGGCGTAAGTGCCCACTATTTGATAAATGATAAACTCATTTACTTTATCATATGATAAAAGCTTTTACAAGAAATGATGAAACTAGAAAGGGATACAATGAAGTTCCTAAATCGTATAAAGAAATATTTTGTCCTATGATAAAATACCATTTTGCACGATAGAATAATCTATCGTACGATAATCTTATTGACTTTATTAAAAGAAAAAGCTAGTAAACAAAGATGTAAGAATAACCCCCACCACATGGAGTACCATAAATAGGCACATCAAGGAGGTAAGCACTCGATTGCAATAGAAACATAATCACAAGATTATATACTGATATTCAATTTAGAGCACCAATTGAAGTGTTCTTATGATAACCTTAATTATGAAAATACCAAGAGAGGAGCTATAACAAGCATGTTCAGTACCAACATTAAAACATGAAAACTACTACTAAACATCTCATTATTACTTATATTTACATTTTTTTCATACTAAGGATCCATTATACAAGATTACCTTGCATAGGACATGAGTCCTTAATAACATACATGAGAATGACATAACATGAACCAAATAAAATAAGAGATGAGTAAGGAGGACATGAAAAAGATGAAGCCCAATGCTGAAGTTGAACTCACTACTAATGAAGAACTCTGGTCCCCAATGGTGATTGGCCATGCCACTCGACCATGTGGAACCCTTAGGTCCACCCCACCATTCTAGGAGATGAATGGGTATATACACAAAGATGGGGGACCAAAAAGGTGCCACTTTTCTTATTTGTCCCCCATCAAGTATAGTGCATATGCACTAAAGGGCGCACACCCTAAAAGGCACACACCCTATGGCTTGGGTTACCCAAGCCTTAGGCTTGGGCAATCTAAAGCATACCATGTGTGCCCTATAGGGTGCACGTGGTTTGAAAAACACTTTGTAGTGTTTTTCAAAGCGTAGGCACCCTATAGAGCGCATGCGATTTGAAAAAAGCCTTTTTAAAGCTTGCTGCAGGTTGGAAAGCTCATTTTTCTTTCTTTAAACTCATGTTTGCAGCTAAGAAGGGCTTTCCAAGCACACACACACTCTTCTTTTGGCTTGTGAATCCATTTTTTTCATTCATTCATCCATAAAATAATTCCACGGCATCGTCAAGTTTGATTTAGAAGAAGAGGTAAGTATTTTTGTAGCCCATGCCTCTTATTTGTTTTAAAATTTTAGTTTTGTAGAAATTTGTTTTGTTTAAATTTGTGTGTAACGAATATTTTAAAATCTAATTTTTTAATTGCCAGGAAGAAATAATCTCCCTCAACCAAACCCTCCGTCTCCTCATGAAGAACCAAATGAAGAAAAAAATGAAGAAAATGAACCGCAGTTTCCTCCACCAATCAAGAAACCTCCTCCTAGAACACAAAAAAATTTGATAAACCAAATTGAAAGAGGGTAAAAAGAATTAGAATATTTATTTAATAGTTTAGAAGATTCTAGTGGTACAAATCCTGGAAGGGAAAGACTTGCAAAATCATTGGAAGAAATCTTGACCCATGTAAGCTCGGTTAGTGGGAAAATTAATTTATGGTAGGATAAAAGAGAAGAAAAAAAATAATATTATGCAAATAAATTATCTTATGTAGACATAAAAAAGAAAAGAATCACAAAAGATGACATTTGTAAGCTATTTAAAAAACCAGGGGACACAGATTCTCTTAGAACTACAACAAGGAGGTTCCCAATTCATTGGTTCTTAAGTGAAGACATTAAATTTTTTTTTGGGAGAGATAGTGGATGGTCTTTGATTCACCTCCTTGTAAAAATCATGAGGTTCCTATATATTTCTTGAGGAAACTCTATTGTGAGCTTGTACTCAAGGAGGTGCCAAATTATTTTGACTATCTAGATTCTCAGGGTAGAGGAGCAGGTTCATCATTTGATCAAGCGGGGGCACATCGTGACCCTAACACACCTACGCTTCCTATTGGCAAGCCACATGTGGGTAAGTGCACAAAGATGGGGGACCAAAAAGGGGGTATAAGATGCCACATTTTTCCTAAAATCAACAAACTCATAAATTCAACAACAAATTGAAGATAGTTAGACTCAAAATTTTAAAATGGGACAAAAACAAGAGTTGAATACTCTGAATTTAGTTCCTAAACTACTAACTTATTTTGAAAATGGTACAGATTAAGGCCCTCAAAAAGGGGGAGCACAAAAAGTGGTCCTATTTTTTGTCAAAAAACATTACATAGCGTTTGGTGTGCTCCCCCTAGAAATCATTTAAAACTAATCACAAATCAAATTTTCTTTTTTTTTAAAGTGTGTATAATGGAGTCTAGTTTCTAAAAATGTAACTTGTTTCAAAATTTGATGAACAAGCCAAAATCTATGCCCAAAATACTACATGTTGGTTTTTTACAAAAAAAAGACATACACACAAAAGAAATTAGAGTTGACAAACTTAACATAATCAGAATTCAAAATAAATTATATGCTTTGATAGCTAACATAGAGATCTGCAATAACACATTGTTTGATTTTTACATTCTTGAGCCACGAGTATACCTAACGAGGAGCACACAAAAAAATATTTCATTTTTGTGTATGTCTGTTGGAAAACACATCTTAGGCCTATTTGAACCATCTAAGCCTTTGGGTTGGATCTCCAAGGCAAATCCAAACCTTAGGATAGGTAAATTCCAATGCCTTACAAAGCGTGTGTGCCCTATAGGGCGTGCACCCTATTTAAGTCATAGATTTAAATAGTGATGAGAAATATTCAAAGAGAGAGAGAGAGGGAGAGCGCACTCCCTCTCTCTCTCCCGCTCCCCCATACTCTCTCTCTCTCTCTATCTATCTATCTCCATATATATATATATATATATATATATATATATATATATATCCTTCTCTCTCTCCTTCCCCTTCTCTCTCTCTCTCTCTCTCTCTCTCTCTCTCTCTCTCTCTCTCTCTCTCTCTCTCTCTCTCTCTCTCCACCCCCTTTTTCTTATTTTTCATAGGGTGCACACCCTATTTAAGAGTATGCATAACACTTTTTAGTTTTATATAGGGCGCACGCGCTATAGCGCACTCACCCTATGTCAAACTAAAATAAATGGTATTCTTTTCCCTTAAATTGAGCTCTCAAAAAATATGATGCTGCATGAGTTTCTCCACAACATCAAACTTCACAGTGACCATTCGTGGCATGGTCAGAGACTTTTATTTCCAGACAAGAATGGTGTCAGTGTGATGCCATGTATCCATACAACTTTTGACCAATTGAGGAAGAAAAAAAAAAGTGAATAATCAATTGGCTACCAACCACAAAGAAATTACAAAGGCTTTGAAATAAAAATATTATTCTTTCTAGATACAAATAGGGTGATGAGTCTAAAAATAAGATTGAAATGACTCCCATCAGTGGCATGGAAAAGAATTAATTTTTCAACACAATGACTAACAGTTGGCCCGTCTCTCCATGCCTTTTCATTCCTATGGAGGAAAGCTTAAATTAACTAATAAAAGATGCTAAAATTGAAGTCCTATGTGGTATTAATTATGGAGCAATTACAAAGATTTTGTAGATGATGCAAAAAAATATGTTCTTGACATATTTGTATTGAAGGATGGTGAATTAACAGAAACTTACCCATGCATATATTTTCATGAAAATTTTTAGAATTGATGGGAAAACTTCAGCATCTAAAAGACAACAATGAGTCAAGAACTTTAATAGCACAGACAACACCATATTTACTTTTCTTATTTCAACTCGGGCTGGTGGCCTTGGGATCAATTTGGTATGTCTTTCTTGATGCAGTCCAAGATTCTAAATATTAATTTAAACTCATTTGATTTGGTTGTAAATGATATGTAGGTTGTGCTTTACAAAGTGTTTTATGATTATCTCATTTCAACTTATTATATGATCCAGCTGAGTGTCGACATAGTCATTCTATATGGTATGTTTTACTTTTTTTTTTTGAGAACTAATGCTTCTAGTGAATCCAAATTTAGTTGTTATAAAGATGAGATGTTAGTGAATGACTTCTTGCTAATACTACTCTTCCACCAGATCTAGATTTCAACCCTTTTATGGATCTATAGGATCAATCATGAGCCCATGGGATTGGCCAAGAGAAAATTGTGATTGTATATCAATTGATTACAAAATGTTCAGTTGAGGAGAAAATATTGCGACGATCAAGAATAAAATTAGCTATGGAAAATCTAGTTATGAATTCTATTAAGAATGAAACTATTAAGGAATTGCATGATATATTACTCAACGATGGAAGGAATATTATTGATGAACATGGGATTGTAGCTACATCTATTCAATATACAGAGGAAGATATAGAAAATCTTCTTATTAGAGAGATTAATGTGAGAGAAAAGGACATTTTAGAATAAAATGGTTATCTTGGTGCCATCCAAGGTATGCCAATTACTCAAGCCGAAGAGAGAAAGCCCATAGTTAATGGGAAAGAGTGAGAAGAGGTTCTTGGACCCATGATAGAAATTATAGATAAGGAGGAAGATCTAGGAAGGGGAAATCAGCAAAGGAAAGAAGTAAGATATGCGTGTGAGCCTATGTCAGATGATGATGATGAGTACTCACCATATTCTAGTAGCTCAAGTAGTGACATAAGCTCTTCAGTGCATATGTACACTGACACAAAAAATTTAGATAAAGAAGTAACAAGTTGTGTGGAATTATCCACAAAGCAATGTGAAATGAAGCCTCAAATTGGTTCATTAGCAGGCAAAGAATTTGGTCATGCACTTCATTCTAGCCCAAAAATATTTCTATTAGAAATGCCTATTCATCAATGGCCTTGCATTTACAGGACTTAGAAAACTAGGTTACTCATGTTGGGCATTATCCCTCAAATGTAAGTTCATTGCCACCTTTGGCAAGGTAGTCTCACTCCTCATTTTACAACTAAGGGCATCCATCCATGGTCCAAGGTTTTAATTTAGCTGACAAGTGGAGAGCTTCCCAAGGTACTGATCTCTTTCATAGAGAAGTTCCTGATTCATCTCAAGGTTCTCGTTTAGGTGACCAACTCCTTGGAGGTCCACAAATAGACCCATTGATTTCCTAAATTGGTAAAAGGGTAGATGCAATTTTGGAAAGAGTATCCCAATTGAAGAGAAATGAAAATTCTAGTGAGCATAAAGTTATTGTAGATCCAATGGGTGTATCTCCTCCACTGACAAATATATCTGCTTCTAGAGAATTGAGTTTAAATGGAGACTATATGTTCCCAAAAATGCCCTAGTCGAGCAGATGAACCAGATGTTGCTTGAGTAAAGAAGATAGTGGTTTATTAAAGCCTTTGCATTATCACACTTGCTATCAGTTACTACTTTTTGACTGGCTTGCCAGCTACTTCTATGTTAGATTTATTTAATATATAATGTCCTCATGCAAGTACATGCCAACTTTTGTAAACATTTTATTTTGCAAAGGGTTAGTGAGCAATATCAAAGAAAAGGTTCTTGCATGTATTATTTAGACACATATCAATTAGGAAACCATTTTTCTCCCATTACATGGCAGAAATGCCTAGATTAACTTTGTCTGTATCAATAGGCAGCAAGATGAGGGAATAAATATTTGTGAAGAGGAAGTACAAATGTTACTGTCCAAAACCATTTGGAGAGTAATATTCTTCTCCTCATTGTAATAAGAAACTCAAAATGCAGAAGACAACAAATAGCTAGGGCATTTATTTCCTATTACCTATGTCAATTTTAGTTCAATTCCTATTGATGATATTCTCAATGTGTAAAAATAAACTGATGTGTTATTTTAAAGTGGTGTTGACTGAAATTTATGAGCATGTGTCAAATATCCATTTTTCCATAATTTGAAATAGAACCAGTGGTAATATAATCAAATTTGTGAATTTCACATCCAATCATTAGATGTTAATCAAAAGTACAACATAGTAATATTTTTGAACTGATAAAAAATCTTAGTCTTACTTCAAACCTACTTCTGTGTATGTGGGTTCTTGGAGGTATCTACTGAACAATGTGTGGATTTGTAATGTCCCTATCTAGGAACTTACTCACTTTGGTTAAAAATCCTAATTAGAATTTGGATTTCTAATGCCTGTTGTGATATTATTTAAGTTTGCCTCGATCCTTACTGATTAATATTGTAATGAATTGGTTATCCTTGTTTTGATTCTGTAAAAGAATGAGGAGCTCAATCAGTGAGATTCTCCAAATATGATTATAATGACAAGGATTGAGTTTATTATATATCCTAAAATTCTATTCTCAAACAAGAATTTTTTCTCCTATCTGAGAATGAAAGAGTTGTCTGATATATAGATGAACCAATCTTCTCTTGATGACAATAATGTTAGGAATGGGAACACTGAGGGGGGGGGGGGGTTGAATCAGTGTTCACTGTATTTTAACTTTTCTCTTTGATCTTTATACTAAACTTAAATGTTTAAGAACTAAATTAAACATTCACATAAACATGAAACATGAAATCAACACATGACACCAAATATTATTATTGGGAAACCAAAATAGGTAAAAACCCCAGTGGGAATTGACACCCACTAATATTTTGCACTAGTGTTTTGTGATCCTTGTTAGAAGATCCTTTACCCTATTAGGAGTAGCTTTACAATGCTTTAAGTACAATAGACCTTGTCAAGGGTCAGACCCTGTTAGGAGTCTTCTACAATGATCCTTGTTAGGGGAGTGGACTCACTATCCTATAGCTCACTGCTTAGATGGTGAAGGCTACAACCTTCTGATATCAGATACACACTATATCTGTCAGGTGAACTGTCACTATGACACTACTTCTCAGATTAGTTCCTTTGATGCGCTGATGCTTTGACATCTTACAAACATTTACTACATCTCATAGTTGTATGCACCCTAAAATGGTCGCCTAGACTTTGGGTCCCATTTATCCAATTTATCCAATATCAATTTTATGAATCAATGCTTTACAATATATTCAAATCAATTTCCTTGATCAAATCATAATTATTTCAATTATTTCAATTCTCCCTAAGGTTTGAATATTTCATTAAATTTTATTTAATTAAAAGAAATAAATCCCTTTTTAAATAAATAAAATAATGTTATTTAATTGAAATTAATATTCCTTAAATGAAATAATGTTATTTAATTAAATTCCATTTTTAATTAAATGATTTTATTTTATTTAATTAATATTCATCTTTAAATTATATAATCTTATTTTATTTTATTACAAGAGATATTATTCTTTTAAAATAAATAAAATCCTCTCAAAAGATCTTTTGTGATGAAAAAGGAAATAAGTGAAATAAAAATAAATAAAATAAAGAGATTTCATTTTCTCTCCATACTTTCTAAAAATTAGATTTCTTTCCTCTTTTTACATTAATCCCAAATTGATCTTGGAGATGCAATATCTTCCACAATTTCTTATATAAGGAGCCCTCTCCTTCTCAATTAAAAATCTAGAATTTTCATATTATCATTATGCTGAAGATTTTTTTTGACAACATTAGAGCTTTAGAAATCATCATTTTAGATTGCACATTTAGTTTAATTTTCATATAGATTAATTAGTGAAGTAGTTTATTTCTTGTATTGCATATAGATTAATTTCAATAAAATAGTTTATTTCTTGCAATCATATAGTTTAATCTTCATTTCAATAAATTAGTTTAATTTCTTGCATTTGCAATCATATAGATTAGTTTCATTTGCATGCAAGAACTCGATTTAATAGAGATTAGCATTCTTGCTTCTTCTCCTTGAATCTCTCATTCTGTGGTGTACTTGCATGGGTTCAATCTAAGGGCCTCATAGAAAGCCATGCACTCCATAGATAGAGAGCTGTGAATCGATATTCAAGAGCTCATTATTGAGTATCCTTGAATGCAAGGATTCACAGAAGTGTGACACAAATCCATCACACAATAGTGTCTTCACACACTCCTTTTCTTAACACATCTCTCTTACAACTTCGATGCTAAATACAATGGGCACATCTTATATTTATATGCTCATACAAAATAATTGACTAGGTCGGCCCTTACACCTATTACAAACAATAGTTCCAAATGAATTGGCTTAAGCATGCTTACATACAAAAAATTATACATGTCAGAAACCTAAATACAATAGGTGCATAGCCTTTACAACTTTACATTACAATCGCATACCAAAATGTTAACTATCAGCTCCATGCTCTGTTCTCTGCTAGCACACACTGGCTTTGCAACTTCAATTGACTGTATCTTTCACATCCTTGAATATCTAATCATGTGCTCATAGAATAAGCATGAGTATAGTCTAACGAAATTAACTTCTAGAGCGCATACAATAATTCATCCATACACACATGCATTGATGCTCTGAGCTACAGGAACTTTGTACACTATCCAGCCTTCAACAATTAATTGAATTCTGAACCTTACACTAAGTGCGCTGACTCCAAACTGCTAGATGACTTTGTTTCCATAATGAAAACAATATATCAAGTCATATACTCTAGTATATCCAACTTTCCAACAATCTCCCCCTTTTTCATTGATGGAAACAAAGGAATATGGCCGAGTTGCTAACTTTCCTTACTACCAATTTTTTTTTGTCTTCTATACATTTTTATACATAACCTTATCTCCCTATACATCTTATACTCCATATTCTATACACAACTCCCCCTTTGACATTAATGACAAAGGTGTATCAAAAAACTTTATCTACATACACATACTGAGGGAAAACATTTGGATATGCTGTCTTGAGGTTTTGGACTTCCTTCTTCCAAAAAGTTATCAGAGAGTTAACTATTTGGAGATGGGCGCATAAAGCATACTGTAGCTTCTCCATCTTCTCTAAGTGACTTCTGGGACCATGATCATAAGTTATCATGGTGGCATCAATCTCCTTGATGTTCTGATTGAGAATGTCTAGTGAGGGCGTAAGAGCATTCCTTAACTAAGTCTATCTAGATCTTATTTGTGCCATTTATTTCTCCACCTTCTCAATTTTGTCTATCTGTCCTTGGTAGACATTATTGCACATGTTCACATTTGAGGATTTGTCTTTCATTGAACTCTTTACTTGCTCAATCATAGCTTCTGCCTCTTTTATTTTAAAATGAGCATTAGTAAGCTTGTCTGGTTCCATGCATTCTACAATGATTTTTCTTCCTTGATCTACAAATTCTTTCAAGGAAGCTTGACCAATCTTAAGTGAATTCAAGTCTAGTGAAAAATTGCTCATTAGTTTATTTAGTCTCTTCTTTGAGTACTTCTCTTCTGCCACTATGGATGCAGATTCTTCTAGGCTAGAAAAATTGCTTTTGAATTGTGAGATGACTATACTCACGTCATCAACCAAGTGTACTTTTAGCACTTTCTTATCCACAGGAAACAAACTGTTCATAATGTTCATTGATTCCACAAGGAGAGGATTTCTCATGACTTGCTTCTCCTTTGCCTTCTCCATAGCCAAGATGTTGATCTTAATCAGGTCTTCTTCTTTCCAGGAGTCTAAACTACTTGTGTCAGGTTTCAAACTTGACAACAATGCTGAGGAAGGAGTGATGAGAGTGCTATCCATCACTTCTTTTTTTACTATGACTAGTTCAATAGAAGTTTCATCTTTATCTGTTTCTTCTTCTCCTTCTTTCTTCTCTTCTTCTTTCTTTTTTGCTTCTTTCTCATCTGACATGTCTTCTATAAGCACTTCTTCTTGATGAGGGGGAGGCGTGTTGCTGCATAAGATTTCAGCTTCTTCAGTGCCGACAAATGCTTCCTCAAATTTATCCAAATCCTTATCAGTAGCTGTCATGGCTATCTCTAAATTATCTATGATAATAGTGTTGTCTTTGTGTAATTCTGAGATGGGCGCAGACTTGTTTGCCTTTGTTTGAACTTTTGCTATGGGTGCTGAGACCTATTGATGGTACATTAGTGGGCTCTTCCACTTTATCTTCTTTATTGATTTCTTGTATTATGGGTGTAGTAGGAGGATGCATGTGACTTTCCATAAACACCTTCTCAAATGCATTTTCTATCTCTTTGGCAACCAACTCATAATTCTTGTCCATGATGTAAAGTGTCCTTAGTTTGGTTCTCAAATGTGGCTTTACCAAGTTTAACAACATAGATTTTTCTTTTAGAGAACATACTGGAAAACTTTCATCTAAGATCTTTTCTCTGATCCTTAGATCCTCTTCATTTTCTTATCTCTTCTAGAACTCTAAAATGTCCCATAATTTATCTAGAATCAAAGTCTTTAACTCCAAAATTGTCTTTTTGAACTTGAGCATATGTTTGACAATCATACCATGTATTTCTGATTTGTCAATCATATTGTATGTATCATAAAACTTCCCTACTTGATCAATTCTACCCTCATCAATAATTCTTGAGCTCAAAACTTTAAGGCTAGGTCTGAATCCTGCCTTAGGAGGTGCTTGAGTGTTTTTCCTGGTCCTTGTTGCTTGTGAGGATGGATGACTAGTGCTAGCTTCTTTCTTCCTCTTGAATAATGACTTATACTCTGGAGGAGTGGTAAGGTCAATAGTTTCATTGGGTGCAGAAGAAGTTTCTTTAGTTATATCCTTCTGATTATCATCTTTTTTAATTTTTATCTTTTTCATCTTAGGATCTTCTTGTTCTTCTTTTGCCATTGTTCTTTTCAATTCCAAAGCAATCTTCTCTTCCCTTGTTTTTTCAAGATCTTCTTGAGACACACCATGTATTCTCAAGCTCCTTAATGTTACTTTGGCAACCTTTCTTTTTGTAGTTGCACTGTTTAGCTTTGTGTCTACTTCTCTTGTCTTCTCTTCATAAGTTCCCCACCTAGCTTCATTAGGATCTTTGGGGGCTGATAGAAGTACCTATGTATATGCCTCAAGGACCTGTTCCTCTACTTCATAGCCAAGTGGATGAATCCACTTGGTTCTTGGTTCAATAGCTTCCATGCAAGTAGTATCTATTTCAACTATAAAGCATATTGCATCCTTATATTTTCCACAATGCTTTCTAGAATCATGTACCTCATTTGCATCTTTGACCTAAAGGTCTTCAATTCCAATGTTACATAATCTCTCAATGTGCTCTCAGTGGATGGTTTGAGGGATATCTGTGGCATGGTTGGCATGAATTTGTCCAAATACAAATCTGACACTTTCCCAACTATATGAAGGTACATATAGATGATTAGGGACCCAAACTGAAATATCTTTGTTTTGTCATGTTTGATAGCCTTGATGTTGTCAATCAACTATGCGTGCAAGATTTCACACAAGTTGAATTCACCATATTCCTTTACAAGTCTTATGGCTGCTAGAATAGTGCCCACAGACATACTATTCACCCTGCTGGTGTGATGAAATCTATAACCCTATATCATTGACATCAATTTGATGTCTGCTTGCTCTATACGCTCAATAGTCATGTTGCGCCTATCACTTCTTGACTTACATGCTTGCTCCACCATTTTCCTGACATCCTTTCCCACTGTAAGGATGACTCCTATCCTAGAAAGGCCTGTCATCTCATGTATCAAGTCTCCTATGATTCTTACTGGTACATCTCCAATCCAAAATGGATCATCATGGATTCTGCTCAATAAAGTCTTTATCCATTTAGTTTCATAGAATTCATATGCCATGGCATACTCAACAATAGGGTGATCATTCCATTTGGTGTATTCATCCATGAATGTTTTATCTGGTTTCAACAATGTGTCCATGTGCACCCTTAACCTATCTAGTCCATCAGATTCCTTCTTATAGTAGATGTAAGCCCTTATGTCTTCCACATGCATGATGCCCATAGGCGTGCGGGAGAATGCTCCCTCTAAATCATCTAGGGTTGATTTAAATGGGTGCCTCTTGAAAACATATCTTTTCTTCTCAGCGACATCATAAACAATGGGAGTGGCCATGACTTGCTTGATAATTGCTTTCCAGTTGATCTCTAAGATAATTTTGATGACTTCTGAATCGTCGCAATGAACTTAGGGTTTCTGTAGCCGATCAAATGCACTACAAACACTAATAGTTCAATCTCTAAGTCTTCACAACAACTTCCAAGTATTTTTCTTCTCTCCAATTGCTCTGAATTTGAATGCAATGAGTAATGAAACAACATTCTATGTACTTAAAGTGAGAATTCTACCATTAATGCAAGTCACGTAAACCAGGGTGTCACTTCAAAATTTCCAACTCGAGTTCTGCTAACAATTAGCATGTGCACTCTTGCACAAAGGTCCCTTAACACTCCAAAAGCTTAAGTCCAAAGGCGCATATTTTGATAATGAGTATACTAGCCACGCAAGGGTTTAGAGCTAAATTAGCTCCCCCTATGACCCTGAGGGCCATTCATGTAGATGTAGAGGTTGCATCCACTAGGGATGCATCCAATACATACTCATCAGTCTTTTCCTTCTTTTCTAACCAAATCAAGCTTGCATCATCTGAGGCTTTCACAAAATTGACTTCTCCTTTGGGATCCAATACTGGTTTTTCAACCTTTTTAGGGTTTTCTTGACCTTGCGTCCTTGATCTGCAAAACTTTGAGATATGTCCAGCCTTGTTATAGGAGTGACAAATGACTGGAGGTCTCATATTCCTTGATCCATTGACATGAGTCACCATTATACATTGTTTTGTTGAGTGACCATTATAGTTACATGTCTAACATGTAACATTCTGAGAGCTTCTTACATTTGTTTGATTCTGATTCCTTTGATCATGTTGAATCATGTTCTTCTTACTAGTTTTGCAATTCATAGCTTTATGACCAAATCTATTGCATGAATAATTATAACCATTAAAAGGTTTTACCTTAGTACAATTCCTTGCATTGTGTCCATACTTGTTACATGCAAAACAAGTGCATTCTCTAGGCTTGCACTCATTCTTTGGAGGTCCACCATTGTCTTTGGTTTGATCTTTAGTCTTTTTAGTATTAGTAAAGTCCTTTTGTGTATTCTTTCATGCTCGCATGTTGTCAATCTGGTATTATGCTTCATTGTATCCAATACAACTAGTGTCTCCTTTGGCTCTCCTTGCATACAACTGAGATTCTATCAAATCAGAACTGGTGTGCAATTTGTCAATGTGATCCTTAGCTTCTTTCAATTTTGTTTCCTAACTTTCTTTGGTGTTTCTTAGCTCCAAGATATCCATGTTGGCTAATCTTAATTCTTCATTGAGTTGAAGATTCTCTTTGACCTATTCATTGTATGCTTCCTGATTGTTGATCAGTTTGTCATCAAATTCTTCAAGCTTTTCTTTTAAGGATGCATTTTCTTCATTCATCTTTTTGACCATTATCCCCAAATCACTAGTGGAACATTCTTTTAGATCCCTTCTTAGCCTTTTGATAACTAATTGTGCATCACTAAATTTTTCTTTTAGTTCTTCAATTTCTCTATCTGAATTGTCTAGGTCTTCAAGAGTGGCTTCAATATTTTCTTCAGATGTTTCATTTCTAATTTGTCCATGATCTCCTCAAGTGGTTAAACTTCTTTATTGAGGACCAGAGCTTTGATACCAATTGTTAGGAATGGGAACATTGAGAGGGGGGGGGGGGTGAATCAATGTTCACTGTATTTTAACTTTTCTCTTTAATCCTTATACTGAACTTAAATATTTAAGAAATGAATTAAAAATTCACATACACATGAAACATGAAATAAACACATGACACAAAATACGATTATAGGGAAACCCAAATAGGTAAAAACATCGGCAGGAATTGACACCCACTAATATTCTGCACTAGTGTTTTGTGATCCTTGTTAGAAGATCCTTTACCCTGTTAGGAGTAGCTTTACAATCCTTTAAGTACAGTAGACCTTGTCAAGGGTTAGACCCTATTAGGAGTCTTTTACAATGATCCCTATTAGGGGAGTGGACTCACTTTCCTAGAGCTCACTGCTTAGATGGTGAAGGCTACAACCTTCTAATATCAGATACACACTATATCTGCAAGGTGAACTATCATTGTGATACTACTTGTCAGATCAGTTCCTTTGATGCACTAATTCTTTAACCTCTTACAAATCTTTACTACATCTCATAGTGTCTTCACACACTACTTCTCTTCTTAACATATCTCTTTTACAACTTCCATGCTAAATACAATGGGCACATCTTATATTTATACACTCATACAAAATAATCGACTAGGTCAGCCCTTAGACCTATTACAAACAATGCTTCCAAATGAATTGGCTTAATCATACTTAAATACAAACAAATATACATATCAGAAACCCAAATATAATAGGTGCATAGCCTTTAGAAATTTACATTACAATCGAATACCAAAATGTTAACTTTCAGCTTCATGCTCTGTTCTCTGCTAGCACACACTGGCTATTCAACTTCAACTGATTGTATCTTTCACCTCCTTTCATATCTGATCATGCACTCATAGACTAAGCATGAGTATAGTCTAACCAACTTAAATTCTAGGGCACATACCATAATTCATCCGTACATACGTGCGCTGATGCTCTGAGCTGTAGGAACTTTGTACACTATCCAGTCTTCAACACTTAACTGAATTCTGAACTTTACACTAAGTGCACTGACTCCAAACTGCTATATGAATTTGTTGCCATAATGAAAACACTATATCAAGTCATATACTTTAGTATAGCCAACTTTCCAACAACTAATAGATTCAAAAAAGTAAATTGGTGTAGAGATAAGAAGTAATCAACTTCCAGTAGTATTGGTTTGACCCAGGAGACTTACACTAGTTCTCTGCTACCAGTGATGCCAAAGATACCCTAGTCTACTCCCTTGGTATTAGAGACATGTAGAATGATGAAGCAAGCGTGACTAGAAAACTTTTTTTGAGACCAACATTTTGATGGACATTGATTCGAAGAAAACAGAGGGAAAATGTTCAAGTGGAAAATACTTCTAATGTTCATTCTTTTAAGTTGCATACCTTCATGAAATATGCTAATTTTTAGGAGCCCTTTGACATCATTTTTGAAAATTTATTGAGCTCGAAGTTCCCTTCTGAATCATTGTAATCATGCCAATCCATCTCTTGTTTGCTATCAATCATACATATTGATAGAGATACCAAAGATGATTGTTATGTACATTTTGTACATAATTACATGCCAATGCTCTTGGAGTATGATATAAGGATATACATTCTTCCTCTCATGCTACCTCCATGAATCATATCTTTGAATGGGGAAATATCATGAAATATCTATTATGGTCCCATTAAGCATGGTAGGTAAAATACATGATAGGTTATTGGTGTTATTCTCCTAGATGCTTATAATAGATTTAATATTTCTCTAAATATTTGTCAACTACTATTATAATTGAAGCCAAAAGTTTACGCAATTGAAAAATATCTCCATCCATGAATCAAGGAAGTTGTAGGGAGATCTCTGAGGTATCGTACATGCCATTCCCTTCTGCTAGGATCCACAAGAGTCACCATTGTTCTTTCTCTTGATAATTTGAGTTTATCTACAAATGTGTTTGGTGTTGTCTGCAAAAAAAATTTTCACATAAAATAAGCAACATTACCTTAAGAACCATCTAAACACTATTATTAAAAAATACATATCAAAACATTTTCGAGTGATGTTAGAAGTCACAGTGTTCCTTAGTTCAAATGGCCAACTTTGCGTATCCTTCCAACTGTCGGTCGTAGCATCAATCTGTCTATTCCAATAGCTCTAAATAGTTAGGAAAATGCTATTGGAAACCTCTTTCACCATGCATAGTCATTCAATTGCCACTGTCGACGACTCTAGGCCAAAGTGTCCCTTAAGGTCCCTTAAGCATGAAATTAGTGATCTTTGTAGGGTCATATCTCAGAGCTAATGTGAGGTAGAATTGATCCATCAGGTGCTATGGGACTATGTTCCTGGGGACTACAAAAGCCTATCTCAGTTTTCAGAGATTCAAGTTTGTTTAAATTTGGCAACACATTCTCAGTCGATGTTAGAACTCACAATGTTCCTCAGTTCAAATGGCCAGTGTTGCATATCCTTCCAACCATTAGTCCTAGAAACAAACCATTTATTCCAACAACTCTGAATGGCCATGTAAACACTAGTGGCAACCTCATTCACTATGCATAGTCATTCGATCCCCGTTGATGACTCCGGGTTGAAGTGTCCCTCAAGGTCGCTTAAGCATGAAATCAGAGATCTTTATGGGGTCATATCTTGGAGCTCATGCAAGGTAGCATCAATCTATTAGTTGCTACAACATCATATTTCTAGGGCCTACAATAACCTTTCTCATTTTTTAGAGATTCAAGTTCGTTCAAAAACTGCAACACATTCCTAGTCGATGTCAGAACTCAAAGTGTTCCTTAGTTCAAATGATCAACATTTCGTATCCTTCCAACCGTCATTCATAGAATTGATCTGGCTATTCCAACAGCTTTGACTGGCTAGGCAAACACTAGTGGCAACCTCGTTCTCCATGCATAGTCATTCAATTGCCACCGACGACTCCAGGGTGAAGTGTCCCTCAAGGTCCCTTAAACATGAAATCAATGATCTTTTTGGGGTCATATCTTGAAGCTCATGTGAGGTATCATTGATCTATTAGGTGCTACGGGACCACGTTGCCAGGGCCTACAAAAGCCTATCTCAATTTTCAAAGATTCAAGTTCGTTTAAATTTGGCAACACATTCTTGGTCGATGTCAGAACACACAATGTTCCTCAGTTCAAATGTCCAACATTGAGTATCCTTCCAATTTTTGATCGTAGCAATGAACCATCTATTCCAATAGCTCCGAATGGCTGGTTAAATGCTAGTGGAAACCTTGTTTGCCATGCATAGTTGTTTCTGTTAGAAAGTAAAGTCCACCAAGATAACTGAGAGGGGGGGAGGGGGGGTGAATCAGTTATCAGATAATTATAACCTTTATCAACTTCAACAAAATTTAACCATATAAGAAATGTAATCAACAACCATAGAATGATATTCATATACAATAACACAATGACACAAGACATGTTGACTAGGGAACCTCTTGATCAAAGAGTAAACCCCGGTGGGAATGATACCCAAAAAAGATGCACTAATATGAATATTCCTTGTCAAAGGATGGACTTTGTTAGGAGTCTTATGAAATACATTCAGTACATATGAATCCCTATTAGGAGATTTTGAATCCCTAATAAAAGATTCTAACTTTGTTAGGAGTTATGGAAGACAAAAGGACCCATTACCCAAACAACTTCAATGGAAAGATCACTGAACACACTGTCCACTTGATCTCTAGATTATTCAATAGAATAATATCAAATCATTACTGATCAATCAACATGTTACCTCTTCTCTAACTATTCCAAACTGCACTCACTACTACACCAGATCTCAGATTTAGATCTCTATACCTTCTTTCCACAAATTTGGTTTCACAATTTCATTCAATCTTTTCTTCACTTCATTTCATACATTACAATAAGGAAAAAATTCCTTTCTTTACACCACACTCAATTAATTACAAATGAGTTGGCATCCAATTTGCAAAATAAAAGTTTCCACATGTTACATCAAAATTACACAAAACTATCAGCTTCCAATTAGAATAACTCTTCACTCGTGCGACCTTGAAGTTTGCACTATCATCCACGTCACAATCAACATGTCTTAAAATTACCTTTAACTGCGCATAACCAAATTCCATCCTGATTAGGAGATATCATCCAATTTCCAAAAACCACTACTCAGGAACACAGCCTGAATACTGCTTCCACTAAAATGATCATAACTTCCATGAATAAATGAATTACTATCTGTGCTCTTAACCATGAACATATAACATATCATAGAGTATATCCTCAACATTACATAGTTTGATCTTCAATATCCCATGTGCACTCATTTGAACACTGTCTACTCCTTTGCTAATCTCAGTAGATCACTGTCTTGACATCAATGACAATCATAGTCATGAATGCAACAACAACTACTATAGAATGGCTGCTAATACTCCATAAGATATATTCAACATTCATTCCTAACAATCTCCCCCATTTTCATTGATGGCAACATAGATGAAAAACATCCAATGTTCCATGAATCTAATACTGCAACACTACTGCTCTAAGAGTATTTTCAAGTCCTCTTCATCAATCAAATCTTTCTTTGTTTTTCCATTCAATTATTTCCAATAGGTGGTACAAATGGTTTTTCACGTACACTTCTCCCCCATTGACATTAATGACAAAAATTTCATCATTATGTCAACAACAACTTCAATGTCAAAAGATATTGTTCAGAAAATACATTCACTAGAGTCCTCATGACTCAGCTCAGATACACATACTCCCCCATAAAGGAAGTACCAACATCCAGTCTAGAAGAAAGATAGGGCTCATATACCACTGGATTGATGCAATAATCTACACCACTTCTTAAAAGTAGGTTGGGGCATAACCCCAAGCATACCTCTCAGATACTCAAATGTATCCTTCAACAAAGGTTTTCTAAATATATCTACTATCTTCTCCTTTGTGCTTATGTTTTCAAGTCTGACTTTTTTCTCAACAACTTTCTCTCTTACTACATGATACTTAATCTCTATATGCTTTGTCTTAGAATGTAATATAGGGTTCTTAGACATACTAACTATGCTGGTGTTATCACAATGTCTGACTATAGGCTCAACAAATTTTATTCTAATATCCTTCAGCATCTGCTTCATCCAAATTATCTGGTTACAATTTTTTGCTACTGCTACATACTTAGCTTCTGATGTGCTTTGTGAAATATACTTCTTGCTTAACCAAGAAACCAATCTTCCTCCAAGGAAAAATGGTCCACCACTAGTGCTCTTTTTATCATCAACATTGCCTCCCCAATCAGCATCTGTATATGCACATAGGGTAAAGTCATCATATTTTTCATACCATAATCCATAGTCCATTGTGCCTCTTAAATATCTCAGTATCCTCTTTACTACTGCATAATGTGATTCTCTAGGTTCAACTTGAAATCTTGCTACAATTCCAACTGAATGTGCTATATCAGGCCTTGTATGTGTAAAGTACTATAATCCTCCAATCATAGATCTATACTTCTTCTATTCAACTATAGGAGTCTTATCTGTGCTAGATAATTTATGTCTAGTTACCATAGGTGTTCCAACTAGTTTACAGTTCTCCATTCCAAATATTTTCAACAAATCATTCAAGTACTTTGTCTGACTAACAAAGATATCATCATTGTTCTGTGTTATCTGCAATCCCAAAAAATATTTCATTTCACCAATCATACTCATTTAAAATTTAGTCTTCATTTTAGCTACAAATTTATCACTATCTTCATCTTCTCCTCCAAAAATAATATCATCAACAAAAATAACTATAATCAACAATCCATTTTCAATTTCTTTTGTATATAGGTTTCTATCAATTGTTCCTTTTGTAAATCCCAATTTTATCAAATACTTGTCCAATCTTGCATACCATGTTCTAGGTGCTTGTTTTAGTCCATATAATGCTTTCTTCAATTTACATACCATGTCTCCTTCTTGAGTTACAGGAAAACTTTCAGGCTACTCAATGTAGACTTCTTCCAATTCTCCATAGAATCTTCTAGTCCTTACAGTAGGACCACTCAAATTTGTATGAACAATCTCCAACTTCTTTGCTGAAGTAAACTTCTTATGAGGAAATGAACTTCTCTTTTGTTTAGCCATCACACATTCCTTACAAATTTATGAAGGGTGCTCCCCTTAATAACACAAAAACATAACAGAAAGAGAGAAACAATAATAATTTGTAAGAACAGAAAATGGGCTTCTTATTATATCCACAAATGTGGAATTACAAACTTTCAAAATTACAATATGCAAAGACACATGGGCATTTCCGTTACAATATTCTGTAGGACAAAGCCTCGAATTATTACCCAGATCTACTACCCCAGAATTGTCTAGAAAACACTACGTGCCTTCTTTATATAGGCAATTTCCACCACCCAAGAAGGTTCCAAAAATTTAGCCTTTAGGGCCGACTATACATAGAATTATTTTATTTTCACAATTTTTACAATAGGGTCAGCTCAAAAGAAATATAAAATATGCTTTTAGGTAGCCCAAGTTCCGGAGGCCATAAAGAAATTGTGAAAGTGATGTTACCTCTCTTTGACTGTGCTAAACTGCACTCACTGCTACACTAGATCTCAGATTTAGATCTCTATACCTTCTTTCCACATATTCGCTACTCAGGAACACTGCCTGAATACTACTTCCACTAAAATACTCATAACTTCCATGAATAAATGAATTATTGTTTGCGCTCTTAACCATGAACATATAACATGTCATAGATTATATCCTCAACATCGCATAGCTTGATTTTTAATATCCCATGTGTGCTAATACGAACACTGTCTACTCCTCTGCTAATCTCAGTAGATCACTATGTTGACATCAATGACAATCATAGTCATGAATGCAACAACTACTACAGAATGGCTACTAATACTCCATAAGATATATTCAGCATTCATTCCTAATAGTTTGATCCCCACCAATGACTCTGGGCTAAAGTGTCCCTTAAGGTCACTTAAGCATGAAATTAGTGATCTTTTTAGGGTAATATCTTGGAGCTCATGTGAGGTAGCATCAATCTATCAGTTGCTATGGGACCATGTTGTCGGGGCTTACAATAAATTGTCTTGGTTTTCAGAGATTCAAGTTCATTTAAAATTGACAACACATTCTTCGTCGATGTCAGAACTCAAAGTGTTCCTCAGTTCAAATGGTCAACATTGCATATCCTTCCAATCATTGGTCATAGCATTGATTCATCTATTCCAACAGCTCTGAATGGCTGGGTAAATGCTAGTGGCAACCTCATTCACCACACATAGTCATTCCATCCCGGCCGATAACTCTAGTCTAAAGTGTCCCTCAAGGTCCCTTAAGCATGAAATTAATGATCTTTGAGGGGTCATATCTTGGAGATCATACAAGGTAGAAATAATCTATTAGTTTCCACAAGACCGTGTTGTCGGGGCCTACAATAACCTATCTTAGTTTTTAGAGATTCATGTTCGTTTAAAATTGATAACACATTCTCGGTCAATGTTAGAACTCAAATTGTTCCTCAGTTCAAATGGCAAACATTGCATATCCTTCCAACCATCAGTCATAGCATCAAACTGTCTATTCCAACATCTCTGAATGGTTGGGTAAATGCTAGTGGCAATCTCATTCGCCATGTATAGTCATTTGATCCCCGCCGATGACTCTGGGCCAAAGTGTCCCTCAAGGTCCCTCAAGCATGAAATCAAAAATCTTTGTTGGGTCATATCTTAGAGCTTATGTGAGGTAGCATCAATCCATTAGGTGCTACAAGACCATATTTCTGAAGCCTACATAAGACTATCTCCATTTTCAAAGATTCAAGTTTGTTTATATTTGGTAACACATTCTCAGTTGATGTCAAAACTCACAGTGTTCCTCAATTCAAATGGCCAACATTGCGTATCTTTCCAACAGTCAATCATAGCATGGAACCATCTATTCCAAAAGCTCTAAATGGTCAGGTAAATGCTAGTGGCAACCTTGTTCACCACACACAATTGTTTGATCCCCGCTGATGACCCTGTGTTGGAGTGTCCCTCAAGGTCGCTTAAGCATGAAATTAGCGATCTTTATGGGGTCATATCTAAGAGCTCATACGAGGTATAATCGATCTGTTAGGTGTTATGAGACCATGTTAGCAAGGCCTACAATAGCCTATCTCAGTTTTCAGATATTCAAGTTTATTTATATTTGGAAACACATTCTTGGTCAATGTGAGAACCCACAGTGCTCCTCAATTCAAATGACCAACATTGCATATCTTTCCAACCATCAGTCATAGCATGGAACCATCTATTCCAACATCTCCAAATGGTTAGGTATATGCTGGGAGAAAGCTCATTTGGCACACAATTTTTTGAGCCCCATCGACGACTCCTGGCCGAAGTGTCCCTCAAGGTCCCTTAAGCATGAAATCAATGATCTTTATGGGGTCATATCTTGGAGCTTGTGAAAGGTAGTAACAATCTATTAGGTGCTATAGGACGATGTTACTGAGGCCTACAATAGCCTGACTCAGTTTTCAAAGATTCAAGTTCATTTATATTTGGAAACACATTCTCAGTCAATCTCAGAATCACAGTGTTCCTCACTTCAAACGGCCAACATTGCGTATCTTTCCAACTCTCAGTCATAGCATGGAACTGTCCATTCCAACAGCTCCAAATGGTCAGGTAAATGCTAGGGGAAACCTTGTTCAGCACACATAGTCATTCAAACCTTGTCGATGACTCTGGGCTAAAGTGTCCCTCGAGTTCCCTTAAGCATGAAATGACCGATCTTTGCAAGGTCATATCTCAGAGCTCATGCAAGGTAGCATCATTCCATCAGGTGCTACATGACCATGTTACCAAGGCCTACAATAACATGTTTGAGTTTTTAGAGATTAAATTTTGTTTATATTTGGAAACACATTTTCGATCGATGTTAGAACTCACAGTGTTCCTCAGCTCAAATGACCAACGTTGTGTATCTTGCCAACCATCAGTTGTAGCATGGAACCGTCTATTCCAACAGCTCCAAATGGTCAATTAAATGCTAGGGGAAACCTCATTCGATGCACACAATCATTCGAACCCAGTCGATGACTCCAGGCCAAAGTGTCCCTCAAGGTCCCTTAAGCATAAAATTATAAATCTTTGTAGGGTCATATCTCAAAGCTCGTGTGAGGTAGCATTGATTTGTTAGGTGCTATGAGACTGTGTTTCCAAGGCCTACAATAGCCTATCTCAATTTTTAGATATTCAAGTTCGTTTATATTTGACAACACATTCTTGTTAGATATCAGAACTCATAGTGTTCCTTAGTTCAAATGGCCAACATTACGTATCTTTCAAACTGTCGGTCATAGAATCGAACAATTTGTTCCAGCAACTTTAAATGGCCAGATAAATGCTACTAACAATATTTTTTGGCACACACAATCATTTGAACACCACCAAACACTTCGGGGTGAGCAGTAGGATGAGTGCAAATATGTATTCTAGTGTTTTTCATTAATAATCAGTCAGTTAGGGGACAATTAGAAGTTAGTTTGTAAAAGAATAAGCTTGCACATCCACATCCACTGTAGTAATCTTATTAATAAAAGAACTCTTTCCAACATTAAGGTACCTAGAGATCAAAATAGGCCTGGTATTGGGGTCAATAGACAATAACCTTGCCATATGCCACCTCACCTATTCAAGGTCATGTCTTTATATTATGATTATCCCATGGAATAGGGAATGCACCAATGAATATAAATGTTTGATTCCATGTAATCTTGGATAGGTTGTGACATAGAAATAGTGCCTTATATTATATTTATACATTTCTACATTCATTTCATTACTTTTGTTATTATTACAGTCAATGAATTGACTGTTATTGAGGACAATGACTGGTATTTGTAGCACAGTCACCAAGTTAAACATACATTGATAAACATTCAAGCATAACTATAAGGCATGGGAAATTTAAAAAGTATAAGACATCCACATAAATATAAATTAGTATACATCAATACACCAAACACATGAATTGCATACCTAAAACATAAATAATATATATTCGTAGGGCATAAAGCCAAATATATATGTCCAATAATGTCATACATTGAATATATTCAATAAAGTTAAACTAGCTTCCTCAAAGCCAAATGGATGTACAACGTATCACTTATACAATATACAAAAAATATGTCCACTAATTCCATATAGGCATACAATCCATATCCCTAATCTAGTCCTTTCCCTCCAGGGGAAGAAAAAACTCCCAAGCTGTCTTTGATCATCACGTGAATGGAGATGTAGTGCATGTTGTATTCCTTTGAGTTCACTCATTCATCCTCCTGTTTAGACTCTTCTGTATCTTGAGCTGATAAAAAATAAATTAAGCATCAATAACTAATATACATCAAATTAAATTATACAATGACATAAAATTGAATATTCGCTTACCACTAGAAAATAGTCACTATGTTCATCCACTGAAGGTGCATGCTAGCAATCTGGAGTAATAAGTCCCTACAACAATGATCAAAATAATAATTAGAATATGTACATGAATATTATTATAAAATTCAATACAAACTATTAAAATAACAATTAAAATTAAGTGATCTCTTTCATACCTCAGTCAGTGCTTCAAAACTAGCTACTGCTGCAACTACTCCATGATCCAAAGTATCATAGACAAAAGAAGGAGTCTCTGATGTCAATAACTAAAAATGAAACAAAAAAAGTATTATGCAGTTATCAAGATTACATATATTTTTTACAACCCTACTAATGAGTAAATGATAACTTCATGAAGGTTCCACCACATCCTTCAGTGTGCAGTGTCGAAGTCGAAGCTCCAACATTCAACTAGAGCACATGTACACTGAAAATTATAAGATAACCATTCATATAAGAACATACTACTGACATGCTAATTGACAACACATTCAAGTTTTCAGAGATTCAAGTTCATTTAAAATTGACAACACATTCTTCGTCGATGTCAGAACTCAAAGTGTTCCTCAGTTCAAATGTTCAACATTGCATATCCTTCCAGTCATTGGTCATAGCATTGATTCATCTATTCCAACAGCTCTGAATGGCTGGGTAAATGCTAGTGGCAACCTCATTCACCACACATAGTCATTCCATCCCCGCCGACGACTCTAGTCTAAAGTGTCCCTCAAGGTCCCTTAAGCATGAAATTAATGATCTTTGAGGGGTCATATCTTGGAGCTCATACAAGGTAGAAACAATCTATTAGTTTCTACAAGACCGTGTTGTCGGGGCCTACAATAACCTATCTTAGTTTTTAGAGATTCATGTTCGTTTAAAATTGGCAACACATTCTCGGTCAATGTTAGAACTCAAATTGTTCCTCAGTTCAAATGGAAAACATTACATATCCTTCCAACCATCAGTCATAGCATCAAACTGTCTATTCCAACATCTCTGAATGGTTGGGTAAATGCTAGTGGCAATCTCATTCGCCATGTACAGTCATTTGATCCTCGCCGATGACTCTGGGCCAAAGTGTCCCTCAAGGTCCCTCAAGCATGAAATCAAAAATCTTTGTTGGGTCATATCTTAGAGCTTATGTGAGGTAGCATCAATCCATTAGGTGCTACGAGACCATATTTCTGAAGCCTACATAAGACTATCTCCATTTTCAAAGATTCAAGTTTGTTTATATTTGGTAACACATTCTCAGTTGATGTCAAAACTCACAGTGTTCCTCAATTCAAATGGCCAACATTGCGTATCTTTCCAACAGTCAATCGTAGCATGGAACCATCTATTCCAAAAGCTCTAAATGGTCAGGTAAATGCTAGTGGCAACCTTGTTCACCACACACAATTGTTTGATCCCCGCTGATGACTCTGTGTTGGAGTGTCCCTCAAGGTCGCTTAAGCATGAAATTAGCGATCTTTATGGGGTCATATCTAAGAGCTCATACGAGGTATAATCAATCTGTTAGGTGCTATGAGACCATGTTAGCAAGGCCTACAATAGCCTATCTCAGTTTTCAGAGATTCAAGTTTATTTATATTTGGAAACACATTCTTGGTCGATGTGAGAACCCACAGTGCTCCTCAATTCAAATGACCAACATTGCATATCTTTCCAACCATCAGTCGTAGCATGGAACCATCTATTCCGACATCTCCAAATGGTTAGGTATATGCTGGGAGAAACCTCATTTGGCACACAATTTTTTGAACCCCATCGACGACTCCTGGCCGAAGTGTCCCTCAAGGTCCCTTAAGCATGAAATCAATGATCTTTATGGGGTCATATCTTGGAGCTTGTGCAAGGTAGTAACAATATTTTAGGTGCTATAGGACCATGTTACTGAGGCCTACAATAGCCTGACTCAGTTTTCAAAGATTCAAGTTCATTTATATTTGGAAACACATTCTCAGTCAATCTCAGAATCACAGTGTTCCTCACTTCAAACGGCCAACATTGCGTATCTTTCCAACTCTCAGTCGTAGCATGGAACTGTCCATTCCAATAGCTCCAAATGGTTAGGTAAATGCTAGGGGAAACCTTGTTTGGCACACATAGTCATTCAAACCTTGTCGATGACTCTGGGCTAAAGTGTCCCTCGAGTTCCCTTAAGCATGAAATGACTGATCTTTGCAAGGTCATATCTCAGAGCTCATGCAAGGTAGCATCATTCCATTAGGTGCTACATGACCATGTTGCCAAGGCCTACAATAACATGTCTGAGTTTTTAGAGATTAAAGTTTGTTTATATTTGGAAACACATTTTTGATCGATGTTAGAACTCACAGTGTTCCTCAGCTCAAATGACCAATGTTGTGTATCTTTCCAACCATCAGTTGTAGCATGGAACCGTCTATTCCAACAGCTCCAAATGGTCAATTAAATGCTAGGGGAAACCTCATTCGATGCACACAATCATTCGAACCCAGTCGATGACTCCAGGCCAAAGTGTCCCTCAAGGTCCCTTAAGCATAAAATTATAAATCTTTGTAGGGTCATATCTCAAAGCTCGTGTGAGGTAGCATTGATCTGTTAGGTGCTACGAGACTGTGTTTCCAAGGTCTACAATATCCTATCTCAATTTTTAGATATTCAAGTTCGTTTATATTTGGCAACACATTCTTGTTAGATATTAGAACTCATAGTGTTCCTTAGTTCAAATGGCCAACATTATGTATCTTTCAAACTGTCAGTCATAGAATCGAACAATTTGTTCCAACAACTTTAAATGGCCAGATAAATGCTACTAACAATCTTTTTTGGCACACACAATCATTTGAACACCGCCAAACACTTCGAGGCGAGCAGTAGGATGAATGCAAATATGTATTCTAGTGTTTTTCATTAATAATCAGTCAGTTAGGGGACAATTAGAAGTTAGTTTGTAAAAGAATAAGCTTGCACATCCACATCCACTGTAGTAATCTTATTAATAAAAGAACTCTTTCCAACATTAAGGTACCTAGAGATCAAAATAGGCCTGGTATTAGGGTCAATAGACAATAACCTTGCCATATGCCACCTCACCTATTCAAGGTCATGTCTTTATATTATGATTATCCCATGGAACAGGGAACGCACCAATGAATATAAATGTTTGATTCCATGTAATCTTGGATAGGTTGTGACATAGAAATAGTGCCTTATATTATATTTATACATTTCTGCATTCATTTCATTACTTTTGTTATTATTACAGTCAATGAATTGACTGTTATTGAGGACAATGACTGGTATTTGTAGCACAGTCACCAAGTTAAACATACATTGATAAACATTCAAGCATAACTATAAGGCATGGGAAATTTAAAAAGTATAAGACATCCACATAAATATAAATTAGTATACATCAATACACCAAACACATGAATTGCATACCTAAAACATAAATAATATATATTCGTAGGGCATAAAGCCAAATATATATGTCCAATAATGTCATACATTGAATATATTCAATAAAGTTAAACTAGCTTCCTCAAAGCCAAATGGATGTACAACGTATCACTTATACAATATACAAAAACTATGTCCACTAATTCCATATAGGCATACAATCCATATCCCTAATCTAGTCCTTTCCCTCTAGGGGAAGAAAAAAATCCCAAGCTGTCTTTGATCATCACGTCAATGGAGATGTAGTGCATGTTGTATTCTTTTGAGTTCACTCATTCATCCTCCTGTTTAGACTCTTCTGTATCTTGAGCTGATAAAAAATAAATTAAGCATCAATAACTAATATACATCAAATTAAATTATACAATGACATAAAATTGAATATTCGCTTACCACTAGAAAATAGTCACTATGTTCATCCACTGAAGGTGCATGCTAGCGATCTGGAGTAATAAGTCCCTACAACAATGATCAAAATAATAATTAGAATATGTACATGAATATTATTATAAAATTCAATACAAACTATTAAAATAACAATTAAAATTAAGTGATCTCTTTCATACCTCAGTCAGTGCTTCAAAACTAGCTACTGCTGCAACTACTCCATGATCCAAAGTATCATAGACAAAAGAAGGAGTCTCTGATGTCAATAACTAAAAATGAAACAAAAAAAGTATTATGCAGTTATCAAGATTACATATATTTTTTACAACCCTACTAATGAGTAAATGATAACTTCATGAAGGTTCCACCACATCCTTCAGTGTGCAGTGTCGAAGTTGAAGCTCCAACATTCAACTAGAGCACACGTACACTGAAAATTATAAGATAACCATTCATATAAGAACATACTACTGACATGCTAATTATAATGCATTATTACATATATACCCATGGACTCAATGGTGATGTCACAAAGCCAAGTGAAAGAATGTGATCATCGTGCCTCAGGATTTTGATCATAATTTATCAAGTAATTTAGTCATTCATTAATTTATTAATTAAATATAATCAAGTAAATAAAATTAACATGCAAATAAAGATACCTCAAGGAAAGTGGCACGATGCCCTTCGTTGTCTATTGTAAACGTCAATGGTCCACTAGTGAATGTCTAATGCATATGCACAATATGTTATGATATAATTATTCATATAATTACATAATAATCAAATATGTTAATTAAATTTTTTTATTTGATACATACTTGTTTAATTGACGACGATGTGTAAAAGGGGACATGAGGATCATTTCCACTTCCACTACCACTGCCACCAATATTCTTGCCCTGAATTTTCATCATAATCAATAAATACGAAATTAATTAGTTATTCTTTTATAAATAAAATATGCTCAAAGTAATTTAAAGAACTTGGAAATATTTACCTATGTGTCAATGCCAAATTTCATATTTAGGAAGCTATCAGTCATCATTCCAAGATCCTCTTCCTCTCTCTCACCAGTACCAAATGTGCACAAGGATCCACATGACCAACAAATATGCCCCCTCAAGGATTGACCATGGTCACCCTCAACTAAAGGACTGGCACATTGAATGAGATTCGGTGTCAGTGCACTAATTGTGCCTAGTGTGTCTGCCTCTACATGTTCCTTCATAATGAAAGGAATAGTTACATGATCCACCTATGGCTTGCCAATAGGAACCCTAGGTGCATTAGGGTCACAATGTGCCCCCACTCAATCAAATGATGACCCCCCTCCTCTACCTTGAGAATCTAGAATGTCAAAATAATTTGGCACCTCCTCGAGTACAAACTCACAATAGAGTTTCCTCAAGAAATATATAGGGACCTAATGATTGTTACAAGGAGGTGAATCAAAGACCATCCACCATCTCTCCCAAAAATTGTTTTTAATGTCTTCATTTAAGCACCAATGAATTGGAAACCTCCTTGTTGTAGTTCTAAGAGTATCGGTGTCCCCTACTTTTTAAAATAGATTGCAAATGTCATCTTTTGTGATTTTTTTCTTTTTTATCTCTGCATAAGATAATTTATTTTCAAAATATTGTTTTTGTTCTTCTCTTTTATCCCACCATAAATTAATTTGCCCACTAACCGAGCTTACATGGGTCAAGATTACTTCCAATGCTTTTGCAAGTCTTTCACCTTCTGGGATTTGTACCACTAGAATCTTTTAACCTAGTAAATAAAGATTCTAATTGTTTTTTCCCTCTTTCAATTTGGTTTGTCAAAGTTTTTTGTGTTCCAGGAGGAGGTTTCTCAATTGATGGAGGCAATTGAGGTTCACTTTCTTCAATTGTTTCTTCATTTTTTTCTTCATTTGGTTCTTCATGAGGAGATAGAAGGTTTGGCTGCTACTAGCGTTTACTTAGTTATTTAGAGCTATTAGAATAGATGGTTCGATGCTACGACCAATGGTTGGAAGGATACATAACCTTGTTCATTTTAACTCAGGAACACTGTGAGTTTTGACATTGACTGAGAATGTGTTGCCAAATTTAAACAAAGTTGAATCTCTAAAAACTGAGACAATCCTTTGTAGGACCCAACAACATAGTCCCATAGTAACTGACAGATCGATGCTACCTTACATGAGCTCCAAGATATGACCCTACAAAGATAATTGATTTCATGCTTAAGTGACCTTAAGGGATACTTCAACCTGGAGTCATCGGCGAGGATCAAACGATTGTGCATAGAAAATGAGGTTGCCACTAGTGTTTACTAGGCCATTCAGAGATGTTGGAACAAATGGTTCGATGCTATGACCGACGGTTGGAAGGATATGCAACATTGGTCATTTGAACTAAGGAACATTGTGACTTCTGGCATTGACCGAGAATGTGTTGCCAAATTTAAATGAAGTTGAATCTCTAAAAATTGAGACAAAATTTTGTAGGCCCCAGAAACACAATCTCATTGAAACTAATAGATCGATGCTACCTCATAGGAGCTCCGAGATATGACCCTACAAAGATCACTAATTTCATGTTGAAGTGACCTTGAGGGACACTTCAGTCCAGAGTCGTCGGTGGGGGATCAAATTACTATGCATAAAAAATGAGGTTGCCACTAGTGTTTACATAGCCATTCGAAGCTGTTGGAACAAACTATTTGATGCTATGACTGATAGTTGGAAGGATATGCAACATTGGCCATTTGAACTAAGGAACACTATGAGTTCTAGCATCAACTGAGAATGTGTTGCCAAATTTAAACGAAGTTGAATCTCTAAAAATTGAGACAAGCTTTTGTAGGCTAGAGAAACATAGTCCTATAGAAACTGATGGATTGATGCTACATCACACGAGCTTTGAGAAATGACCTTGCAAATATCACTGATTTCATGCTTAAGCGACCTTGAGGGACACTTTGGCCCGGAGTCATTGACGAGGATTGAATGACTCTATGTGGCGAATGAACTTGCCACTAGCATTTACCTGGCCATTTGGAGCTATTGGAATAGATGGTTTGATGCTACAACCGATGGTTGGAAGGATACACAACATTTCTCATTTGAACTGAGGAACACTGTGAGTTCTGGCATCGACTGAGAATGTGTTGCCAAATTTAAACGAAGTTGAATCTCTAAAAATTGAGACAGGATTTTGTAGGCCCCAGTAACATGGTCCCGTAGCAACTAAAAAATTAATACTATCTCACATGAGCTCTAATATATGGCCCTACAAAGATCATTGATTTCATCCTTAAGTGACCTTGAGGGGCACTTTAGCTCGGAGTCGTCGGTGAGGATTGAACGACCGTGCATGGTGAATGAGGCTTCCACTAGCGTTTATCTGTCTAGTCAGAGCTGTTGGATCAAATGGTTTGATGCTATGACCAATTTTTGGAAGGATACACAACATTGGCCATTTGAGCTAAGCAACACTGTGAGTTCTAGTATTGACCAAGAATATGTTGCCAAATTTAAACGAAGTTGAACCTTTGAAAACTGAAATAAACTTTTGTAGCCCTCAAAAACATGGTCCCATAGCAACTGATGGATCGATGCTACCTCGCACGAGCTCTGACATATGACCCTATAAATATTTTTGATTTCTTGCTTATGTGACCTTGAGGGATACTTCAGCCCAGAGTCATCGGCGGGGATCAAACAACTCTGCGTGATGAATGAGGTTTCCACTAGTATTTACCAGGCCATTTGGAGCTATTGGAATAGATGGTTCGATGCTATGACTGATGATTAGGAGAATAAGTAACGTTGTCCATTTGAGCTGAGGAACACTATGAGTTCTGACATCGACTGAGAATGTGTTGCCAAATTTAAAAGAAGTTGAATCTCTAGAAACCGAGATAGGATTTTGTAGGCCCTAGCAACATAGTTTTGTAGCAACTAACGAATTGATGTTACCTTATATGAGCTTTGAGATATGACCCTAAAAATATCACTGATTTCATGTTTAAGTGACCTTGAGGGACATTTCAGCCCAGAGTTGTCAGTGGGGATCAATCGACTGTGCATGGTGAATGAGGTTGCCACTAGTGTTTACCCTACCCTTTGGAGCAATTGGAATAGATGGTTCGATGCTATGACCAACAGTTGGAAAGATATGCAACATTGGTTGTTTGAACTATGGAACACTGTGAGTTTTGACATCGACCAAGAATGTTTTGCCAAATTTAAACAAACTTAAATCTCTAAAAAACTAAGATAGGCTTTTGTAGGACCTGAAAACATGGTGTTGTAGCATCTAATGGATCAATGCTACCTTGCATGAGCTTTGAGATAAGACCCCACAAAGATCATTGATTTCATGTTGAAGGGACCTTGAGGGAAAATTGGGCCCGGGGTCATCGATGGGGATCGAACAACCATGTGTGGTGATTGAGGTTACCACTAGTGTTTACCTAGCCATTCAGAGCTATTGGAACACATAGTTTGATGCTACAACTGACGGTTGGAAAGATATGTAATGTTGGTCATTTGAACTGAGGAACACCGTGAGTCCTAACATCGACTGAGAATATGTTGCCAAATTTAAATGAACTTGAATCTCTGAAAACTAAGACAACATTTTGTAGGCTCCAACAACATGGTCCCATATCAATTGACAGATTGATGCTACCTTGCATGAGCTCTAAGATATGACACCACAAAGACCATTGATTTCTTGCTTAAGTGACTTTTAGGGACACTTCAGCCTGGAGTCATCGGTGGTGATCAAATGACTATGTATGGAGAACGAGGTTGCCACTAGCATTTACCTGGCCATTCAGAGCTATTGGAACAAATGATTTGATTCTACGACTGACGGTTGGAAGGATACGCAACATTGGCTATTTGAATTGAGGAACACTATGAGTTCTGGCATCGATCGAGAATGTGTTGCCAAATTTTTAAAAAATTGAATCTCTAAAAACCAAGATAGGATTTTGTAGGCCATGGAAACATGGTCCTATAGCACCCGATAGATTGATGCTACCTCATACGAGCTTCGAGATATGACCCCACAAATATCATTGATTTCATGCTTAAGTGACCTTGAGGGACACTTTGGCTTGGGGTCGTCGGTGGGTATTGAATGACTGTGTGTGGCGAATGAGGTTTCCACTAGCATTTACCCAGCCATTTGGAGCTTTTTGAACAAATGGTTCAATGCTATGACCGATGGTTGGAAGGATACACAACGTTGGTCATTTGAACTGAGGAACACTGTGAGTTTTGACATCAACCAAGAATGTGTTACCAAATTTAATCAAACATGATCTCTGAAAATTGAGATAGACTTTTGTAGGCCCTAGCAACATAGTCCCATAACACCTAATAGATTGATGCTACCTTGCATGAGCTCCGAGATATAACCCCACAAAGATCATTGATTTCATGCTAAAGGGACCTTGAGGGACACTTGGGCCTAGGGTCATCGGCGAGGATAGAACAACCGTGTGTGGTGAAAAAAGTTGCCACTAGTATTTACCCAGCCATTCAGAGCTGTTGGAATAGATGATTTGATACCATGACCAACGGTTGGAAAGATACGCAATGTTGGCCATTTGAACTGAGGAACATTGTGAGTTGTGACATCGACTGAGAATGTGTTACCAAATTTAAATGAACTTGAATCTCTGAAAACCAAGAAAGGCTTTTGTAGGCCCTAAAAACATGATCCCATAGCACCTAATGAATCAATGCTACCTCACATGAGCTCCAAGATATGACCTTGCAAAGATCTCTAATTTCATGTTGAAGGGACCTTGAGGGACACTTCGACACAAAGTCGTCGACGATGATTGAATGACTATGTGTGGTGAATGACCTTGACTTTTTGAACTTCTTGATGATTGATTCACCATCAATATGTCAATATATGATCAACCAAATCATAAAACCACCATGCTATCAAGCCCGATCTTCTACTGTTGCTCCCTAACCACCATTTCCCTTAAGGAACACACTATTCCAACCAGTGATCACTCTAATTCTTTAATCATGTGCAAGTCTAATCATTAGAGAACTATATTACAATCATCCTTCCATGGGTCCTAGGCCTTTTGGTCCATGGAAAGGGTATAGATTACAAAATGCTCTTCAAAACAAAGGAAACACTTAGCAAAAATAGTCTAATTCACTATTGTTGAAGAAACAGTCATGTCTAAAAACCCTTCAAAGCCTTTCAAACATATAGTGCACCTACCAAATGTATTACTTGATCTTCCAAACCTTTATTCTAATCATATGTACATAGAAAAGATAAATATTGTCAAAAGAAATAATGCATTTGTTGACACAGTCGAGCTTGCTATAGCCAAAACACAAAGAATAGGGAGTTTAATGTGAATCCAAATACATTCAATTGGTTAATGAATGTTTCAGATTGATTTCTATTCCCTCTTGCACTTTGAAAAAAAAACTAAAGTAATAGATCCTAATGATAATGCATAGAACACAAGGATTGCAAATTAAACTAGTGATTTTATTGGAAATGTTGTTCTTGCCATACACTTCTAGCCCATTAGGCCTGTACAATGGAATTATATACAATATAAGAAATCAAATCTTAACTTTCCTAACCATAGACAACTAGTTTGAGGGATTAGTTAAGTGATTTTAACAATAAAATCCCATTTCTCTTCTGAAGTCCTAACAAGCCGTTATGGTGCAGGAGCACCTAGGCTAGCTCCTAGACACCTACACTCACATTTTTGGCTTGTAGTGACTATTGGCCAAGTCACTATCTTGATGGACTTTTGGATTTGTTCATGGATTGAACCAGAGCTAGAATCTTGTTTATCTTCTTGTTTATGTTTTAGTCTCTAGGTTTTAGCTTTATTTTGGTTCTTGCATTTGTTTTCAAGCTTGTAGGTTAAATCCTCCTATAAAGCTAACTTGTTGGACTGTATAGAGTTGAGGTGCTTAGTATGGCCCTAACTTAGGAATTCATGGCAGGTTCTCTATGGCCAATTGCATTATGTTAGAGTATTGTATAAATATTGTAAATATGTATTTTTATGGCATGAAGTGAAGCAGAAGTGTCTTTACATGTAGGCCCTAGGAGAGAAAAGACAAGCCTAGTTAGGAAGCCTGGATTGAGGCAACATTTGGAAGACAGACAGGGGTTTGGGAAACCCAAATTAAGACTTGGAGGGGAGTCTACCATGTTCAGAGACTCAATCCTGAAAAGGAGATCTCATGAAAAATCTATTGGAGGGTGTAAAGATCAAACTCTCACTGTATAATTTGTTAGGAATGAATGCTAGATGTTGGAAGTCATTCTGTAGCAGTTGTTGTTGCATTCATGACTATGATTGTCATTGATGTCAACACAGTGATCTTCTGGAGACTAGCAGAGAAGCAGACAGTGTTTTGATTAGCCCATGTGGGATATTTTAGTTGGAGCTATGCGATGTTGAGGTTATACTCTTTGATATGTTATATGTCTATGGTTAAGAGGGAAAATAGTAATTCATTAATTCATGAAAGTTATGAGCATTTTGGTAAAAGCAGTATTTAGGCAGTGTTCCTGAGTAGCGGTTTGTGGAAATTGGATGATATCTCCTAATCAGGATGGAATCTAGTTTTATGTAGTTAAAGGGAGGTTTGAGACATATTGATGGTGATGTGGTTCATAGCACAAACTTTGAGGTCACATGAGTGAAGAGTTATTGCATTTGGAAGCTGACAATTTTGTGTAATTTTGATGTAGCGTATGGAAACTTTTATTTTATAATTGTGTACCAACTCATTTGTAATTATTTGAGTGTGGTATAAAGGAATTAATGTTTTTCCTTATTGTATGTAGTTTTAAGATGAAAGAAGTGTGAGCATGGTTTGGTTGCATGCGAATGTAAGCATGAAGTGAAGAAAAGAGCCTAAGAGGTTGTGAAAATGAAATTGTGAAGGAAGACATGCAAAGTACAGAGATCTGGAATTGAGATTTGGTGTAGTAGTGAGTGTGGTTTGGCATAGTAAGGAGGTAACATATTTCATATTATTCTGCTGAATAATATCAAGGTTATTTGGACAGTTTGTTCAGTGATCTTACCCTGAAGCTGTTTGGGCAGTGGGTCCTTCTGTCATCCGTAAGTTTTAACAGGGTTAGAATGTTTTAATAGGGATTCAAAATCTCCTGACAGAGATTTATATGTACTGAATGTATTTCATAAGACTCCTAACAGAGTCCATCCTTTCACAAAGAACATTTATATTAGTGCATCTTTTGTGGGCATCATTCCCACCGGGTTTTACTCTTTGATCAAGAGGTTCCCTATTCAACATATCTTGTCTTATTGTGTCATTGTGTATGAATATCTTTGTATGGTTAGTAATTGCATTGCGTACATGGTTAAATGCTATTGAAGATGTTAAAAGTTATAATTATCTGATAACTAATTCACCCCCCACCCCCCCCCCCCCCCCCTCTCAGTTATCTTGGTGGAATTTACTTTCTAACAATTGGTATCAGAGCGGTAGATCCTTGAAAGGAAAGTTTAACAACTTAAGGAGATCCATGGTGAATTTCAGGAAAGAAAGCCCTAAGTTTGATGGAGTAAATTTTGATAGCTGGAAGGAAAAGATGAAGACACATCTATTGTGTTTAGGACCAGGCTATTGGTTGATTACAAAGAATGAAAGAACTATAATTGAAGAAGACAGTCTTGAAACAAGTTCTAAAGATGAGGTAGATCCATTCATGTGTAACATACTTGCAAGAGAAGCACTCTTGACAGCACTTCCGGAGAATGAATACAATCAGGTAAAATGTTTTTAAAAATCTAATGAAATTTGGAAAGCTTTACACTCTACTTTTGAAGGTGATGAACATGCAAAAAGGGCTAGATTACATAATTGGATATGTGCATTTGAAGATATTAGAATGATGGAAGATGAATCTATTAGAAGCTATATTGGTAGAATGTCAAAAATTGTTACAAGAATAAAATCTTATGGAGGATCAAAGATAGAGAATGAAGTGATATGGAAAATTCTAAGGACATTGACTCCTGTATTTAAAAAGACAACACAAATGATTGAACAAGTTATACCTTGTACTAAAAACTTTACAAGAGAGACTCTTCTTGGTAGATTGGAAGCAGCAAAGATGAACTTGAGGTTATCAGGAGACTTACCTAGAATGGAGACAACATTCAATGCTCTTAGTATTCGTCCTACTCTGTCAAGAAGTACTAGTGTGAGTGAAGATTATGTCAATAGCAGAAGATCTAGAAATGAAGAAGATAAGAAGATTGAAGAAGGTATTTCCTTGCTTGTGAAAAGAGAACCAGACGGTAAGAAATTTTTTAAATGTTGGACTTGGGTGGCTGCAAGAAGTTGGGTGCCAATTTTTTGCAAAAAGTGGAAGTGTTTTTCCTATTTTTCAAAATTTATCTGAATTGATCTCAAAATTTGAGGCACTTAGAGATTGAATCTCGGAAAAATTCACTAATAGAAATTGTAGTACTTGGAGTCTACTTTTCAAATATATAATTTATTTTAATACCCACATGGTATAAATTATATTTTGATAGGCATATTTGAAAACCACTTTTTCAAAATGCCTGTTTCAGGACCATACCACATCCATGTACGGCCACCATATTTTGACACAAATAAATGAATTTTTTTAAATCCTTTTTAGGGAAGATACCTAAGACATAGAATATTGATGAGAATATTTTTTCTTATTTTTTTATTTTGTAAATTATTTTTTATTAATTTTTAATTAACAATAAAGCTTATTTTTCAAACCTCTCGTGTACGGCCACCATAATTTAATATAATTTTTCTTTTTTTCAAAAATTCTTTTTTTAAATTCAAAAGAATTGAATCTAGATTGATGACATATAATTTATTTTTAAAAATACTTAAAAATTAAAAAGTTATTAAAGTTTTAGTGAGTCTCACTATTTTACGTTTATGTACCACTATCAACTAATAAATAATGTAAAAATAGTAAAAATAACCATATTATTATGAAATTTATATTTTTAGAATCGTGATAGTGAGATCTTTAATGGGTTTTTATTTTGTCGAAAAAATCGATCCAGAAGGGCTTCAAAAAATTACGGTAAGTCTTAAAATTTTTATTCCAATGCCTTAGCCAAAATTTTGGAGGCTAAGGCATAGGCTTGGTCTCACCAAACCTATCCCAAACCAAAAATCGCGGCAGAGTGAAAACTCCCGTGTGCATATTTTAAGAAACGGGCACCCATTATTTAAATTCAAAAAATGGGCACCCATTTCATAAATTTCAAAATATGTGTTTTAAAAAACATTTTAAATGAAAAAAAAATTTAAAATTTTTTTTAGAAATGGGTACCCGTTTTTCAACAAACGGGTGCCCGTTTCTGGAAAACGGGTACCCGTTTTTCAAATTTTGGATCGGATGTCCGAGCCTAAAATGGGTGCCCGTTTTTAAAAATGGGTGCCCGTTTCAAGTGGTGCAAATTTTCAAGCCGCGGACTTCCGCTGAATTGGCACCCAACTTTTTGCTTCTACCCACTTGTCAAGAATATGGTCATTTTGCATCTAAATTTCCTAAGAGAGTTAAGAAGTACAAAAATAATTTCAAGCCTAGAAGATCTAAGGAATGTTATTATGCTAATGATGAAGATCTTGAAGCTAGTATAGAAAGAACTTTGAGTGAAAGTGATACTAAGAATAATGATGAAATAGGATTTGTAGCAATTAAAGAAGAAAATTATGAATCTGATGTTAAAGAAGAAAAAGCATTAGTTTCCCAAGTTGAAAAGAAAGGTAATTGGATTATAGATAGTGGTTGTTCACATCATATGACTAGAGATATGAAGAAGTTCATAAAGTTTAACAATTATGATGGAGGAATTGTTAGAGTTGGTAACAATGCACCTTGTTTGATTAAAGTTATAGGATCTATTACTCTTGATGGAAAGACTAATACTGATGATGTTTACTTTGTTGATGGATTGAAACATAATCTTTTGAGTGTTGGATAGTTAGTGGACAAGGGATATCAAGTTTGGTTTACTGAGAAAAATTGTGTGATAAAGGATAAAGATGGAAATATAATTGGAACTGGATCTAGAACCAGAGGTAATGTATTTCAGTTGAATCCTACTAAGATGACATGCTTGATTGCTAAAATTGATGACAGTTGGTTATGGCATAGAAGGTTTTGTCATATAAACTTTGATAACATTGTGAAAGTGAGTACTACACTTGCAGTAAGGGATTTGCCTAAAATTATGAAGCCTACCAACATGATTTGCAAAGAATGTGTGATGGCTAAGTAGAAGAGAAGTTCATTTCCTAGTAAGAAGTTCACATCGACAGAGAGGTTGGGGATTGTTCATACAGACTTGAGCGGTCCTACCAAGACTAGAGGATTCTATGGAGAAAGGTATTTTATGATTCTTGTTGATGATTTTACAAGAATGATGTGGATTGCATTTCTAAAAGAAAAATATAAAGCATTTGATAAGTTTAAGATCATTAAGAATAAAGTTGAGAATGAATCTGGAATGAAGATTAAATATTTGAGATCTGATAGAGGTGGAGAATTTACTTCTAGAGAGTTTAACACCTTTTGTGAAGTGAATGGTATTAAGAGATAGTTTTCAGCCCCTAGAACACCTGAACAAAATGGTATTGTAGAAAGAAGAAATAGGTCAGTAATCGAAGCAGCAAGAGCTATGTTATTTGAGAATAACTTGGCGAAGACATTTTGGAGAGAAGCAGTGAATACAACAGTATATACAATAAACAAAGTACAAATCAAAGTAGACACAGATAAGACACCTTATGAATTATGGTTTGGACATGCACCCTCAGTTAAGTATTTTAGAATTTTTGGAAGCAAATGTTATATAAAGAGAGATGATGATATTGGAAAGTTTGATCCTAGAAGTGATGAAGGTAGTTTTCTTGGATATTCTTTGAAGAGAAAAGCATATAAATGTTACAATAAGAGAACTAAAACTATTGTTGAGAGAGAAAATGTTAAAGTTGATGAGAAGTTTAAAATTCAGGAAAGAATGCTTGATTATGAATTTGATGAAGAAGCTAATCCTCAGCCTAACATTGAAACTACTAAATTATTCTATGATACTAACAGTGAATTGTTGAATGAGAATCATACTGTAAAAGAAACCAGAGAAGAAAATAGAGAAGAATCTACAGTTGAAGCAAGATCTGTGACTATGACACCGAACAGGTATCTATCTAGATATCATCCTATTGAACAAGTTATTGGAAGTTTGGACAGATGAGTTATGACTAGCAATAAGGTACATTTATGTTTGATTTCTCAAATTGAACCTAAATCTACTAATGAAGCTTATGAAGATGAACATTGGATTAATGCTATGAAAGAAGAACTAGATCAAATTGAAAAGAACAAGACATGAGAATTGGTTCCTAGACCTAAAGACAAGAATGTGATTAGAACTAAATGGGTATTCAGAAATAAGATGAATGAATAAGGAGTAGTAAGAAACAAAGCAAGATTAGTATGTAAGGGATACTCGCAGCAAGAAGGAATTGACTATGAAGAAACCTTTGCACTAGTAGCAAGACTTGAAGCAGTAAGAATGTTTTTGGCATATGCAGCTTTTAAGAAATTCAAAGTGTATCAGATGGATGTGAAGTCTGCATTTTTGAATGGTGAATTGGAAGAAGTCTACATTAAGCAGCTTGAAGGTTTTCCTTTGACTCAAGAAGGAGATATGGTATGTAAACTAAAGAAATCATTATATGGACTAAAGCAAGCACCTAGAACTTGGTATGCTAGATTGGATAAATATTTGTTGAAATTGGGATTTACCAAAGGAATAGCAGCTAGTAATCTTCACACAAAAGAAATTGAAAATAGATTATTAGTTATAGTTATTTTTGTTGATGACATTATCTTTGGAGGAGAAGATGAAGCTAGTGACAAATTTGCTGATGAAATGAAGACAGAATTTGAAATGAGCATGATTGGTGAGATGAAATACTTTTTGGGATTACAGATAACATAGAACAATGATGGTATCTTTGTTAGCCAGACAAATTACTTGAATGATTTGCTGAAAAGATTTGGAATGGAGAATTGTAAACTAGTTGGAACACTTATGGTTACAAGACACAAACTATCAAGCAAAGATGAAAGATCAACAGTTGAGAAAAAGGAATACAGATCCATGATTGGAGGATTGTAGTACTTAACACACACTAGACTGGATATACAACATTCAGTTGGCATGGTAGCAAGATTTCAAGCTGAACCTAGAGAGTCACATTATGCAGCAATAAAGAGGATATTGAGATATTTAAGGGGCACAATGGACTATGGATTGTGGTATGAAAAATCTGATGATTTCACCCTATGTGCATATACAGATGCTGATTGGGGAGGTAGTGTTGATGATACGAAAAGCACCAGTGGTGGAGCCTTTTTTCTTGGAGGAAGATTGGTTTCTTGGTTGAGCAAGAAGCAGAATTGTATTTCATAGAGTACAGCAGAAGCAGAATATGTGGGTATGTGCAAGATCATGAGGGGCCAAACTATGCTCTTTAGTGGCCATGAAAAATCAGCAAATCAAGGTTAGTCAACTTGACATGAAAATTTCAACTAGCTATGAACCTAATATCAAAAAGTTGTAAGAATAGAATCTATAGAAAAATGAATGTAGTTTCTAAACTACTAGGCCTTTTTTGAGAAAAAGTTAGTATGATTGGTGAAAAGTATAGATTTCAATGCAGCAGTACAAAAATTTTAAGAAAAAAATAAGAAGTAGGTGTATGTCTGACCACCTTAATCATAATCAAATGATAATATTTTATTATAAGATTTTATATATAAGTAGTAGACTCATGCCTGGATGTGACACATACTTTTTGTAATTTTATTCCAAAAAAAAATTAATTATGAATTTTTTGCTACACCGTTTTCAAAATTAAAAAACTCCCGTGTTTGACCACCTTAACTCATTCAAAACTTTACAAAATTCAATTTTTATTTTTTTTCCTTATTGTAGGTAAAGCATAGAATGTGACGCATTTTTTGGATTTCAAAAATGTTATACCGTCTGAAAGTTATAGTCATTTTTCAATTAGTATATAAATCAACACTTTAGAGGTAGCTCAATTATAAAATAACTAATAATTACTTACCGAATTCAAAATTTGATAGCAATTATATCAATAGAAAGTTGATAATCTCCTTAAGATACCCTTTTTGTTTTATCAAATTCAGGTGAAAAAAAAGTTGTCAGCTACATTATCAAAGTTTTGAACTGACATCGCCACTTTTTGGCCCCTCATGATCTTGCACATACCCATGTTGTAGTAGCAAACAATTGTAAACAGATAATTTGGATAAAGCAGATGCTGAAGGATATTGGAATTAAATTTGTTGAACTTGTTGTCATACATTGTGACAACATCAGCACAGTCAGTATGTCTAAGAATCCTGTATTGCATTCTAAAACTAAGCATATAGAGATCAAGTATCATGTTGTAAGAGAGGAAGTTACTGAGAAAGAAGTTAGATTGGAGTACATAAGCACAAAGGAACAGATAGGAGACATATTTACAAAGCCTTTGCCTAAGGATATATTTGAGTATCTGAGAGGTATGCTTGGGGTTATGCCCCAGCCTACTTTTGAGTAATGATGCAGTTGATTGCATCCGTCTAGTTGTATATGAGACCTACCTTTTTCTAGATTGGATGTTGGTACTTCCTCTATGGGGGAGTATGTGTATCTGAGCTGAGTCATGAGGACTCTTGTGAACGTATTTTCTGAAATAATGTCTTTGGACATTGAGTTGTTGTTGACATAGTGATGAAATTTTTATCATTGATGTTAATGGGGTTGAAGTATACATGAAAAAAAATATAGAACATCTATTGGAGAGAACTTAATAGGATAAAAAAGCAAGATTTGATTGATGGAGAAGATTTGAAGAACCTTCAGAGTATCAGTGCAGCAGTGCAACAGTATTGGATTTTTGGAACACTAGATGTTTTTCATCTATGTTTCCATCAATGCCAATGGGGGAGATTTTTAGGAATGAATGCTAGATGTTGGTAGTCATTCTGTAGCAGTTTTTGTTGCAGTCATGACTATGATTGTCATTGATGTCAACACAGTGATCTTCTGGAGACTAGCAGAGAAGCAGATAGTGTTTTGATTAGCACACGTGGGATATTGTAGTTGGAGCTATGCAATGTTGAGGTTATACTCTTTGATATGTTATATGTCTATGGTTAAGAGTGCAGATAGTAATTCATTGATTCATGAAAGTTATGAGCATTTTGGTAAAAGCAGTATTTAGGTAGTGTTCCTAAGTAGCGGTTTGTGGAAATCGGATGATATGTCCTAATCGGGATGGAATCTAGTTTTGCACAATTAAAGGGAAGTTTGAGACACATTGATGGTGATGTGGTTCACAGCACAAACTTTGAGGTTGCATGAGTGAAGAGTTATTGCATTTGGAAACTGATAGTTTTGTGTAATTTTGATGTAGCGTATGGAAACTTTTATTTTGTAATTGTGTGCCAACTCATTTGTAATTATTTGAGTTTGGTATAAAGGAAGGAATATTTTTCATTGTTGTATGTAGTTGTAATATGAAAGAACTGTGAGCATGGTTTGGTTGCATGTGAATGTAAGCATGAAGTGAAGAAAAGTGCCTAAGAGGTTGTGGAAATGAAATTGTGAAGGAAGACATGCGAAGTACAAAGATCTGGAATTGAGATCTAGTGTAGTAGTGAGTGCGGTTTGGCATAGTAAGGAGGTAACATATTTCATATTATTCTGCTGAATAATATCAAGGTTATTTGGATAGTGTGTTCAGTGATCTTACCCTGAAGTTGTTTGGGTAGGGGGTCCTTCTATCTTCCATAACTCTTAACAGGGTTAGAATCTTTTAATAGGGATTCAAAATCTCCTAACAGGGATTTATATGTACTGAATGTATTTCATAAGACTCCTAACAGAGTCCATCCTTTCACAAGGAACATTTATATTAGTGCGTCTTCTGTGGGCATCATTCCCACCGGGGTTTACTCTTTGATTAAGAGGTTCCCTAGTCAACATATCTTGTGTTATTGTGTCATTGTGTATGAATATCTTTGTATGGTTAGCAATTGCATTGATTACATGGTTAAATGCTGTTGAAGATGTTAAAAGTTATAATTATCTGATAACTGATTCACCCCCCCCCTCTCAGTTATCTTGGTGGAATTTACTTTCTAACATAATTAACCCTTTCTAAATGATTCCTAATGCCTTGTATTTATCCCATGACCCATCCTAGACTCTTAAAACATAATTTAACCTTGGACAATATTGGTCCATTTACAAACAAAATTTTGTAGTCCATTGAGGACATTATGGTGCAGGGGCACCTAAGAACACACGAGGGTCACCTAGAGGACCTAAGGAGGATAGAGTGAAGAACATGACCAAGGGTCATTTTATCTGATGTAACATGGCATGTAAAGCCATTTTATGTAATAAATAAGGCCTAAAATTATAAATGCTTGAAGATGACAAAATGGATGTAATAGATAGTTGAATGCCTATATTGGCATAATGGGTTTAGATGGTTGAAATTAGGTCTTAGAGTAATTTTTATGGTTTAGATAGGTCATTTGGATCATAAAAGAATAAAATCCAAAGCTAAGAGTTTTAGGAGTTTATTTGATTAAGTTTGCAAATTTGAATATTTAAATTCAAATGGTCACTTGAGATTAGGAGGGAAAATCTAAAAATAAGTTTAGTTTTCTTTGCTAGCATATCCAATTGATTTGATTTGGTTTGGGGGTTAAAGGGAGTTTATTTAAGCCTTTAAAACTAAGAGAATGGGGGGAGAACAAATGAAAATCTATTTTTGTACGGGCTAGTTCAGATTTTGGTAATAAAAATCTGATTTCTTGCAAATTTGAGATTGTTTTGATGAGTATTTGATCTGATTTCATTCATGTGGTGGCAAAAGGATGCTTTAAATTATTTTTTAGTAAATTTAAATCATTTTGTAGGGTTTTAACTTCTATTTTTTTTTACTGTCTTGTACAAGCACAATTTGTGCATTGATTAAAGATGTAAATTCATTGATCCATCCCCTTTATGTATTTGTTTTCACTTGGGGATGGATCCAAACCTTGTAACTTAGTATTCTAACATTGGAAATGCAGGAAAGAAGAAGATTTTTCAAGTTGAGAGTGATTGAAGGAGTTTGATGAGTTTGAATGGTGCATAAGGGTAATAAAATTGGTGCAAGGGTACAACAGTACACGTTCTAGCCCTTGGAGGGGGGTATTTTATGCATGAATCCAGCATAGGATGGTCAAATTATGGTGAATAAACTTTGGTTCAATTTCTATGGTGCAAGGAGATGAGACATTGGGTAAGCCCTAGTTTCTAAGGGGTTTTGGGACAAATTTGGGCCTTTTACATCTAGAAGTGTCAAATATTCAAATTGATGGTAGAATCCTCTAATTAGAGTCATTTTAAGACACTGTTGAAAGTGGAAAGGTCTAGGAGTGAGTCCTTAATAGGGATGCTTTGTTAATTGAGCCTATTATGCTTAGTTGGGAAACATGAATAAACAATTTTAAGGTGTGATGTTCCAAAACAGACAGTCTTTGTTTTGACATATGTTATGCAACTTGAAAAAGGGTATTCAAATACTTTGATCACCATTTGAAGAGGTGATTAAGAATTTGGTTGATGGAACCAATTGGCAAGCTTAAACAAGCATGAACCAAGAACTTGTTTGATATGGTGGATATGGAGTTACTGAAGGAAACCTAAGGTGTGGAGTCTTAAAGCATACGATATGAAAGGAGAGAATGAAGTAAAGGATTCTCCAAAGCTAGATAAACCAAAATGTTAAAATGGGCCTATCTGGATAAACCAAAATGTAAACCTTTCATTTCACAAAGGGAGAAGTTGGAAAGGAAATGAGATAGTGCATCCTTCAATTAAGTTGGTTCCTTAAGGCTCTTCCATGGCCTTCCAAGTATTATGCCCCTACAAGTCATTGGCATAACAACATAAAGTTTTTTTTTATTAATAATGAGAAATATTTTTACATCTCAGCTCAATAGGAGCACCGGAGGAAAGAGATGATCAGAGAAAACCTTTTGGCATTGCCCCAAAAAATAGAAGAGAAAGGTTGTCATTAAATCTTACAAAATTCCCATTATACATATGGGGTAATGCATGAGCAATTTATAGTACTATATAAATCTGACATGTTACAATATTTTGTATCTCTATTTAGTACAATGAACCAATTGGGTCTGCCCTACCCTTGATTGTCTCATGTATTGCCTCGTGGTCTGACTCACAAACCTTCCAAATAGTTTTATTATGCATTCTTCCCCCATATTTGATCAAGTGGACATTTGATGCAATGAAGAGGTTTGAATAATGAAGAATCTTTCTGTGTGTATCTAAATCCTTGAACAACCATAACCTAGGGTTCTTCATAGCATACCATCTAAGCCATGTACCAGTTACAACCACTACTCCTATAGGGTATTCTAATTCTTCACCATCGATAACTGAGTGATCCAATTTCCTTTTTGCCTCAACACAACGACACAAATAATAATTTTTCCCTTCTTCATTGTCTTCGGGTGCAATAACAAAAAAAACATGGCCTGTAATGATATAAACATAATGAGGACATTAGTTTACTGAATATTTATGATAAAGTACTAAATTTGAGTTTATTTGTATGTGGAAAATTTTGCCTAGTTGTACTAGATCAGATAAGCAATCAAAGTCAATGGATGATTCCATTTCTATCAGTTGTAGTGATACATGGGGATGATAGGAGGCAAGTGGACTCAAAATACATGTATACCATTCATCAACCCATTCCTTTGACTCACACCCATCCCAATCTTCATCTACATATGATGAACAAAAGCACATCATATGTCATGTGTGGATACTCCATGAACCTACATTACAACTTCTAAAAGAGTGTAGCTCACTTGATCCTATCAATGTACATAAATCCTCATATGGTGCAATATTAGTTTCATCCATCAACCAAAAAAATCTATGAGCCATAGACTCACCTTCATTACCTAGACCCATTGTAGCATTACACCATTGGACAATACATCCCACATCTGACAATGTTGCTTTCTCTTTGTACTTTAATTCTTCATGTGTTAAGGCTCTTTTAATACATGCACATGTGCCATCGTGCTCTCCCTTTCCATGACTGGCCTCTATGAAATTCCACATATATTGAATTCTAGTAATCTTATGCATCCTACACAACCAATAAAACATCCTAGAATTCTTGAATTGTGATGCACAATTATTTGACCATATGATATGTCGATGATATTTTATGCCCCTATTTGCCAAATGACCATAAAATAGTTGAAAGAAACTATGTAAAAACTCTATAGAATGTGAGTGATCATCTCTGATATGAAAATGATACTCCCTCAATATCTTCTTCTTCTCCTCTGTACTATCGGGTGCATGCATGAATGCTATATGAACAAACATAGAAACCTGTTGAGAGCTATAATAATTTGCTTGCACCTCATTCTATGGTTGTAGTGTGTAGTTCTCTGCAAAGTCCACAATTGAAACTATGGTATTAAGTGGGAATGTGTCCTTGCACAACTTGAATTGCATATCCAACCATCGCGCTCTATGTGTATGCCTTGCATACTCATAAATAATTTTTTTACAAACAATGTCCATGAACTGATACACTCGAATTTTTTCAATTACTAAATCACATCTTTTAGCCTCTTTTCTATCATTTGGATTATATGTCATGGTCTTATATTTTCTGAATTCCACTATTTCATTACCGATTGCATGCGTACTCTCCATATGTTGAAAATTTGACAAACGTCGCAAACCTCCGCAATCTATGCATGTACCATTCAAGCATGAGAGCTAGTAAAATTGTTAACCATCCACTCTTTCACATAAAATGGTAGATATTAATTCCCTTGAAGATCTAGGTGGGACATTTAAGTTAAAATCCTACAAAGCATTGTTAGAGTGCAAATCTACACATATATTCCTATAAACTTCAAAATGGTTAGAAAATTCAATATGTACCCTACAACAACAAGTTGTGCGTGTGTGATTTATCTTCAAATAAAAAGGTTTACACATTTCAAAATATCTCTAACTAATTTTAATTTGAGAATACATATCGATAAATTTTGCAAATAATTATGTCTGATTTGAATCCAAAAAATGTTTTAGATACTTTCTACTTATTTTCAATGTTTTTCTTGTCTTTTTAATGAGTCGACATTTCTTCATTTGAGTGCTTACTATCGTTGATGTAAGTACATGTCATGTGACATTACTATATTTCATGCGTGATGTAGAACCCATACTCTCATATGCAGTCATTAGATTCTTTACAATAGATTTTTCACTTGACTCATCCATCATTCTTAGCCCAAGAATCTTCATGATGGGCCTAAATTTCAGATTTCTCATTATTTCAACAAATAGTTGACATCTTCCTATCATGTTTAAATTCTCAAAAAATGATCTCCAAATATGATTAGCATTTCTTTGACAAGTATTCTTGGGAATCTTGTCAAGCATTTCTTGCAAAATATTAGTATCAATATCAATCAAATATTTTGGCTATCTATAAATAATTCTAGGAGCATCAAAAACATTATGTGTGAATTGCATACCATCTTGAGTGCCTTCAACATGAAACAATGTTGTGCCTACACCTAGGGATGCTGATAATGGTGTGCCCTCAATATGAGATGATGTTGTGCCTACACCTTGGGATGTAGATAATGGTGTGCCTTCAATATGATACAATTGTGTACCTCCACTTTGGGATGTAGACAATGGTGTGCCTTCAACATGATACATTGGTGTGCCTCCACCTTTGAAAATAGATAATGGTGTGCCTTCAACATGACACATATTTTTTTGTAATTTTATTCCAAAAAAATAATTAATTATGAATTTTTTGCTACAACATTTTCAAAATAAAAAAACTCCTGTTTCTGACCACCTTAACTCATTCAAAACTTTACAAAATTCAAAATTTATTTATTTTTCCTTATAGTAGGCGAAGCATAGAATGTGACGCATTTTTCAGATTTCAAAAATGTTATACCGTTTGAAAGTTATAGTCATTTTTCAATCATTATATAAATCAACACTTTAGAGGTAGCTCAATTAGAAAATAATTAATAATTACTTACTGAATTCAAAATTTAACAGCAATTATATTGATAGAAAGCTGATAATCTCCTTAAGATACCCTTTTCATTTTATCAAATTCGGGTCAAAAAAAGGTCATTAGCTACATTGTCAAAGTTTTGAACTAACATCACCACTTTTTAGCCCCTCATGATCTTGCACATACTCATATATATATATATATATATATATAACAACGAGGGAGAGTACAACATCATGTGGACCTCGTGTAGGAGTAACTATGACTGCCTCCCCTCATCCTACACTCACATCGAACAGTGACATAAACAAAGCATAAATGGATGAGTGTAATTAGTATCCGAATAATATCTATTGCATCATAACATAATCATCTAAATGCAAATCATCTATTGACTTTCACAACCTATTTTAACCATTAGGCATGTACTCATAATGTCACATTACCAAATTAAGATAAACAAATCATACATTCCTCAATATAGAAATCATGTCTAATCTCGAGTATAACAAGTAACAATATTAGAGTAAGTAACACATCTAAACCCTTTAAATGATTATAGTTAATTAACCTAAGACAATATTAAATATTAGTAATGAGCATAGAAGCATAGATGCATATAAGTCTATCAAGTGATCATTTTAGCATTAAGGTCCTAAACTATCACTGACACACAAGAAGATGTATAGGAACATACCTATGCAATATTATTATTTCCCACATTCAAATATAAATTTATGGTGAGTTGTAAGAGGTTCAGTTTAAGAAACCATCTCAAGAAGGACCATTCTCACATATAGCTTTTCCTAATTTCTAGTGAGCATAACCAAGACTTGATAGGGTTAGAGGGGCATTACAATATTCCTCCCTAAGATTTGATTTAATCCTGAAAGTCATAAGTTTTTATAACATTTTATCAATCATAAAGTAACAATATTACAAACTTTTCTACTCTAGTCCAACATTAATATATCAGGTAGAATTTTCACTTCAAGTGTAAGATTTCTTTTAATAGCAAAACATATTTTAGGATTTCTAAAAGAACATGCAACTTAAGCCCAAAATTTATCCTCTAAACTAGATACAAATTGATATAGGGGCTATTTTTTCACAATGGGTAACATCAGACACTACTACCATGCTACTGCCTTGGTAAACATTTTCAAACTAAAAATCATTCAAATATTGAATTACCACATATAACAACACATAGTTTTATGAGATAAGACAAAAACAACTCTTTGTATGCCACTAGTTAGTTTTTCTCATAAGGCCTATGGTAAACTTATAGGAGAATCACTAATATCAAACTTACACACAAGATGGAATACACATCATTTTAAAAGAATGCAACCTAAGATATGTTTAATGATTCTATTATAAAAACTTATTAATGTTGTATTACAATAATACACATAAAGATATTCCTAAGAAATTTTAACATGATTCATTAAACTAGAGTTTCATCAACATTACTTATTAACTAGCTACTTAACCAATTTCATATCCCAAAAATTCATAATAAGCTTCTTACAAGTATATCTTTTCCCAACATTAACTAGTTTGTTTGAATTTTACCATTTTCCAAAATAAAAGTGATAGATTGTTTAATAGAGGGAGATAAATACACAAGTCCTATGGTTAGCCTCTGATTTAATAAAATTATTATGTTCAACCCACTAACCTTTTGTACACACGTTTCAATAAAAGCACATTTTAGGAGTAACTATAAGTATTGTTATCCTTATACACATCTTCAACGTGACATCTATACCATTACCTACAAATTCACATTCTTCTAATATTTCCATTTTAGGACAATTAGAAAGTTTGACTTAAATATTATTCTAATAGACATATCATTATAACTCATCATTCCTATATACTAGCAATTTTGTTAGCTTCAACTTCCATTTCACACACAAAATTCCAACAAAGTAAATACTTACCGCACAATTTTGTTTAATATCATATTCTTTCTTTATAGTTCATGATTTAAAATTGGTTCAATTCACACCACTTACAAGGATCATATATAATTTAGAATTCATACCATATAATCAAACACTTCTCCTTTCAACTAATTGTGTACTGTAATATATTTATTATAAAACATTGGGGACATAGGTCCTTTACCCAAGGGTTCCCTCTAGCTAAGTACATTCTTCTTACTAACAAATTGATTTTTCATCCTATAAAATTTTAATCTTTTAACCATATATCTTGAGAACAAGGGAGAGAAATATTTGATTTCAATAATAGATTTAATTTCTTACTTGATAGGGTATAAAAGAGAGATGCTTCTTGATCTTGCCATATTTTGAAATATCATATATTACCTAATTTCAACATGTTATCTCATTTTCAAGAAAATATAAGTTCATAAATTCCTAAGTTCCTTTAGGAAGGGATAAATGATACATCATGTTTTACAACCATCCAATATTATAGACCTTTCTATCCTAGGAACATGAGTATTCATATAATCATACATTATTTCCTATCATAAGTTCAACATGATTCAAATCTATCTTGAGATTTATTATTACTAGCTTTAAATAATCAGACATAAAAATAATGGTGTTATCTAGCATTAATTCATTGTAATCATCATAAGATCAAGAGATAAGATTAACAACTTTCCTTACAATTCTTTATGATTTTCTTAGAACAGTGATACGAATACAACACTCAAGTATCAAGGATTCTTGACCATCTATTTGAACAACATGAATCTTCTAACGCAAAACATATAATATCCTTTCTGACAATCCTTTCTTACAAGATATTATAGTGGAAATATAGCAAACATACCTTTTATGTCTAGTACTCAAGGTTTTTTTAATATAAGGAAAACATCCAGACAGAAGACGCACCACATATCCAAGTTTGTTTGGCCGAAAGAAAACATCAGATGTAAAAACACCATAGACTCAAGCATTGTGAGTAGGCCAAGTATGAGTCCCAAGGTTCTTAGTAGAACAACCTAGGGTTTATATTTCTATCCCTATCATAATGGTCATAATACGTTTCCTTCTCAGGGAAAACTTTACTTCTTATGGGTTCTAACCTTAGCAAAATCAGTTATCAAAGTTGTCTCATTTGAGACCCCTCCAAGTCATTACTCAGATTGGGTTTCCCCACATTCTCTCAATGAAACTTTTCTTTTGATATGAAAAGGAAGAATCTTGATCTCTCTCCTAAGATCCTTTATGATGTTGGAAATAATCTTGCAAGAGTGTTGCAACCTAAGTATAGGTATTGAGTTGATATTAATTCATAAGAAGAAGAAGAGACTAAGTTAAATTCAAATAGACCCTAGAGATCCTAGTGTCAAAACCTAGGGCTCTGATACCAAATGAAATGTCCCCACCAGGGAACCCATAAGGAATCGGGTCTATGACCTAAAATTACAACTAACAAATTTTTGTCTTAACATTCTAACTTATCATCATTACCATTCACAAGTGCATTCCTTAAGGTTCCCTTAATGAATTCATTTACCATTATCAATCAATCCATTTTATTACTTAATCTAATGTAATTCTATTTCCATTTCAAATTCAAGTTACATTGAGAAATCATTTTCATTCCTCATCAAAAAAAATTACGTTAATGAGATAATTGCATTCATTTTCTTTACCTAATTTTGATAAATATTCACTTTTAGAAATGAATTAGAAGCCCATCATTTATCTAATACACTAAATACATTTATCCTTTCCTCTTTCATTTGTTTTTCCCTTAACCTTATCCATGCACTATCATCACATAAACTTTCTATTAAAAATTCTTACTTCCCATTTTCATTTCAAAGATCATAATAGAGAGAGTATAAAGAATTATTTTGTCATAATTATAAATACCACAAATTATCATCTATGACATTGTATATATCTAGTTAAGAATTGAGATGAAAACCTTGTTTAAGAAAACCTTACATCATACACATTGAACTTATACATTTCACAGCATTAAGAAAGGATTACATCTTAATATGACTTTCAATAACATACATTTTTCCTTTCCCTTATTATTTTCACCTGGAGATACCAATCAACCCTCAACATATATTTTCACTAATCCATATATCAAAAAAGTTTCCTTTTTAAAGAAGTTTACATCCACAAGTACTTGCATTATAAAGGTTTGCATAGAACCATTACTTCCAATTTTATTTTAAAAATCACAAGGGAGATAGGGAAGGAATTACTTAACTATAATCCATAATTAATTTACTAATATCTAAAAACTACCCTTGTCATATACATAACTTTATTTCTTACAATGTCCATTTACAAACATAATTATAGTTATAGTTACTGCACATGACCTGAAGGCATACAAAGAGATAATTACAACAAGTTTTCCAAGGGCTTACAATACATCTTCACATCTTGATTACAAAAGATAGAGATACATGATACAAGAACATAAACTTCACCATTGAGCAACTCAGAATCTAGGCCATGACACGAACTATGAAGAATACTTTGAAAGAGATTTTTCACCCAACCATGTTAAACTGGTAAAGTTCCACCCCTCGTGCTAGGAGATAGAACCAAGGTACTCTCAAGACCTTAAGCCAATCTAAGTCTCAAATACCAATAAATCCAAGACTCAAAAGAACAAGAATAAAGCACATAAAATATCATCATACTATAACACCGAGGTTAATGTTTTAGGATACCACCTAAGTGAGTGTCATCACACAACCTGTATATTGGGATCCTCCCAGGAAACCATGTAACCCTAGTACCCCCTTTCTAAGGAGGGATCCTCCCTGGCAATTATCCCTGGTCATGGTACTCCAATCAGGTTTGTGTGGCTTTTGATATATTTTCTTTCATTATCTTTTGAATCCCCCCTTCCCAGGTTAATTTTTAAGGTTATCACTTTTTACAAACCCACCCATAGGATCATCTCAAAACCACTTTAGGGTTCCAACACCTATTTTCAGCCACTCACTTAGGGTCCCTAGTCCCTTACCACATCACAAACTAAAGATACAAGATAACATTTTGAAGTCCTAATCTATAGGTTTAGGAAACTCCCTTGTGCACTTAGGCCCTCAGAGTGAGTCCTAACATTAGCCATATACATAAAAGGAACCATTGCAAGAGTGTCTATTACAAGACACCTTAAATCATATCATAGAACTTTTCACACACATAAATACAACTTTCCACAACTTATTTATAGGTCTAGGGAACCCTCCCATACACATGGGCCACCGACACGAGTCCTAGCCTTATAAAGTAAGCTCAAGTAAATGCCAAGTGAAAAAAAATCATAAGTAACACCATATAAGATCAACAAAATAAGTAGTGAACATACATAGGTGATACAAACTTCCACATGCATTAACACTACATTCCATAGCTTATTTTTATAAGTCGAGGGAAACCTCCTGTGCCTAAAATTTGGCTAAGTCTAAATTTTTTCAGAAATCTCCAAAATCTAGAATCTGCATCTTAACTCCTATGAAGATGGAACCTATCTCAAACATCCTAAAAGGTATTTATACAAATATAACTTAAAGTATAATAAATTAAATGTGTCAAACTTATACCTAAATGTTATATTTGTTTAAATCCTTCCTCCAGAATGAGTTCTAGCATCATAAAATGAACTCAAATACATGCCAAGAACTGAAACATCATAAGGAACACATAATAACATCAACAAAACAAGGACACACATAGGTGATACAACTTGCAGTCTAGTTATAAGAAATGAGTTATAAAGGTTCTAAACCCAAATTTTGCAAATTTTGAGTCCCTGAAACCTAAAAAAATCTCATACGACAATACATAACTACCCATATGACATTATAGTGAGGGTCGTACAACACTTGACCAAGTGTCATATGGGTAAGTTTATACTATCGTAATGACACTGTAGGATACTTTTTCAAAACTTAATTCAAAATTTTTTGCAAAGGCCAAAAAATGACATTATAAGGCATGGAGAATGCCTAGGAAAGGTTCCTTGAGGTCAACTTGATGTAGGGATCTCAATAACACATTTGAAACACATCCTCAACACTACCCAAGTCTTAGACAAGATTAATCAAATGAAAACAATAAATCACAGAGTGGCTTGCAAAAGCAACAATGGGGAACAAAGGTTACATCTCTTCCCTAAACCTCCCCAACCCTTCCTAATTCTTGCTAAACATCCATAATCCATTCAATAAAAATATAACACACCATCCTACATGATCAAAATATTTCTACCTTTCTAGGAATATTTCACAATACCCAAAACCATATAAATACATATAATTAATTCCCGGAAACACAATTAAAAAAAACACATAAAATATAACATTTAAAGTTCCTTTCAAAATCACTGTAAACATTCATATACACAATCATACATGCAGGAAGAATGGAGATTCATCCCAGTTTAGACCCTACCTGGGGTCCTGCGGAGAATCCTCTTCCCTCGGCTAGAGCACTCTCTGCAATTCTCCAAGCCTTGATTAGGTAGCCTCCTAGATAAATTCCTTTGGCAATCAATCTTCAAACAACCCACACACCCTTTCTCTCAAAATTAGAGAACTCTCAATCTCACATAACAACTTCAAATAAATTTTTAGAAAAATAAATGTAGAAACTTCAAAATCTTCTCAAAAACTTCAATCCCCCAAATCTACACAAAAATGCAAATATTTAACTTCCAACTATGTGGTTGGGGGAGTTTCTTTACAGGGAAGCAACTTCTCCAACTTCCATATTTTGTTAAAAAATAAAACCAATTATTCTTGTAAGCACTTAACAAAGTTTTAATAAATTTAATTAAAATAGATTTCAAAGAAAACCTTAACAAGAATAATAAACAAATAACTTTAAAGGAAAACACATAGCACAATAGGAAATCAACTAGCCTAACTTCTAGGAGGTCTCAAGTTCAACTCCCTACTAGATAGCTAGTTTTACTACAAAGAGCATTTTCCTTTTATTACTATTATTTTTACTTTTTATTTAATACATTTATTTAACATACTTTATTTAATTATTAAAATACCATCTTCACAAGCAATATAAAACATACGAATAATATTATTTACACATGCATGTGTATATGTGTGTGCACCCACATATACACATGCCTATATAACATACATTTAAGTATCACACACACACACACAGAGAGAGACTTACATGGATAAATCCAACTCACATTATTAATCTTAGAACAACAACGCAAATCACAAGATAACATCATAAACTGCATTCAAATCCCCCAACTAGGATAACCTCCTAAATGAAAATTTAATTCTACAAGTAACTTTGAGAGTAATCTTGGTAATATCTCCACACAACAATAGTTCAATAATTTTTAAGACATGCTCAGACCTGTGTAGCTAGGTGGAGTTGATGTCTAGTACCTGCATCCTACAACACCAAGTACATACACACACACACACACACACACACACACACACACACACACACACACACACACACACATATATATATATATAACAATGACAAACAAGGAGGGAGAGTGCGAGATCATGTGGATCTCCTATACGAGTAACTACGACTACCTCCCCTCATCCTACACTCACATCAGACAGTGACATCAACAAAGCATAAATGGATTAGTGTGATTAGTACTAGAGTAATCTCTATTGCATCATAACATAATCATGTAAATGTAAATCATCTGTTGACTTTCACAACCTAGTTTAACCATTAGGCATGGACTCATAATGTTTCATTACCAAATCAAGATAAATGAATCATACAATCCTCAATATATAAATCATGTCTAATCTCAAGTACAACAAGTAACATCGTTAGAATAAGTAACACATCTAACCCCTTTAAATGATTATAATTAATTAACCTAATATAATCTTAAATATTAATAATGAGCATTTCACATAGAAGCATATAAGTCTATAAGGTGATCCTTTTAGCATTAAGCTCCTAAACTATCATTGACGTGCAAGATGTATAGGAACATACCTATGGAATATTATATTTACCACATTAAAATATGAAGTTATGGTGAGTTGTAAGAGGTTTAGTTTAAGCAATCATCTCAACAAGTATCATTCTCACATATAGCTTTTCCTAATTTCTAGTGAGCATAACCAAGACTTGATAGGGTTAGAGGGGCATTACAATATTCACTTTTCAATCATGAATTAGCTTATGTGGCGCTATACTAAAAAATGGATTTTCAACATTTTGAAATATATAGATCAAAAGAACATTTGATTAGATGCATGAAAAGATGTATCTCTTTCATAGCTAATGAATATTAATAAATATGTCGAAATGTAGTTATTTGATTTGTATATATTTTTTAAGATTAGTCATAATATCCTATACTCATATGGTGGTCTAGTAGTAGAAAACCTGTATTCTTGTATCTTATTTATAATGGCAGTGACTATCATGACTTTTAGATTGACTAAAATCGATATAATACATTACTGAACAGATTCATTTTCTTCAATTTTTTAATCAACTGGTAATATATAAATATTGATATTTTCGATTAAAAATTTCGACAGATATAGTTGGGAACAGTTTCAAGCATTATTAGGGAAACACTACAAAAGCCCATTACGGACTTTGGATTCGTGGAAACATCGCGTGGACACGCATGGAAAGCCCAAGGGTTTTTTAACCCAAGCTGCACGTCGACGGCGTTGAAGTTTTGTTGAAACCATCAAAATGGAGGCTATAAGAGAAGAGAGGATCCTCAGATGTTTTTAAGCTTTGCCCTTACATCCTTGGTCAATAGGATAGCACCCAGCTCAACAAGATGCATAACTTATTAAGGATGTGTTGTATTTTGCTTATTTTTGTAGAGTCCTGTACCTGCGCAATTACTGATGAGCAAAGCCTTGTGGAGTTCAAGAAGTCCATCGCATTGGATCCTTTGCATTCCTTAGCGAAATGGGTCCCTAATGTTCACTTCTGCAATTGGACTGGAGTTACCTGTGATTCAACAGGCAACAAGGTACAATTGCTTCAGCTGACAAATATGCAATTAGAGGGTTCCATCTCCCCTTCAATTGGTAATCTATCATTCCTTGCGCAACTTGATCTCCACAACAACAGTTTTGTAGGCCCGATTCCGCAGGAAATAGGGAGACTTCAAAACCTAAAGGTTCTTTATCTTTACACCAATCTACTAGAGGGCTCCATTCCAAAGAATTTGACTTCCTGCAAAAGGTTACAAGAGTTGTTACTAGGTGATAACCGATTGACTGGAACAGTTCCTGCAGAGTTGGGTTTGTTAACAAATCTCCAGTCCCTTTCTCTCGGCTCCAATAGCATTTGTGGTAACATCCCTCCGTCCATAGGAAATCTTTCTTACCTAGAAATATTGCGTATTGGAGATACTGCCCTTGAAGGTCATATTCCACCTGAATTGGGAATGCTATCTCGCTTGATCTCCTTTACTCTGTTTGACAACCGCTTAACAGGCCCTATTCCCTCCTCAATCTCAAATAGTTCAGGCTTGGTAGAGTTGGCCCTTTATAACAACAGCTTGACTGGTAGAATCCCAGTAGAATTGGGCAAGCTCTCTAGCCTTGAGTTTCTATATCTATGGGGCAATCAGCTTAGAGGTACCATCCCAGGCACTATTGCCAATTGTACACAATTGAGTGGCCTTGATTTGTCTTTCAATCATCTCAGTGGAGCAGTACCATTGGAGTTCAGCAGGCTTTCAGACCTTCAAATGCTGAGCCTTTCCTCTAATCACCTCGTCAGCGGCAGCACTGTCACAATCCCCATTCTCACGGCCCTCCAGAATTGTACAAGTCTTAATCAAGTATGGATTGATCAAAATAATTTGACTGGATACTTGCCAGAGCAGCTCCCCACAAATCTCACTCTCTTGGGACTAGATGGTAATAAGATAACAGGAAGTATACCTCCACTTATTGCCAACATAACCAATTTGAGGGACCTTAATTTGTCTTCCAATCTCCTTTCGGGCCGCATCCCATCCTCTCTGAGAAGCCTTGAAAAATTGCAGAGACTTTTGCTGGACAACAACAGGCTAGAAGGAAACATACCCAGTGAGATCAGTGAAATAAAAGGCCTTGGGATGCTATCAGTGAGCCATAACATGCTTTCTGGAGAGATCCCAGGTACGATTGGTCGCCTTCAACAGTTAACACATCTTGTGCTCAACAACAACCAACTATCTGGGAACGTCCCTGCAAGTTTGGGAAAATGCTACAAATTGGAATTGCTGGACCTCTCCAACAATCACTTCATTGGACGCATCCCCCATGAAGTGGCCAGTCTTGCTAATTTGCAGTTCTATTTCAACTTATCCAGAAATTCATTCCAAGGATCGCTGCCTACGGAAATCGGAAAGATGATTCATGTTCAAGCCATTGATGTTTCAGCTAACAGATTGGAAGGTCGAATTCCAGCCACTCTGGGAAGCTGTGAACAACTTGAATATCTGAAGCTTTCATCAAATGAATTGGAAGGCCCAATACCAGATTCTTTCAGTGAGTTAAAAAGTCTTGTGAGTATGGATCTGTCTTCCAATAAACTTTCAGGTTTGATCCCTGTTTCTTTGAATTCCCTGAAAATGCTTCAGTTTTTGAATTTGTCTTTCAATAGCTTGAGCGGAGAGATTCCAAAAGAAGGCATCTTTAAAAATTTGACCGCTGCATCATTTAGGGGAAATATGGGTCTGTGTGGGGAATGGATACAGTTACCTTCATGCCCTGTTCTCAATGCTCCGCCAAAAGACCACACCAACAGGGTTAGAATATCCGCAGTAGTGGGTGGAGCCATTGCCTTACTGTTAGTTTGTTTATTGGTCTTGGTACTAATTTACAGAAGGCGCAAGATCAAGTCTGATGTTCCCAGTGACATCTTGCCTCTGAAAGTCATGGACGACGGGGGAATGTCCTATCAGGAAATCCTGAAGGCCACAGATGGATTTGACCAGAAAAACTTGTTGGGAACTGGTAGCTTTGGCTCAGTGTACAAGGGCATTATGGGTGATGGTAGAGTGGCCGCTTTCAAGCTCCTAAATTTGCAAAATGAGGAAGCTGTCAAGAGCTTCTGCAGGGAATGCAAAGTGTTGGCAGAGGTCAGACACAGGAATCTGGTAAAAATCATATCCTTCTGTTCAGAATTTGCACGTAAAATATTGGTTCTAGAGTTCATGTGTAAAGGAAATCTTGAGACACTTTTGCATTCCAATGTTAAGCCATTAACCTTCATTGAGATATTGAACATAGCAATCGATGTGATCCATGGATTAGAGTATCTCCATCATGACTGTTTTCAGCAAGTCGTACATTGTGATATAAAACCAAGCAACATTCTTATGGACGAGGACCTGACAGCACACGTAGCAGATTTTGGCATTTCCAGAATAGCTTGCGGTTTAAACAACAGTACCAGTGACTCAGGAAGCAGTTCCACTCTAAATCTGAAAGGATCCGTGGGCTACATTGCACCAGGTATTGCTTTCGGCTATGTAATTATATTGTCCCTTGTGTATACTCTATCCATGACCCAATGGTTTCCATAGAAATTCTTAGTGGAATATTTAGTAATTCATTTTTTTAATGTTTTAGTCTTTTACTTATTTTTTAAGCAAGATAAGTTTTTTAAGATGAGTTTATATAAGTCTTTAGATTTATCTAAGTCCTTACGACTGTATCAATTAATTTGATCAATTGAATCAATAGATGAATTTATCTATGTTTCAAGTTTTAATTTGATTTTTTCTTTTACATTTTATTTTGCAGAGTATGGAATTGGTGAGAAGGTGTCCACAAAGGGGGATATTTACAGTTATGGCATTATGCTCTTGGAGATGGTAACTGGAAAGAGTCCAACTAATGATATGTTTGTAGGAGGATTGAATCTCCACAAATGGATAAACATGCATTTGCACAACAAATTGACTGAGATTGTTGACAGAAGAATGATGAAGGATATAGGAGAGAATGAAATAAATCAATGCCTCATTCCTCTCTTATTTATAGGGTTGCAGTGTTCAAGGGAGTCTCTGAGTGAAAGACCAACAGCAAGAGAGGCCGCAGGAGTATTGGAAACTATCAAGAAGACATACTTTGAAGTTAAGTAAAAATGAGGTTTTAGACATTACTCTTATGTTAGTTATGGTAGTCTATAATAAGTTTTAGATTGTTAGAGTTATGTTACTTATGCTAGTTGTTGAACTTGGTTTTAGATATTAGTGTTTTTATTAGGTATGTCAGGATTTTAAAAGGGTTCTGATTTCTTTTACAAAGAAAAATTGAATATTCAGTACAACAGAACAAAACACAACAATTCAGTTAGTGTTATGTTAATTATGTTGACTATAATAAATTCCTTTTAACAATTTAATTATGTTAATAATTAAGATTTTATGTTCATTATAATAATTATGCTAAAATATGTTTATTGAATTAATGATATTAAGAAACATTTTTTTATAATTTTCTTGTTAATTGCCCCCACCCCCAAAGTTAGATAATTATGTTTTCAAAATTTTATACGAATCATATTCTAATTTATGAATTATCATTCAGAATAAGTTAATATTGTTATAAATAGTATTAAAAGTTATGCAAATTTTGGATTAATGGCATCACTGAAAGTTTTGTTCGCATTGCTCAGCCTCCTTGAGGAATTCAACGATAAAATTGTATCACGTGATGTCGATTTGTAACCGGCAAAACATAGTTCAACTCGTGCAATTGAAAAGGCACTTCATTTATTTTTAAGTCTTGTCAAGAAAACAGTGGTGCTGTAAGTCTGAGTGAAGAGAGAGTTTATAAATATCTTTATGGAAATGAACGTAGGGTCTAGATGAATGTAATGTCATTAATGATGCAACTATTTGTCCATTCGACACTGCCACATTAAAATTTAGTCAAGAATTCTAATTTGAAACCATTAAATAGATTGGTAGAAGCACTTTCTTTGGAATGTGTAGATTTGAGGTTTGATGACTCTAATTATTATTATTATTATTTATTTATTTTTATTTTATTTTTTTGTCTTTTGTGCATTAATTCATTAAAAAAGTCATATCTTAAATGTAGTTCTCAACTAAGGCGAGGCTTGGGATGCTTTTATAAAATTGTTTGGACCTTATTGAAAATAAAGTTTGAAACAAATTATTTGTAAATGGTTGTATAGCAGTTATTTTCTCAAGTTTCTAATAGCATATATATGCTTTAACATAAAAAAATAAAAAAATTTCAAAATAGCAATAAACTATAAAGTGAGTTTGTTGATCTTAACAAAAAATTAGTACACAATTCTAAAAAATCTCAAAAATCCGAATGGATTGATGATTAATGATCATTACAAAATGAGGAGCCTTCAAAATTCATAGACAAGGTATATGCCTATAGTGTCATAAATTGTAAACCTTAACAGTTTCATACTCTATTTGAAACCTACTTTAGTATGTTTTACCCTAGATCTTTTATGTTTTATACTACCCTTTGATTTTATTGTTAAGTTTACAACTCAATTGTTATCAAATGAAATTTTTTAAAATAGGTCATATGTATAGGACCCCAATACATTGTTTCCTCTTTTTTTGGCTCCATTTTGAGAGGACGGGGGTACCTAATGCCCTAGTTCATCCAAAGGAGGCCCAAAATTTAATGTTTGCAAGTGTCCACTTCAATAAATTGAGATCTAGTCTTGGTCATTACCTCGACTGTTATTTATTGACCTACATTAGAATAACATTGATATATCAATTTAAAAAACATTTTCTATCATTTATAAGGTCTAAAAAGATAAGAGTTTTTGATACAATTGAGAAAGAATTCTAATTATGAATTATCATCATGTTGAGTTGTAGATTACATTCAATCTATAGTTAACTAAAAATTCATTTTTTTCTTTACTATTATGATGTGATTGCATTCAATTTTGTAAGACCTCAAAAAAGAGCATTATATCTCCACCTTTATGTAAAACGCGTGAGAGGGTTTCATACTTAAGTTTGATATATCACTATGAAAATTATTACATGGGTCTAGGAGTAGATGGTTACAAATTTTAATACAATTCAAATGAAAAAAAAATTGACTAATTTTCCTAGTGTGTACATGTCCTACTCTTTTGAGTTGGATTTCTGGGAAACAATGTTTTACAATCTCTTGTCTATATTTCAAGTCACCTTTTGTATTTTTTAACACCTCCAAACTACGACATTCAACACATTTATTTTTTACTTTCCATTGTAAATATCATATTTAAGTTCCTCATTGTATCTTTGTCCTAGATCTGACTTTCTATTCTAGTTTTTTTTTTCATATCTACTTTTTATTGCTTTAAAATCTATCATTTTTCTATCATAACCCTTGATCTCATACATATAATTTATAGTCTCATTTCTTTTGCAATAAACAAACAAAGTCCCAATATCTATCTCTCCTTTGATGATTGTAGTTATTTATTACAGTAACTAAAACCCTTTCAAGAAATAGAGATCATTAAAGTTTATCATTACACATAGACTAGAGTTTAGAGGAAAAACATACCCTTCACACAAAATTCTACCCTTAAGATAAACAAAGAAAAAGGTAGTCTAAAACTGACGCAGGACAAGTAAGGAGAATCCAATTAAGGATAGTCCAAACAAGCTGCCAAACAAACACAATGGAAATACACAACAAGATATGCTTCAATAAAAATTTTCATTAACATGCCTGCTGTCAGGCCTTCTAGGTTATGGCCAATTACAATCAAGAAACAATTCTGCAAGATCAACAAAGATCCAATCCCAACCTTAGCTAGTTCAGTTTTGAAATAGATCAGCAACTGATGGAAACCCTAAGGTAGATCTAAACTTGAGCTTGCAAGCCTCCAAGCAATCTCCTTATCTCCAAGCAAACAACCACTAGCTCTGCTATTACTAACTATCAGAAATCAATCCGATCTTCAAGATCTCGCAAGATCCAAGTCTATCAGATCTATCCTAACCAAATCTGATGTCCTTCCCATATCCCTAAATAACTACCCAAACACTCCTTAAATACTAACCTTCAGCACAAGTCGGCTGGAAGAAACAATTAACTTCTACGCCAAGTCAGCTTCTACCACAAAAAAAATATTAAATGCAACAACAGTCGGCTCTCAAATAGCCTTACAATTATTTAATTCTCTATGTCGGCCTCTAGATCTACATAGGAGAATATAAAAAGCTACCAACAATAAATGCACCAAGTCGGCCAACCAAATCACCAAGAACTCCATTCGGTAAACTAGAACTACTAAGCACCAAAGAAACAACCAAGCACCAGTGAAACAACCAAGCATTAGTGACACAATCGACCATGCCAAGCATCACCGAGAAAGCAGGTCAACCAAGCACCATAGGCATCACTGAGTACTAATTCCACCAAGCATCAAAGGTTTCACCAAGTTCCTTTAGCAACCGAGCTTCCTTCAATAACTGAGACCATCGGTTAAAGCTGTAACCCAGTAACACAGAACCAAAATACCACACCACCATGCAGATTTAACGAGGACCCAAGAATGCCCCTACATCAAACACCCCAGGTTTGAAAAGATGTTCTCATATGCTAGAAGAACATCTTCTGGAATTCAGCAGTTAAAGCCCGAACTGGTTCTTCACATACAAGTCCTTCAACTCTTCACCTTGCATACTCTTTCACTTTTTTTTTCTCTATCTTTTCAAATCTTTCCTTGATAACACACAGGTCTTTTCTCCATACTGATCATCCATACCTTCAGGATCTAACAACTCAACTTGGCTACCAATACTCAGGCTCCTCCTACTGAGTGTTGTATCCAACAAAGGCACCAGGGAAAACTTCTCGTCATCCTTCTCAATAGTAAACAAATTCCTCATAGAATCACACATAGCTCTGCAATCATATTGCCAAGGTCTATCGAGCAATATATGACAACTATTTATCTCCACAATATCACATAACACAAGATCCTTATACTGGCCAATTTGAACATCAATAAAGCATTGTTCCCTTACTTACAAAGCATGATCATCTTGCAACCAACCAATCCTATAAGGACAAGGATGCTTCATTCTATTCAAACCAAGTTTTTGAACCATGTCCTCAGCAACAAGGATATCACTACTACCACTATCAACAATAATATCACAAAGTTTACCTCCAGACTTGCACCGAGTTCTAAACAAGTTACTCCTCTAACAAAGTTCCGCCTTTGTACTGAGAAATGTTCTTCGAACCAGCAAGTTCTCAAATTCAGGTTCATTTTCAACATTCTCATTTACCATAGCAGTTCGTCGGTCACCAAGCTTCTTTTGTGTACACTCAAAAGAATGGTGTCCTTCCTCGCCACAATTATAACAAGTATCTTTAAAGATAACTCTACCTATCTTCTTCTTTGGTTCTACAGGTTTCTGTTCATCTTCTAAAGTCAGTTTATCCTTCAACGAGTGATCAATCTTTTCCTTCCCTCGAGAATTACTAGCTTGTCTCCTTTTCAACTTATCTTCTGCCTTCAGACCATACTGATAAGCATCAAGTTCTCTATGTCTAGACTGAATAGTAAGTTTGTAGAACTCCTCGGTATAATCTTCAATAGTCAAATCTTTTTGCTTCAGATTTTGCAACTTTTTAAGCAAGTCAAGCTCATAGTCAACAGGTATGAGCTTAGCTTTCAATTTAGTCACCATCAACCTCCACTAATTGATCTTCATTTCACCTTCATCTTCGCTATCTCTTTGTAATTCCTTCCACCAAAGAGAAACATGTCCTTTCAACTTAGTATGTGCCAATCTTACTCGAAGAGGATCTTCAATTTCTTCAAGCTCAAAGAACTCTTCTAACTCACCAATCCAGTCAATCAAATTCTCCGGTTTCAAAGTACCAAAGAAATTATAAACTTCCATTCGATAACTAGTACTTAACCGAGCTCTAGATCTATGGAACCGACTAGTTTTGTCTTCACCAAAACTATCTCTCTAGCCATCACCACTAGATCCAACAGGTTCAAAGTCTTCAGCAGCTTCCTCATAACCATCCTCAGTACCAACATTCTAAGGTACACCAATGATAGCCCTCATGATCTCAGTGATCATGTCATTCTTCATCAACTCCATCTCCAATCTAAAATTGGATTTCACCTTTTGTGTAATCTTTGATTCCAAAACATCACAGAGATCTACAATTGCTCTAGGGTCCAATATTCTTGGAGGCATCCAGGTTCAACATATTAAAAAACCCAAAGCAATAAGTCACCAACAAGGTCCTGGTGCAAATAGCCTCAACTAGAGATTGGTTTACACACTCAAGATCTTCTTGCTCTTATACCACCTGACGTAGGACAAGTAAGGAGAATTTAATTAAGGATAGTCCAAACAAGCTGCCAAACAACTATAGCAGAAATAGACAACAAGATTTTCTTCAATTAAGATTCTCATTAACAAGCCTGACTGTTAGGCCTTCCGAGTTATGGCCAATTACAATCAAGAAACAATTCTGCAAGATCAACAAATATCCAATCCCAACCCCAGCTAGTCCAGTTCTAAAACAAATCAACAACTAATGAAAACCCTAAGGCAGATATGAACTTGAGCTCGCAAGCCTCCAAGCAATCTCCTTGTCTCCAAGCAAACAACCACTAGCTCTATTATTACAAACAATCAGAAATCAATTTGATCTTCAAGATCTCATAGGATCCAAGTTTATCAGATCTATCTTAACTAAATCAGATGTCCTTCCCATGTCCCTAAACAAATACCCAAACACTACTTAAATACTAACCTTCAGCTACAAGCCGGTTGGAAGAAATAATCAACTCCTAAGTCAAGTCAGCTTCTACCACATACAAATATTAAATGCAACAATAGTCGACTCTCAAATAGAATTAAATTTATTTAATTCTCCATTTTAGCCTCTAGATCTACATAGGAGAATATAAAAAAGTTACCAACAATAAATGCACCAAGTCAGCCAACCAAATCACCAAGAACTCCAGTCGGTAAACCAGAACTACCGAGCACCAGAGAAACAACCAAGCACCAGTGAAACAACTGAGCATCAGTGACACAACCGACCATGCCAAGCATCACTGAGAAAGCACGTCGACTGAGCACCATAGGAATCACCGAGTACTAATTCCATTGAGCATCAAAGGTTTCACCAAGTTCCTCCAGTGACTAAGCTTCCTTCAATAACTGAGACCATCAGTTAAAGCTGCAACCAAGTAATACAGAACTAAAATACCACACCAACATGTAGATTCACGGAGGACCCAAGAATGCCCCTACATAAAAAACCTACAAAAGGATAGCAACAAACTAAACAGATAAAAATAGTAAACAAGGAAAATGTAGAGCACATTAATCTAGTTCCTTGAGCACATTATCGAGCTCCAACTAGGTCATTTCCATTGCCACCTTCTTGAGTTCCCTATGATGTGGGGTAATATTTTCAGCCTTCTTCTTCAAGTTCCCATTCATCCTTTTTTTGGGTTATGAGGGGTCCAGTTCCTTATCATGCTCCAATAAAATGATCTATTTTTCTTGATGTGCCTTGTCAGGTTTTGCACCTATCTATTCATCAAGTCAACAGTGATCTTGATGCTCTTGTGGCTCTGATTCATCACCATTTCAAGGAAATCATTTCCACTCTTCACATTTTTCTCTATTTGTGCAAACTTTGTCTCACTATCCTTTTTCAGTTTCTCCAAATCACCTGATGTCTTCTTGAGACCTTCAATAATCAATAATTTCTTCTTCAGGGTTGACAAGTTCTTCCCCAAATCAACACCAGTGTGAGTAGTAACCCTAGTAGTGTCATTTTTCCTACAACCATATTTTCAAGAAGTTCAATTTTTATTTCCATAGATCACTATTTGATTTTCATGTCCATGATCTCATACCATTACAACTTAAAAAGAGAGAAAGAATCATTTGCATTTTCCCTTTCCATAACGAGAACATCACAAAAATATTCACAGTCAAGTTTAAAATACCTTAAATTGGGTCTTTAATACAACAAAGATTCCACTTTTTCCTCCCTAGGAGTATTCACCTTAGGTATTTGTGTTTTTCTATAAATGTGGGATGAGTCAACCTACATCTCAACCTGCAATTTCTTATTGTTACATTCATCCAATGAAATCTTCTTTCCCTTCTTCGTGTCATTCTTAACCACTGGATTCACCATAACACGGGAAGAAAGAAAGTGGTTCTTATTTCCATGGGGTTTCAACACTTTATGTTTCTCATTTACCTTCCTTGATGAACCTACTCTGGAAGTAGATTTTGGGGTAGTTGTATTTCAATAGAGGAGATATATTCTTCATCATCAGAATATGTATCTTTCTATTTCCCCTTCTTTATGTATTCACCTTTCTGTATGGGGTTTTCTTGATTTTTGAGGAAGGATAAACATCCTCCTCATACTCTATTTCTTCCACCTCTTCATATTTAGGGTGAACCCACAATAGTGGGTTGGGTTACACTTTTTTGCCTAAACGGATACTGAACTCTACAATTTGAAAACAACTTTCAGATTTAGATGCATATTGTCATTAAACCATCTAAAATCAGAAGATGAAGTAGATTAGAGTCTTTTAGGATTTTCTATCTAGATTCTAAATATATATTTTTTTTAAATTTTTGAATTGATTTGAATGGTTTTTTATTTTTCCCACGAAAACTGGTATGTTGCCGAAAACGTCATTTTCAAAGAGTTGCATTGTTTTCATAGAGCATAACTTTTTTTTTTCTAAAATAGATATCAATGTTATTATTTTGAATTTAGTTTTGTAACATCCATACAAAGGGCTTGCAATTGGTTTGACGACATTAAAATGATTATTGCATATTTAATTAACATTTGAAGTTGACTAAACCATAATTTTGACATACCTTGACTACATAGCTTATAACTTGTCGTGTATATGTCCAATTTCATTTTTATTTTTTTTGATAGAAAGATAACTTCAATACTTAAGGGATAGATATTTTTTTAAAAAAAAATTTCTCTCATTTACTATCTTTCTATAAGGGTCAAACATAGAGGTAGACATATGGTAAAATATCTATGTTTAGTAAAACTAAAAATAGAAAGTCATAATAAACTTAATAAATATTAACATTTTAATAATTGGAAATATTTTTCTTAGTAGTACCTTACTACATAGATAGGTTTTTCAAATGGATTCATTTGATCTGCCAAAAGATAAAGTCGAAGTGATTTTTTTTCAGTGTTTTAATTTGTGAGGAGACTCCATTGTAGGTATGAATGTGTAGTATAGATGTTATTATAGATGATATATGAAAGTTTTTTTTATAAGAGGATTTGAGCTAACCATTTGTAATTAATTCCTTCAAACAGAACCTCTCAAGGCTTAAATCATCATAATTTATTAAAAATGTGTTATTTTAGCAAAAATGAACATGTCTAAAAAAGTGTAACCCACTATTGTGGGGTCACCCTTTAATGTCCATCTCCCCTATAATTGTATCATCCATTGACTTTGTGACCAGAATAGATGGAGTGAGAAGAGATTTATAATGATAAAAAGATAAGAACCAACAAACCCTCATGTAGAATAGGGATTTTTAAAAGGTTTTCCCTATACCCTTTAAAGATGGCTTTCAAGGAAGACCAATGATAAAATGAGAGAGAAACCCTCACATTATGAAGAAAATAATTTAACAAAGTCAAAATGGTGCCCAAATGCTCTAGTAAAATGCCCATTAAGAGTTAAATATTCCATAATAACCATGACTATGTGGTTCCAAATTGACTTGATCTTGGACGGGTCATAATAGGTTGTTTTCTTCTCCTTATTCCCCAACTGATCTCTTTCCTCTTCTATTTTTGGAAACCTATAGATACCCATGTCAAAATATTGCTAGTCATGATAAAACTTTATCCCTTCACATGAAAGGCCAGTCACTTCAATGATAACATTCTCATCGATAAACACCTTCCTCTTGAACAACACAATATTCTAATATTTCTAGCCCTTGTGAAAGAAATCTATGATTTTAGGAACTCAACCATGAAGAAACTCAAGGGAATGCATTAGTCCCTCATCCTTCAAAATATTCCATAATTTGTGTTTAGTCTTGAGGTTATTATAGTCAATAGGCTCAACTCTCTTCCAATCCCCAACCATATCTTCCTCAAAACTCTGAAACATACCATAGCTCACAGACAAAGAAATGGAAGAAAAATAGAAAGGGGAGGGTAAGAAAACCCAGAATCCATGTTTGAAGCTTTATTGATATGATGAATTTGAATTCTTTACAAATGATCCACATATTTGGAAATGACACCTAGCCAAGCAATGATACTGCCTTTTGAATTTCAAATTCAACCTCCATCATTAAATGTAAATCCTCTTCCCACTTTCATCATCATATCACAGAGTAAGAGTTTGTTGATATCAGCCTCCAATTTGTCTTATCCCTGCCACGTGAAAATCCCTTAATTCCAACTTGATTATTCACGAACCAATCGACAACATGGTTAGTTTCACGATGGATGTGGGAGATATTGCATTTTTCAAAAGAAGAAATAATATCTTTTAAATTTCTAATCCAATTCCTAATTTCCCAAGAAAGCTTATGGAAACCCTTATGGTAGTTTATAATGTTGTTAGAGTCACCTTTGACCTATGCATTCTTGTAGTTTAGTTGGTGATCCAGCCTAATCCCCTAATAGGACCCTATGGCTTTGGCTAGGCAGCTAGTCTGAATACCCAAGAGGAGATCCACTATTGCAATAAGAGTGTCATTTTCATCTCTCAACACTGTCCTATACCATGATGGCCTAGGGTTACCCTTCGCCACCCCATTCATGATTGTAGTTAACCATTTTCATATTCTAATTTTATCAAAGGACTTTTTGATTATTAGATTACACCGATTTGACTTAGAGGTCTTAAATATCTTTATTTCATTTTGGTGAACGTAATATATCATAGGCATTGATACTTTTTGATTTAATGTATGTACTTTGCACAATTTGAAATTTTTGGAGCTGATTACATTACTAATTAATTGCATGTGCTCAATTAATTTATCAATAATTTAAAAAACTTTATCTACACTTGATGTAACTATTATAACATAATACATCTCATTTAAGTATACCTTCTTAACAATTTATATAATAATATTTTTTTCTTAATTAAGACAGATAACCAATATTAAATAGGTGTGTAAAAGGTCAAATAGATAATATGTAAAACTAAATTTTTCTCAAGCATGCCTTTCTTACAAGAGTTCGAATGTAGGTTCCATAGGGAGCCTCCTTAGCAGAAATATTAGTAGATCCCTTCAATGCATGATGATAGATTATTTGAAAGATATTAGAGTTTAACTTTTTGGCCTCTAACATCCTAATTTTGAGATTTTAGGAATTATCTTATTAATTAAGAGAAGCTAGAGTTGTGAAATAAAAAAATCATTTTTGTTGAACTACCCACTTCTTCAGAATCAAATAGCAAGCCAAGCACGATGAATATAATAAAAAAATTGTGAACTCCAATGATTATTGTCCTGCGTTGAATGCTAGATCATCTAGTAGTTTCTATAAGATAGTTTTGGAAAGAAGGGACACTGGTAGGGGGGTGAATTAGTGCTGAACAAAATTTAACCCTAATAATCTAATTCATAAAATACTTAAGGTATACTATGAAAAGGAAAAATTATGAATGTACAAATAAAATAACCACAAAACCATAATAAAAGGATTTTTATCATTGAAATCCTATTAGTAGAGAAGCCACGATGGGGATGGAACCCACATTATAATGTAGAATGTTAAATGCACTATACCCTATAGAAGGTATTACAATGAGAATGCACATGCATTCAGGAACACTTCCTAGAGCGCATTGCTCAATTACAATTAGGGCTACAACCTTATGGAAGGATCATTTCCTTAAAAAATAACTACAATGATAATAGTAAATGTTGAACTAATGAAATAACATCTAAAAATCCCTGATTACATTTCTGCATATGGGTAAAAGCACAAAGTTGTGTCACGTTTCAGGAAAACTTATCAGCATAGCTGAATTTGAGTATTTCTAACTAAAATTATTTTTTGTCAAACATATGGTCTAGCTAGATTCATTCTAGCTAAGTTAGATAAGTTCTTCACCTTTTCCAATTGGAAATATCTATTAAAAGCATGTTTTATAACAATTACTAAAGAAATAAAATTATTTCAGAAAAGCGATGTTTCAATAACTCTTACTCTTTTTAGTTATATTTTTTTACAAATATAAAAATACCCTTTTTTAGAGCACAGAGTCAAGATTATCATCATATAATTTTTATAATATTTTAATTAGATTTAATATATTATAATTTCAAAATACTCCAAGTAGGTATTTTAACATTCGAGAACAAGATGCTTCAAAAATAGAAAAAAATAGTAAATCTTATCAAAAAAATTGAAAATTTATATTTAACACTAGAGGAGAGAGTTATCTTCAAGAGTGTGTCATTTATTTTGTGAATGGTGTAGATTTGATAGGGGAAATTTGACGTGAGATGAAAACTATCAATTTGAGGTATGTTCGACTTTGAGTAGTTATATTAGAGAAAATATACATTGAAAACTAATTTTTCTTCTTTTCTACACTAGCTATACACTTTATCTATGACATATTTTGAAATCAAAGGAAAAAAAGATTATTTGCATATACTTTTTTGTTGCGAACAAGACCCTCGTTTTTCAGCATTTTTCAGCAAGTAAAAAATGGACTTTAAAAATTTAAAAACTATGTGAATTTTTGTTCAAAAAAAATTAAAAAAATTATGGGCATAAACTTCATCCACTTTTACACATTTCATTAGTTTACATCATCTCCAAATTTTAAACATAAATGCCATTTTTATGTCGTTAAAGTTAAAAAATTTGTGTGTTGTTGGCTTTTTCCTTTATAAAAGGGTGACACAGCTTTGTACTTTTACCCATATGCTCATTACATAGATTCGATACACTTTATCTATGACTGCACTCTCTTCCTATTATTCATCAATTAGAATCTTAGATCTGACCTCCCTATATCAAATACTTGAAACCAAAAATTTTTGTATGCAACAATAATATATTCAAACCGTAAAACATTGATCTTATATATTTGCACCCATAAATTAGATCGCACTATGTCAGCTCAAAATATTCTATGAAAATGTATAACATGTTGACCAAAACCACCAAATCGAAATCCAAATTTCAATTCAAGACAATTATTGTTAGCTCCATCATTATATGTGTTAGCTCCATCCTTATATATGTTATCTCCATAATTTCAAATAAAAAATTATTGTCAAATTTGATTTACCACGTCAACAAATAGAGTTTTCCATCCAGTCGGCCATCTTGACTCTCAAATAAAAATCCTTATGCAAAGATCCACGTAACTCTCGCACAAAATATCATTTAAAATCCAAAATCTACAACAAGCATGTCAAGACATCTGAAATACCACCCCGATGTGCGCAACCAAAAATATAAATTTGGAGGAGTCCACAGAACTAAATAATGCACTAGAGAGAACACTTTATTCTTCATTTCCATACTTAGCCAATTTCATACTAGAAAACCATTATGAATTTCGGTCTAATATCCAACTACAGTGCACATGTAAAATTAGAGTTAGGTTTCTATGAATAAAAACACTGAAGAATCTATAAAGTGTCTCTTTCAAACAATATCCCCCTTTGGCATTGATGGCAACACTTAGTGAAAATTGACGAAGTTCCAAAGAAAAAGTGCCAATCAATATAACTTATCTTTCCCAAAAATCAAAATATCATAATCTCCTTTGTTCCTCCTAAGTCGAATACACATTTTTCACTACATATATCTCCCCCATTAACATCAATGGCGAAGACAATCAAAAGGGTACATGGCCAATTTTTTTAATCAAAATTCCTATAAAGTGTGATCATAACTGATAACAATATTGGAAAATGATTATCTGATGGAGTTGATGATGAAGACTAACCAATACCAGAGGAATACATTATAGTAGAAAGGTTAGATCAATTATGGTCTTGTCATTGATGTCAAGATATTGATTTCTGATTTTTAAATTATGTTGTCATATCATTCAATAATGATATAAGATGAATGACTTAAGGAGAAGAGGAAATGATAAGTTGAGAAGTTTTATAACTTAAATGGGCACTTGAAACAAATCAGACAATGATTAGATTATGTTGATATGATTGTTTTCTACCTAACATATGATTTTTTTAAGTTGGTAAAGAACAATGATGAAGCTTTGAGAATTCGACCTAAGTAATGTTGTTTTGGATACCTAGATGGAAAAGTCACTTAGTAAGGTAAAGGTAAAAATTTGGTCACTTAGTTAGCAAGAAGGTTTAGGCACTAAATGATGTAATCAAAATTCTAATGAAGAACATTGAGAAAAGAAAATATATTAAATATGGATGGAATCGACATTTAGGTCATCATATGATGAGGATATCAAACCCTTTTATTTCTCATATAAATGTATTATTTGGTCCCGATCATCCTAAGGAACATTCTTCCCAATTTTTAGCACATTTCCTTCCTTGACCTCTAGGCCAGAATAGTCTTGCTCATTTTCCCTGAATCTCCTTCTATCATTTCTAGAATCATCATAGTAAAAGATCTTTTCAAGAGTGAGTAGACCTTTAGGAAGCTTATTTTCTCTTAGCTAGATGATCTAATCCTCATACACTTTAGCTATTTTGTGTTGTATTTGATATATGAACTCACTAGAATTTTGTATGAATGCGGAAATTATGATCGTCACTCTTAAAGAATTGATAGTTTTGGTCATTATTATGCATAAAAGGCCTAAAAATAACATGGACTGAATGTTTTTTTTCTAGGAAATTAGAGGTAGGATTGAAACGGGAACCAAATATAGCTAGGCTATCAATGACCGTGTCCAGTTTTCTTGGAATCTCTTGAATATTGAAATCATAAAAGATTTCTATAAGATCCCACAATCTATGATGATATGAGTACATGTAGAAATCTTTAATCGAAACTATATTCTACACTTGATTTACCAAAAATTCTAAATCTACAAGCACTCACAATTTCCTAATGCACAGTCACACTACAAGATTTAATCCATGCACAAACTCTTCATTATTGGAACACATGAACTTAAAGTGGAAGGACCCCATATTTATCTTCCCATTAGGGGAAATCAAAGACACACCTACACCAAAACCTTTTATACACCCATTCCAACATTAAAATATAATATCCAGAGACTAGATCTTTTATTTTTTTTATCTTTGACTTCTAGAGTAGTATCTTTGGACACTCAAGGAATGGTTTGGTCTTCCTCATAGATTACATAAGTACCAAGACCAATGGGGTGACTTGAAAAATTGATAGTATCAACATCATCATTTAGGAACATCATCTATAATGTTTCTTAAATCTTGAGTACTTCCTGATCCTCTAGAAGCTCTTTAATTTGTGCCTCCTTGAGTTTAGAGTCGATCAAGGATTCATTTACTACATGCTCGGTGTTTAAGGGTTCATAGAAAGTTTTTAGTTTATCTCTGTGCTTGTTTCTTAGGATGAGGTGTGACCAGCCTAAAGACAAATATCCACCTATTCTAATAGTAAAATCATAGGAGAGACAAAGACCAAAAAGTGCGGGAATATCTATTACAACTACCACCTTCAACATATTTATACTTGGGAAAGCATATAAGGTAAGTGGAAGCTCCTTAATGATGCATATGATCTGAACTTTATTTACATCAAGCTACATAAATCCTCTATCTAGGGGTTCATATTCAAGATTTAGAGCTTCAATAATTTCTTTAGGCATGACTATGGTACTAGATTAGGATTCAATCATAGAATTATGCAATAACTTGCTATTGAAAATCAAATTGAAATAAAAGGGAGTAAGCTTAGGTTTCTCTACCTTAACAGTTTTTGAAAAAACTCTTTGATTAGTGAGTATGATAGGAGATGCATTAAGTTTCTAGAATCTGGCTCTTTTCTTGTTGATCCCTTATTGTTTGTCTCTATTGGGGAGCCTTCTAGAGTGGATTGTGGCTTCTTTGTATCAAACAATTCTTCTTGAAATAATAACCTCTATCCTAGAATGTATAGGATGTCCCTCAGGGAAACACTTGTAGGGTTTTAATTTGTCTAATCAACAATTTTTATAGCAGCTAGAGTAACTCCTCTTAGCTCTGCAAACTTGTGAGCCATCATCTCCTTTGGCTTTGAATAGGGAGAGACAATAGTAAGATCAATTGCAACTTTGGGAGTACTAGGCTTAGACTGATGAACCACTTTCTCACCTATGTTCCACCTCTTTTTACATAGATTTTGGTTGGATTCAACTTGTACAATCTTGGAACTAGATGCAGAATCATATTTTGCAAGAACTACCACTTCATCTACCATCCAAAAGAAAAAAGCATGGCAAAGAAAAATCTACCGTTCTCTTTCCAAATTCATGCACTACATCTCTACAGTAAGTTCAATAGTCTCCATGCTAGTAGACGCATAAACACTATGGTTAAAAGAAATCCTCAGGGCTCTCTACTCTGAAATATGTTGTTGAAAATTTACTTATGGATAATTCTTGGGTACATGGGCTTTCTTGCAAGGGATGCACCATGTGTTAGTATCATCAACTAGGATATTTTGGTTAGGTACCAACTCTCTATGCTGGCTAGGTGGAATTGACTGTAGAGGTATAGGAATAGTAACCAATTGATTATTATCAAGGGTTTTCTTTACCAGACCTAGATTTATATATTTATCCTTCCTCAAATTACAGACCAAGTTTTTCATTTGAACTCCTCTAAATTTCATGTCAAGAATAAATTTTGGCTAAGGTAAACATGAACTTCTCCTTTTAGTTATTAGAAATCACAAGATCTTCCCTTAGTTCTTCATCTCTATCCTTGGCCTCTTGTAGATTAGAAAAATTTCTATTGCATTCATTAGATTTCACCTTTGAGGATCGATTTGGTTTATATTCATTCTTCTTCATGTCCTCAATCTCCTTGGTAATTGTCACTATTATAGATTTCATCTCATTCTTCATAACTACATTCTCTTGCTTGAGTTTCTCATATTCTTCAGTCTTCTCTAACTAAACTTCTCATTATCCGACTTTCACTATCCTTTTTCTTTAAATGTTCACAAATTTATCTTATCTTCATATTTTAATTCTTCAATAATTCTTTTATTGACTTAATGAAGATTTTAGCTTCTCTTTAGTTCCTTTGTAGCTATTCAACTTCAGGTTTAGACTAATCAAGATTATCCAATACAACTATGAGTTCTTCATGAAATATTTAATTGATAATTCCTTCCTGGATCACACTCAAGATGTAATACTTCTTCCAAGGGACCAAACTATGATACCATTTTTTGGAAGTAAGGAACACTAAGAGGGGGGGTGAATTAGTGTTCTATAGAATTAACCTTAATAATCTGATTCAGAAACTACTTAACATATACTATGAAAAGAAATAAGCATGAACACAAAAAAATAACCACAACACCATAACACAAATATTTTTATTGTTGTAACCTTTTTAAATAAAAAACCATGATGGGGATGGAACCCACAAGATAATGAACTAAGTTAAAAAAACTATAGTCTTCTAAAGGTATTACAATGATAATGCACATGCATTAAGGCACATTGCCTAGATCTCACTACTCAAATACAATTAAGGATACAACCCTATGGAAGAATCAATGCCTTAAAATATCACTACAATGATCGTAGTATGTGTTCAACTGATGAAATAGCATATAATAATGCCTAGTTATAGTTCCACATATACTCATTACTCAAATCTAATAAAATTTAGATCTAACTACAAAGTCTTCTTGTTATTCACTAATTAGAAGCTTAGATCTTACCTCCCTTTATCAAATCCTTAACCCCACAAAATCTTGCATGAAACAATAACACATTTTAACCCTAAACCATCAATCTTATATGTTCACAACTAGAAATTAGATTGTAATATGTTAGCTCAAGATGTTCTAGATAAATATGAAATGTGTTGACCAAAACTGCCAAAGCCAAATTTAAATTTCAGTGCAAGACAAAATAATCATGTACATATCTCTACATATGTTAGATCAATCCTTTCAAATAATTTTTTTTTTCCAAAATTGATTTACTACCTATATATAAATAGATTTTTCCACCTAGTCGATTGTTCTAACAATGAAAAACAAAAATTGATGCAAAGATCCATGTAACTCTCACAAAAAATATCACCAAACCACCATAATCTGGAATAAGAATCTCTAAACATCCAAAATAATACCCTAGTGTGAACATTAAAAAATATAAATATGGAAGAGTCCACCGAACCAAATACTGAACACTGGCAGAACACTATGTTCTTCATTTCCATACTTAGCCAAATTCTTACTGCGGACCACTATGACTTTTGATTTGATATCCTATTGCAATGCATATGTGAAATTAGAGTTAAGTTTCCATCAATGACAACACCAAAACATCTATGTAATGTTTCTTTCCAATAGATAGTAATTCGCATTGACTATTTTATTTAGACACATAGTAAGTATGGTTGTGACCTATTACTATATTGTAAAGATTGAAGAAGCATTATCAATAATTGTAGACAAATATTTGACATGATGATTCAACAAAGAGAAACTAATATTTTTCATAATAGAATTGAGAAACTAACCTCTTATAACTTACCCAAATTAAAGTAATAGTTATAGGAACCCCTGATGCCAAAATGATTAGGTGGATGTGATTTAGTCAAAACTCCCTAGAAGAAATAGTTCACAATTAATTTATATTTTTCATTCTAAAATATGTGATGTAGTGAGCTGATTTTACTAACATTCAAGTTAGCTTTTCTCTTAAAAACCTTGGAAAGTAATAGATGCCAAATCATGAATTGTGGTTGTTAGTAGAAGCTTTTATGCTTTATTACTTTTACTCCAAGTTTGATTCTTGGAAGTGGCAACTTTGTGTTTTATTGCTAGTTTTAATTCTGACAACTTGGATAAAGCTACAATTGCATAGTTTTTAAGCTAAGCAAAATCATTATATTTTCAATTTTGTTCTTTAATATTAATATATTTCCTCCACTTTTTGCACTAAGGAAGGCTATATATTTTAAATATATTCATTTTCAAATTATATAAAAGAGTTTACTAATATTATTCCCTCTCTAAATGTTTCCTCTTTTATTCACAAGTTTGATCTTTGTTTTCTAGCTAGATCAACAATGATATGGAAGGTAAGCTAAAATTTTACATTATATTAAAGATCCATTATTATAACATCCTATTGGTGCACACAATTTATATAGTATCACAATGTATAGTTGCTAGAAAAGAAAAAAATTAATTTCTTTTTCAAGTATTGAATAAATTTAGAACTTATAAAGAATAAAATTTCCAATCTTGCGAATTTCAATTCCATATAACTATTTCAAATGGAAGCCAAAGATTCAACTTCAACTCAAAAGTAGAAGCTTGTATCAAAGATTTATGGCAATAGAGGTTGAACCAAACTGTATTGGTCTATCATAGATAGACCTAGGTCATACTTTTTCCACATGGATCTTGCCTTCATCTTCTTCTTCTTAGGGGCACAAAATTTTGTAGACCTATCATTCCTCTCCTTTCCTAGCATTACGGGAGGTGGGGTTGGGAGTTCATACTCTTTGTGCTAATTCTTCCTTGGTTCCATAGTTGATTAGTTCTTTAGACAATTGACACCTATATTTTCAACTAGTAGTTTGATCTACATGGTTGAGTAGTGTCATTGGGGTTACTCATAAAGATTCATGTGCCATCTGCATCCTCAACTTATATATGTTTTTCCTTAGTTTTCCATCTAATCATTGTTTGGGGGAACTCATGTAGATAGTTATCTTTTGTATCTTCAACTGGCAATTTTTTTTGCCTTTGTTCATCATTTTCTCATTGTTCGAATACTTTCCTTGAGGGAACTTATGCAAATTGATCCTGGTCATCTTAATTTTGGAGGAGGTTCTTCATTCAACACTATGGAGTTATCATTGATAGTTCTCCACACTTTTCTTGTATGTTAGAAGATTTTTTTTTTGCACTTTATCTAGTGGCATTTCTTATTTTTATAAAGCTATACTTGCTTAGTTTCTAACTTAACTAAGCAATATCTTAATTTTTTTAGTTTTATTCTTATTTTTCCTTTCATTTTGTCATTGAGTTAGACTATATGTAAATATATTAATTTGTAAATTATATAAAGAGTTTATTATTCTTACTCTTCATCTAAATTTTTCCTGTTTATATGCAAGTTTTTCTATTTTCTGGCTAGATCAACTGCGCTCTGCAGATTAAGCTAAAAATTTTACATGGCTTTTAAATTCCATAGATTTTACATGCTATAAGTGCACAAAAATTAAGAATATTTTCTGTTGGGCTATTGTACTTCATAATTTCGAAGAAATGATTTGTGGATATAATTATTCCAAGATTCTTGATTGCTCATTCCTTTTGCAGTGCTCTTGTAGCCCAAAATAACATTAATGCTTCAAACAACTAATGAATTAACAATTCAATTAAGTTACCTTGAATAAAAGGGACGGGTTTCCTATTTCTATCTGAGCTTTAGGAATTCGAAGAGTGAGCTTGTGGGCTTGCACAACCTCCCTCGCCTTTCACTGACTCGATTATTCAATCTTCATGCGACTCTGCATGCTAAAAACATATTAAACCAAACAAATAAATTGAATAGAAGGAATCAAAGGATTTACCTTCTTCTCATGTGTCAAAGTACAATCTATCAAACCCTTCACTCCAACAATCTGCTAGTCCAAGAGATTCATTCTGACAAAACACGGACTAGGTAGCATTGACTCGAACCCTCTTACTAAAGAGATCTAGAAACCAGAGCACACAGAACAAATCTCTAGTGCTGATCGCTTCCTGTAAGATGACCCAAATTGATCGTGTGAGATCTTAAAATGTCAAACAAAAAAGTTAACAAGCCAATCCTAATTGCTGTCAGCCACATAATCCCACAACAAAATTAAAATAAGCTTCCCATGTTTCTTTCTCAAATCAGGCCGGTAAAAAGAATCAGCATGCCATGGCTCCAAGTATACAGCAAGGACACATGCAGGAACCTTGAAATCAGATTGGGCACCTTGCCACTTTAATTTGAAAAACTAAACATAATTGTGTATGTTTCATATCATCTGCCCCTTAAATTAATGATTGCATTGTTACCTTGAAATAAATAACATGATATGAAATACATTGGTTTGACAGTTACAGGTAATACGTACCTAGAGCGTTGATGTGCCAACAATAAAGAGAGCTAGAGAAGCATGCGCAAACCGTATGGCCTAAGTTCCTTACAAAATGTATCAAAGATTTTTTTGTTAAAAATTGAAACTTTTTTTTTCTAGATTCATAAAAATATAGTAACTTTTTTGCAAATTTTTTGTAATTTTTTACTATAAAATATATAGATCATAAAGAACAAATGCTAAAAATTTCACGAAAATCTGTTAGATTTTCTAATACATTTTATCAAAAACTTAAAAACGTCCTGTATAAACAACACCTATAACATCAAATGATAAATACGATTAGCAGATCCAATGTCATCTTTGTGAATTCCCACAGATTCTGTCATTAGCAAATATGGAGGCCGTTCTTTCCACAACACCATTCAATTTTAAAAGATAAGATCTCTCCAAAGTCGTCAGCCAAAATGTCGTCATTAGTCAAAATCCATGTCATATATTATTTCACTGTCTAAATGAACAACATTCTGAAGGTGCAAAATTTACATATAGATCATAATCAAGATTTGAGTCACTAAAGAGAATCAACAGTAAAAACTATAGATTAAATAAATGATGGGCGAGATCAATAAAAAAAACTTATAAAGGGTCCAAATTATTAGCATCAGTTTAACACATTTGTGATATAAATTATGTAAATTAATACACTCCATGATGTACCCCTCTTTTATCTCAATAATGAACCACAGAATATGATCCCAAATATCAATTAAATGCACTTAGTCTTCACCAGTTTTGAAAAAGACGTAAAATTCTCAATTTTAATTTTATTTTTTTTAAATGTAAGAATTTCCAAAACTGTGTTGATTAATAACTTAAGAATTTTGCACTTAACAACTACGTTAATTAAAACCAAGAGAAATCTCATCAAATTTCTAACAAGAGTAAACCATAGAATTTAGAGAGTATACAAATAAATTATGAATGACACGTTGACGTTGATATTGTAAACATCATCCGATATCAGAGAAACCATCTAGCCAGATCTCATGTCTCTGTTGGCACACGTGTTCCCAATAGTGCGACACAAATAGATGAGACTCCAAAATGTTAAATTCATCATACCAAGCATTTTACAAAATGCTGCAAACAGGCACACACTATACATATGGTGTAAGACTGAATATAGAGCTCATGTAATGCATGTAATATGCAGATGCATATAACATCTTTTAAATTATTTTAGTAATTATGCTGAAGGCGTTTCTTATATGAGATGCATTCAGTTGAGTTAAAATATCGACGATGTACAAGCTCCAATAGCCGTGCAAGACGATTGAATTGTTACCGTCCGTTGATCATTTTCCACTTTTTGCAATTTATTTATTCTCCACTGCAAACAATAATTGTTGTCGGTGGATTACTGATTGCTGCGCTATCTTAACCGTGGTCCGAGGGTAAAGTTAACCCTGGTTACGGTTGGGTTTGTAAAATTTTGAAACGATTGAATTGTTACCGTCCGTTGATCATTTTCCATTTTTTGAAATTTATTTATTCTGCACTGCAAACAATAATTGATGTCGGTGGATTACAGGCTGAAGGGAATGATTGTTACAATATCTTAACCGTGGTCAGAGGGTGAAGTTAACCCTGCTTACGGTTGGGTTTGAAAAATTTTGAAATTTTACAAAGCATTCCACCTGTTTAATCGCGTTGGCATTTGAACGCAACAGTACACGTAATGAGGACCGAGAGGTCACAATCAACAAGCTGTTTCTCACTAAGGCTAACCAGCTTTCCAGTATTCAAGAAATTGGTTCCTTCCAGGGCTCCTGTTGTGCTAAATGTCCAGCAAGATCCACTGTTCGAAGCTGTCGGTCAGAAGCAGGTTTCACTGGAGATACTCACATAGCATAAAACAAGTTACAGACCAAAAACACAATATACTAATATTGCCCCCTATGTTAAAAGATAAGCTACAACATTAATATACCTCTACTTAGTTTTGCAGCTTCCAGCCGTGTTAGTTTCAGAGACCTTGAAGTGTGCTGATGGACTTGAACCGTGGAAGGGTTCCCATAAATTGAAGATGTAATGTCAGTCGTGGCATCTCAACAAAAAGGCAGTAAGGCTCAAGTATTCAGTTTTTTAGGAGTTGCAACCACATTGCCCAATTTCCCTGCCAATTCATTTTCAAATAAAAAAAATGTTGTGCAAACCTGAAACTGGATATCTTTTTCTAAGATGAAATAGATCTATTTATTTCTGATAAAAATAAATACAGCTTATCCACGAAAAAACAAAGACAAAATAGGATTAAGTTGAATAAGGATTGCAATGATATATATTTCAAAGATAAATAATCTTCAGCAGCAGCAAGCATGTGTTATCGCATGCCCTCACAACTAAAGAATAATTTATACCCTTAAAGTTTTCTAGTAGATTCTTCTAACTACGCAATCGAATGAAACCAACCTAAATTTACAAAAAATTTTTAAAAAAAATAGATAAATAAAAATCGGATTGTGGTTCCATTCACTTACCATTCAAGCAAGCCTTTCTATTACTGCAGCAGAAAAAAGTGTCATGTTTCACTCTTTAATCTTCATCCTTCGGATCTAACACTTATTTTATGAAGTTGTTCCATTCACTTAGCATTCAAGCTAGCTAATTTTCTTCCCGAAATGTCATGGCTGGCTTCTTGGCTTTGAGTTCAATGGGAACAGAGAATCACTTTTGTGTCTCAGACACGAATAAGTAGAAGAAGATAGTGGCATAGCATTCTCAATCTGTATGCAGAACGTGGAAACATAAACAATGTATGTGGACTATCTACACTGTCCATGCAAAACTTGTTTCTACTACCAAAAAAGTGCAGGTTACGTGCCATATCAGGACATTATTTTGAATGACAGATATGACATTGCTGTCAAATATCTAGTTGTTGTTGTATTAAGTACACAGGCATTCATGACAGGAAGGTAACATCAGACGGAAAATGAAAAGAACAAAGAGCGTTGGATGGTGACAGTGCAATGAACGGAGAGGATGTTTTCAATGGTCGTTTATAATTTTCTTTAACTTTGAACCATTGGTTGGGCAGCTCACCTTCATGTAAAAAGAAATGCCAACTGTTAATGACATCTGAGAAAATAGTAATCCCAAGACCCTTTACTCAAATGACAGTCCCAACACATCGATATTTTTCCACCTCTTGCTAAAACAAACCAACTGTTAGGAACCCATCATCCATAGCTTCATCCTGTGTTGTGGTCTTTGGACAAAAGGCGGTGGAGCATAAGCTAAGAAAAAGGGAACTCAATGTTGGGACTAGGAGAGATATGCTATTGAGAGGGGAGGGGTGAATTAGTGTCATCAAAAACTTTTACTTGTAAACCTTTCAGATCTAATACAGTAAACAATTATAACCTTGCAAAATAACTTGCATCAACTTGCATGTATCATTCATCCATTAACTTTAAGAAAGTAAACAACATGAAATCAACAATTTGACAATCACATAACACAAGTATTTTGGTAAAGCAGAAACCCTTGTTAGAAGGTAAAAATTATGGAGGGGATGACACCCACAAATTTTTCACTACCGTAGATAGAAAAGGTTTGCCTGTTAGGGCTACAAGTTTTGATCACTTCTAGTGATCTTACCCTATTAGGAGTAACATATTAGATTAGCTAGATCTACCTAGCTATAAGATTTTGACAACAGTAATGAAGTGTGCACTCGGTTAAGAGATTTACATAAAACTGGTAAGTCTACTCTGAAAAGAGATTTTATCCAAAAACTCTATTACAATTGTTAGAAAGCAATAGGCAATTATCTGCTAATTGACAACTCAATTGCTTGATATAGATCTATAAGTACTAAATATATTTCACCTTTACTGTGATGTATCTCTGCTCTGAACTGCTCGGTTAGCCTTATATGATTCTATTTAATCTGATCTCATCTGTATACTGTTCTGCTCTGTCAACTAATAATCTTGAAGTTAGGCAAGTGCTTCAAGTGCTCCTTAATTCATACATTAGCTCACACCAAAAATGATGCAAACACACAATTATATAGCATACTGCATTATGTCGCTTTAACAAAATTAGGTTACAATCTTAGATAAAAACCTACGATCTACGGTGTACAAAAATAGTCTAGATCGAATATTACATAAGATCTTCATCGCATTTAATGAATATCTTGACAATAAATCTTCCTCAATCTTGGTAAAACATTTTGTGATCTATTATAACCATTTACATAGAAGAATGTACCATTCTTGATTACTATGTCATTTCCTATGATCCTCGGTAAACACTGTGTAGACTGCTCAGTATATACTGGTGCTCGGTGTTTACTGTCGCTCAGTGTCAGTGTTTGCCGATGCTCGGTAAGCTGTCTGACGCTTGATGTACAAGCTTAATTGACTGGTCTATTTTTATTTTAGTTATCGACTAGCTCAATATAAGTAACCGACCGATATCTTTTATAACCTTTGATACTAATGACAACCTTTAATGCTCAATAGAGATAACAATCTCCCCCTTTGGCATTAGTATCAAAACTTGAATGTATATAGACATAATGTCTCAAAAACTTACTTCTCCATATACATATATCCTTATCAAAATTTTCTATATAGTCAATATGACTCCCCCTCGGTGCATGCTCCCGGTAATATGTAGTATATGTAGCATCTAAGTACATATTTGGCATATACATTGATTTCCCCCTTTTTGATAGTAATGCCAAATGCAAAAATTAAAATAGTATACTTACATCTTGTCAAAAATATGCTAATGGGTTTTCTTCACAGACTCCAAGAGGTTTTCCCATTCCTCTTTCAAGTTGGTGAGAGAAATGTGCTCAAGATAAACTTGTGCATGCATGTCAAAGATGTTATCCAACACAGAAATTTTTGGTGTTGCAACAAGTTGTTCCACTTTGACAATATATTTTTCAAAAATCTTTAGGTATGGAAGGAATTATGTCTGTAACTCTATGACCTGATCGGTGATGTGCTCTTCTATCTTTTTGAGATCTTCTATCAACCACCTGATTTCCTGAACTCTGTGAATATGCTTTGAAAAAGCTTGTGGCTCGGTTGTAGCTGCATTTGCACTATTCTTGATTTCATTCTCCAAACCTTTAATCTTTTCACTAATCTCAGTAGTGAATATGTCCAAAGTGCATAGCTTTAGTAAGAATTGACAAATTAACTGGGTTATAAATTTGATCTCTATGATTACCTCAGATAATTTGACCTTGTTTATTGCCACTTCTTGGCTGATTCTTTCTACAAGTTTATGTTGTATCCTAGACTCTGCCCTTTCTTCAATTCGTTTGTCGGTGTCCCCATCTGAGGCATTAATTCCTTTGGTAAGAGTGGAAAGTTGGTCCATTATCGATGTAGCTTCATCTATTTGTACCTCAGGTACGATCTATTGCAAGATATCTCTTACATTCTCCAAGATTTCCTTGCTCTTACTCTCTCATTTCATCTTTTCTTGTGCGGCTTTCCTCATGCATAACTCCCCAAATTTTCTAATTTCTTCGGGGCTAATGGTCCTCAGGTCACACTCGGGTAATACTATAACTTCATCTAGAGTGACCGACCCTTTTCCTTTCTTTTTATTCTTCTTATCTTGTGCAAGTGGTGACTTATTCACATTTGTGACAATGGCCTTGTCTTCTGTCTTTGGAGTATTCTTCCATGTTGACACACTCTCTTCCTTCTTCTGCTCCTCGGTAGCCTATGTACCAGTTGAATGAGTGGGAGCCTCAGATGTGGTTTTAGATGGGATCACCTCGGTTTCTTAGGCTCATCTTGTGCCTTGGTTTCTGTAGTAGGTGCCTCTATTTCTTCAGGGTTATTTGGCTTGGTAGTTGTTTCAGTATCTTGTTCCCCTTATGTGTCTTTGTGTTTCTTAGGGTCTGAACCATTGGGTTGCTCCTGTGAAATAATTTCTACAGCTTCAGCCAGTATAAGAAGCTCGCTCGAAAGTGATGTAAATGCACATTTAGTGACTTTAGCTTCATCTTGAGTATGTGTCGGTGCAATATTTACATCTTCATCATCTTTTTCAATAGGATCACCATTTGTGATGTCCTCAATGAGTACATCATCATCAGTTTTCTTCTTCATTTGGATCTCTACTAGATCCAGTGCATCCTATGCAATAATTATTTCTTTCTTTTTCTATGTAATATTAATTACCTCAGTAACTGATATACCGATGTCCTTTGTCTTTGCCACTCCAGTATCACCAATGTAGATACCTTTCCCTTTAGAAAGTTGTCTCTTTTTAGAAAGATTTAAGAATGCACTCTGCTCAGCTTGTTCTCTAGCCTTAAGAATTGATTTCCATAGGAAATTGCCAATTTCATCGACATCTATCATGTTCTCATCCAATATCAACATAGCTAAGTTCTTTATAGAGAATCTTTCTTGATAATTAGCCATGTGTTCATCAAGTTCTGCTAGGCTTAGATGTGGGGCTGCCCGAACAAGTGATCTTTCTCTCATTTTCTTCTCGGTGTCTAGTGCATAAGCCCATTTTTGATTTATCCTATTATCTAGCTCCTTTGGTAATGATAGTGCAAACTCTAGTGGAACTCTTTTAAACTTAATCATCATTTGTATGACCACTTCTTCAATCTTTTTTTTATCTTCATTTGACATTTTGTCAAATCAGCCAAGTTCTGGATCAGCAAGGTCACCATTCTCAATTATATCTTCAATGATTTCATCTATTGACCTTACCTTATTGCTGACCACTTTGAATTTACTGATGTCATCTTGATTTTCTTCATCCTCAAGGTCTTCTTTACCTCTTATCAGTTTTCTCCCTTTCTTTGGTGCCTCAGCTACAACCTTGGCATTTCTCTTTGTATAGGTCTTTTTCGGTGTAGCTGCCCTCAGTCTTTTGTTTTTTACTACTCATTTCTTAGGTGGAGGTGAGGCTACAATTGATGATCTGGTCCATGTACCTACTTGTACTGGTAATTGCTTCTTTTGAGTTTTGGTAGGAGGAATCGGTGTAGGGTCTTTCTCTTTGTCAGACTCGATTTCCTCACTGTCATGAGGTTTGTTAGCAAACAATAACTGACCTTTGGTTGTTGTTTTAACCAGTGACTCCTCAGATGAGTCAGAGACATCTCCAAATCTGGCAGTAAGATCTTTCTTCATCTTCTTTACCTTCCTAGTTATTTTACCGATGACATGACTGGTTTTGATTCTTGTCTTGGCTTCTTCAAAGGTTCTGAAACTTTTGGTCTTCATGTCCTTTAGTAATTCTAGCAGTGCCTTAATTGATTTCAAAGCGAAATCATATTTATTTCATAGCCCATAGGTGCTAGCCATTTTGTCCTAGGTTCAACTACTTGTATCATGGTATGATCGGTGTTTAATGGAAAACATACATCTGTTTCAAATTTCTCAACGAATTCCCTTGGAATTCTGCTTCTTGATTCATTTTGGTCTTGAATTCTTTAAAATACTCATAAAAAACTTTATTCATATCATCTCCTAACTTGCTCATCATATCGGTAACCTGTACCATGATCGGTTTGCCTGTTGTCCTATTTACTTTGCCTACACTAGGGAAATACTTTTGTAGATAGAAAAGCAAACAAACTAGGAGTGAACCAAACTTACATGTGTTTGTCTTTTGAGACCTGATTGTCTTCATATTCTCCTTCAACTATGTCATCAAAACTTCAGCAAGATCAATCTGGTGATCTTTCTTCATGATTTTATATGCCATGTATATAGCACTATAGGGTACACTATTTAATCTTCTTGATTGATATTTCTTGTACCCGATCACATGTGACACAAATTTTACTGTAGGGTCTTTGATTGTTGCAATCTTCAATGCTCTACCATCCCATGCAGCTCCAGTGTTCTTCTCAACTTCATCTCGAGAAGAGCTATGGAAAGCCTTAGCTTTGTCGGTTCTAGGGTATCCAAAAACCCTACTTAGCATTTTCTTTGTGACCTCTATTGGTTTATCCAGCCAAAATTTCCCATCGTGATATTGACTCAATACAATTCTTATCCATTCAATTTTAAACTTTTGCGAAAAGAGTATGACGTACGATAAACCTAACTTCCCAATTAGGTTGTATTCTAGTTTCAGTTTTCCATTGGTTCCGAACAATTGTTGATATGAAACCATAGTTTCAAAGTCTCCTACGTATCCAATTTTGTAGTGAATAAATGACCGTACATCTTCTGTCAATAAAACCCTATCTGGGATGCTTGAGAAAGCGCCCATTGAATCTATTTGTGATGTAACTTCAGGGTGTAGTTTGTACTTCAGTTCATTGAAATTAGCTCTAACTATCAGATTCACTTCATCTTCAACACTATGTGATTTTCTTGCAGATGATGTAGATGCCATAAATTGACTTAAGGTTTCGGCAAGCAGTAGGTAAATAAAGTGTTTGGTAGTGGATAAACTTACTCAAAATTGTCGAAGAGTGTTGTCGGTTCGATCTAGAGTAGCCTAGAATCCTTTTGAAAATTTTTAGGTCAAACTCTTCTCTATTAAATCTTCGCTCTTCAAAATCACAATGTGAAAATGAACTCTATTTCCCATGTATTTATAGACATTTTGATATTCTTGTTCAAACTTGTGTGCATTAAATGCTTGACCTACCTTTTAGTTCATAACAGCTGTCAGCTTGGTAAATACTGTAGGAAATCAATAGCTCAATTAACACACCATTTCTTCATCAGTTGATATGTATGCTCGGTTAACCTTGGATAGTGATTATCAATGGGTAACCAACTCTCAATCTAGCTATTTTTGACTATGTAACTTTGTTAGCTCTTTAACATATAAACCATAATGCATCTTAATTCATTTAGATTTTGGTATGTGTGCATCATATATAAGGAACTATATGTAATATTTGATCATTTTGAGATACCAGTCCCATACATACCTATATTGCCTTAGGTGGAGGTACCGATGTCACCCAATCCACTGGACGAGGTTTCACCGATAGCATTACTTGATTTAGTATTCTCATTAGATGCCTTTCTCCACATTGTGTTCCTAATTCACATGATATTTGCAATAGTGTTTCCACTCTCAAATACATGATTTTCTTCTGGTGCTCAGTCTCTGTAGTCCTTTCTTAAATGACCGACCTTGTGACAATGTAAATATGCCATTCCAGTGCTTGTCCAGTTTCTTGATTGTCCAGCCCATCTTTTCCTATTACAATTTGCAGCAATGTGCCCATATCTACCACATGCAACATAGTTAGCCCATGTGTTATAATCCCAAACATAGGAATTACCTTATCTCTTCGGTTGATAGGACTTGCATTGTGTTTGCTGCTTAGGAGTCCATACTTGCTTCAATTTTTCCTTGCATTCCCATGTAGTGTGTCCATGATTATTACAAGTGTAACACAATTTCTCCATAGCAGCATTGTTAGCATTCAACTTAGCTCTACATTCATAAGCTTGATGTCCATACTTTCCACAATAATAACAATATCCATTGAATTTAGGAATAACAGGGGGTTTACCTTGTGCTCTGGTTCTACAAACATTGGAAGTGGGACCTGGTTTTCCACAATGATAACATGTTAGCACTTTAGGCCTCTAGTTTAGATTTTTGTTGACCTATTCAGCTTGTTGTGATGATTCTCCTTCACTGGTATAGCCTATTCCAGCTTTGCTTCCAAATCTCCTTTGATTATCTAGAAAGTCATCAATTTTCTTAGAGTTGTTCTCAGTTAATTTCATCATTTCATTATGTTGTTTCTATATCTTTATTTCATTTCTCAATTTTTCATTATCTTCTCTAAGTATTACAACATCTTCAAGTCTTCTTGACAATTCTCCATTCACTCGGTTGACCTCTTGATTCACAGTCATCATCTGATTAGATACTTGAAAGTGATGATCGGTAAGTCTTTGTATTTCACTTTCTTTAGCTTGAAGTTGTTCAGTCATTTGTCTTTGGTCTTCAATAGCTAGATTCCTTTCTTGTTCAGTCTGTCTAGCATTGTTCATTATCTCTACCATTCTCACCATCTGAGATTCTTGACCGATTTGAAGTGCTTTCACTTGTTCAGATATATGCTGATTTTTTTTAGACAAATTAGAGATTATACTTTTAGATCTATCAGAGATGCTTCCAGAACTAGATCCAATATGATCAAATATATCATCAATTGCTTCTTCATGATATCTGACTTCATTTTGTAGAATAGCTAGGTTCTTCCTTTCAGCCAATAATTTCATCAGTCCTTCCTTGGCTTGCTTGTATTGTTCAATAAACATCTGCATCTGTATCTTCTAATTCTCAATAGTCTTGTCTAGCTTATATCTCTCCATGGCTTATATCTTTACCCTTTAGTGGTTAAACTGTCCAATAAGAGAACTGAGCTCTGATACCAATTGTTGGGACTAGGAGAGATATGGTATTGAGAGGGGAGGGACGAATAAATGGAATAAAAAACTTTTACTTGTAAACCTTTCAGATCTAATATAGTAAACAATGATAACCTTGCAAAATAACTTGCATCAACTTGCATGTATCATTCATCCATTAACTTTAAGAAAGTAAACAATATGAAATCAACAATTTGACAATCACATAACACAAGTATTTTGGTAATGCAGAAACCCTAGCTAGAAGGTAAAAACTATGGTGGGGATGACACCCACAAATTCTTCACTACTGCAGATAGAAAAGGTTTGCCTATTAGGGCTACAAGTTTTGATCACTTCTGGTGATCTTACCTTGTTAGGAGTAACATATTAGATCAGCTAGATCTACCTAGTTATAGGATTTTGACAACACTAATGAAGTGTGCACTCGGTTAAGAGATTTACATAAGACTGTTAAGTCTACTCTGAAAAGAGATTTTATTCAAAAACTCTATTGAAATTGTTAGAAATCAATAGGCAATTATCTGCTAATTGAAAACTCAATTGTCTGATACAGATCTATAAGTACTAAATAGATTTCACCTTTATTGTGATGTATCTCTACTCTGAACTGCTCGGTTAGCCTTATCTTTTTTTTCTTAATCTGATCTCCTCTATATACTATTCTGCTTTGTTGACTGATAATCTTGAAGTTAGAAAAGTGCTTCAAGTGCTCCTTAATTCATACATCAATTCACACCAAAAATGATGCAAAAACACAATTATCTGTCTGATAGAGTGTCCAAGGAGAAGACCGCAGAAAGAAAGCCGCGAAGTAGAGTTATTCTTTCTGGTTTGCTCAATTTCACTGATGGGTTGTGGTCTTGTTGCAGTGAGGAGCATATTATTATCTTTACTACCAACCACCCTGAACATCTAGATCTTGCTCTTCTTAGATGCGGGAGAATGGATGTACACATTGAGCTCTCTTACTGCATCTTCGCTCTCTTTAAAACTCTTTCTTTCAATTATTTGACAATTGAAGCTCACGATCTCTTTCCTTCGGTGGAGGAGAAGATCGCTTTCGAAGCACAGATGACTCCTCCTGAAATTATAGAAATTCTAATGAGTAAAGTGGACACCCCCGATGAAGCAGTGAGAAACATAATTAGTGCCCTCGATTCCAAGATTACAGAAAAATAGGCCCAATGTCACTCCCAATCTTCCAAACACAAGAAGGAATAAGAATGCATCATAGAAGCAGGGATAAACTTTGAAAATGATCCCATGGAAAACTCTTAAAAGCATCATCTAAACATAGATGTTGACAAAAGCTAGATTGCCCACACTGAAGGGGAAAATAGCTAGTGAGGTACTTTTCTGAATCTTTGACCTTAGAGAAGGAAAATTGGTACCTTTCAAAGAAGGAAGATAGAGTGCAAAGTTTTCAGGAAAGTAGTCAGTGGGGTACTTTTTTGAATCTCCGACCTCAAAGAAGTAAAACTGAATGTTTCTTTTTTCAAAAGAAGATCATCTTCGAAGGAAAAGATAAGTCAAATTCTCTTTAGGAGAAGAGAATGATGAGGTACGTAGTTTCGACATTGTACCTAGTGAGGCACTTTTCCAAAAACCTGACAATGAATTTTTTGAAATTTCCTCGCAGGGAAGATGATAGGAAGTGCACCGATGACACTTGGTAGTCTAGTGGCGATCGAGATTTCACACGGTTTAGCATTTTTTGTGGCCATTGCAGTGGCCACAAATATATATGGTGGCTACGTCAACCCCGCAGTGATGTTTGGCGCTCTTGTTGGAGGCCACGTGTCACTTTTTAGAGCCATGATGTACTAGATTGCATAGCTTATTGGCACCATTGTTGCTTGCCTGCTTCTCATGTTCACCACCGGAAAGGTAATAACCCATTTATCTGAAGCCTCTTCTTATCTTTTATTTAAGTTGTATAGTCTTAATCTCCGAAGGAATCATAGGAATAAATTAAGCCCGACTTTTAGCCTAAGCCCATCGATTTGGGCTCTCATTTTATCTCTTATATTATTACAAGGAAAAGGTGTAGTTCTAGCCCTTATGGATGAGATAGATTATGGTTATTTGAAAGAAAAGAAAAAATGTTTACATTAAAAAATATAATCATGATATCACCAGAAAAATGTATAATCTAGAATTATACACACATAAATGTAATCTTACATTTTTGGTAAAGATTAGCAATGGGAAGTGTTGTCCTAGATTAATATGGTACCAGAGCCTACCTCGAGCCACCTACTTTTAACCTTATATCTTTTTACCCCACGTTGTGTGTGCATAAATGGTCGTCATGTGCAACAGTATTATTATCATTATTAATTTTTGTTTTTGCTTACCTCTTTTTATTTGTTCTTTGATGTGATGCGCGTTTGACAAGGATAAGTTTTTATTTTTTAATAGTTTTAATTTAATTTTATACTTTTTAAAATTAAGATTATTTGTATGAATTATTTTTTAAATATCTTTAAATTTATATTTATATAGATATATAAGATTTTGAAGGATGATAATGTAAAATTTAGGGTTTAAATTTAAATATTTAATTAATGTTAAAGTTTAGGATTACAAATTTGAAGATTAATCTTATATAAAAATAAAGTCTGATTTTGTAAGAAAAAAAGTTCTTTTTGAATATTAATGATCGAGATGTTCAAGGTTGTTGTTAGTAAAGATAATAATAATACACTCCTCGCCAACGATTTTAATGAAGTATAATTTGTCAAAAAAAAAAAATTGAAATCTTATAAAGTAAATGTACAATAGAGCAGTACCAACAATTAATACAAACATTCATAAGATGAAATAAATACAAAGAACATCAAAATAATAATATTATTAAAAGAATGAAAAATAATTGAACTATGCAAAACTAAGAAATATATAGAAATAAATAAAATAAAACTATATATATAAATAAATAAATAATAATAATAAATAATCTGACTTCATGTTAAATTATATTATTTATCACATATTAAATCTACCTAAAACTTCAATTAACATATGCCATTAAATTTTGCAAAATCACTTTTATATTTTGAAGCAATTCTAATAACATGTTTACACTTTCTTGGATTTAGTTCAATGACATGTTATAATAGGATATAAATTTGATGTGTGCTTCTCTCTAACCTTGTTCTATCTTTTGCATTTTTGTTTAACTCACTAAAGCATGTAATCAAAGGATCCACTATTTAGAGTTTGATTGACTAGCAAGTCCCTTGAACAAATAGTCGCATGTCCACTTGGCTACCCCAACAATGTCTTGACCCGACGTCCAGGTTATCAAGAGGAATGAGATCACCACCTTGCCCCCTCTTTTACATAGAGTTGGGTGATAACACAGGGCTCCCTTGTTCGCCTGTGCCAAAAAACCACTATCAACAAGTAGTCCATCTCTCTTTAAACATTAAAGTTTAAACATAGCCTTAACATGAGTTTGTAATCTTCTTCAAGTGCCATTGAAAAAGTAACTAATTATTGAACCTTTTAAATCTCACAAACATCAATTGTTCTTTTAATCTATTATAATAAGTCTTATAACTTCTGATGTAAAAAAATATTAAGCTTGACATAAATTTGTAATTTCTTCTAAAAATGCAAAATTACTTTATACCTAATTGTAACAAAATGAAACAATACTTTATAAAAAAATAAAATAAAATAAAATGAACTATACTTTCCAGAACATGTTAACTTTAATATACCTATACACCCAACTAAAATAGAATAAAATTTACTAGACAAGATATCTAAATTTTAGAAATAACATACACCCAAATAAACCTTTAGATATTTAATGAAATAATACAAATCACAGAACAAATTATTATTTTCAATTATTTTTACTACCTAAAAAGTCATTGCCTCATTTCATAATCTCCTCTTTAAATGAAATTTGTAAGGAAAAATAACAAAACACAAGTTTGGTATAGAAAATTTATTTTCCAAAGTTACAATAATTTCAAGACAAAGAAATAGGGCTGAAAGATTCGACGTTTCTTATATGAAATGCATCCTCTTGGGTTAATTACATCGGTGGTTTTTATTGTTGGATAGGTGTGCAAGATGATTGAAGTGTTTGGTGCCCTTGATATTTACATTTAATCTTTTTCTATATTTACATATTTGTAGATTCCAATTTTATTCAATTTCCATAAACATTGTTTCAGTGATAAGACTGTGAAAAGTAACTCTGGGTAAGGATTTAACAAATTAGGGATTGTTTGTGAAATCTTGGGTTCAAAGTCTAGTTTACGTAGAAATAAATGTCTGAAGATAACATTCATTTTTGCTGTTTACTTGAACAATGATTAATTTTTAGGTTTTTGGCCTATCGTTTGATGTCTATCATTACATACATCTAATGATGTCTCTATTGACTATTGGCGTGGAGATTAATCGAACACAATATTCGCTTGATCGCAGAATAATTTCATGATAACTGCCAAAATCAAGCGAATAAGAGATAAGAACCATCTATCATGAGATTCAAAGACCACCATTGATCTAGAAATACATAGTCGGTCAGTCAATTAATGTTTAAAGAAAACTACGAAGGATCATGAAAATAGGAGAATACACAGTTGCTTGATCACTAAAAGAACACTAAGCGACAATGCATAACTAGAGAGCATGCGACTAAAGGGAAGAAGACAGAGATCCAAACATAGTCACTTGTTCACTCGATGAAAAGTAACATAACAAATACATCCACCAATGAAGAAATACATCAACGATCATTTCTTTATCGTCAGATATTGGAGGACTTAACTATTTAATCAAACAAATGAATACACAGTCGCTCAGTCAGTTAATGTTTAAAGAAAATTGTGAAGGATCATGAGATAGAAAAGGTAGAAGACATAGAAAAAGGATCTTTATAATCCCATTTTTTATCAGCTGAATATATTCTTGATAGGTTACACATGATCCATGCAAAGAGGTTTTAGTTTTCCTCTATTTAGTAAAGCTTTTCGTTAGACACTTTGGACAATTTCTAAGTTTGGTAACCATTTCTTTTATTAATGCTCCTTCCATGATCATCTCGAAGATATGGGTGGGTTGAACCACTCCATAGATTTCCTGAATTATCCCTTACTCTCTCCTGACAATGAAGGATTATATATATAGCATAGATGTCCAAGATCACTAAACGAGACACACGTAATGAGGGAGAATGAATCACTCTCACTAGTTAATTCTAATAGAATATAACAAAGGCTAGGCAATTATGGAGTGGGTAATATGGATGGTTGGGATACCCCTCTTGCTAATGATTTCACTACGTTTGTTTTTAAATTTTAAATTTATTTATTTAATCTTATAACTTTTTGTTCTAGACGATTATTTCCTGAGTTATTTTTCTTTTAAATAATCATCTCTTGATTTGATATTTTGATTTTGGATTGTCATTGATCTTTGTTTATAACCATTGTAAATTTATACCCATTAATTGATCTATGTTTATAATCTTTGTAAATCTATATCCATTCATTTATCTGTGCTTATAATCTCTTCACGATAATTTGAATATGTAGAAAAGGGTTTTTAAATCTTATGCTTTTTCCAAGTAAATACAAGTGGAAGGCTTCTATGATTTACATTTTGGATTCATTATTATGGTATACGCTTACCCATCCATATGTATTGTGTGACAATATTCACTCATATTTTATTCTTTGTTAACAAAAAAAAATAACACATAACATAACCTAACAAAAATTTTAAAACAATTAAACACATGCAAAACATATAAGTAAAAAAAAATCCACTTCACATATATTCAACTTACAAATTGCATACCAAGTTGGAATTGCTAGTTACAGCACTGGATATCCTTCATTTGTTGTACATCAAAGGTTTTTGGTGGGTTTTTTTCTTTTCTATGCAAGGGCTTAGCATGTGATTCTTCATTTAGGGGATGGTTGGGTTGATGTAAAATTTGAGAAGGCATAAGGAACTACTGACAGATTTTATTTGATGCAAGTAGAGTCACTAGGATTTTTGGTAATGTCTAAAGGTTTCTTCTCTTTTTCATTTTCTTGTTTTGAGGATTTAACATCCATTATATGTGATAGCCCCCAGGTCATTGAGAAGGTTTCTTTGACCATTAAAACTTGGGAACTGTAGAATTTCACAGCTAATCTTCAAAATAAATTGAGGATCTAGCTGAAAGAAAGAAGAAAAAGTTGTAGATCAAAAATAGGAGAAAACAAAGTTCTTGAATAATAAAAATGAAATTCTATAAATCATTGTTCATCTATAATTTTCATATCAATGCATGATTTATACAATCCTAAAACTCTCATTTAAAAGAGAAAATTGCGGTGAAGACAAGTTAATCACAAGTCTCTTTAGTTAGGCATATACATATGTAGAAATTAACTCAAATCATAAAAGTGGATCATCAATTCTAAAAGAACGAAGACTAACAATAATCACTCCAAATCTGGAAATCATAGAAGGAGTGGATAGAACAATGAGTTTTTGATTGATCTATGAATTACAAAGATAAAAGAATGTTCTATGATAACAACCAACCTAAAGGCTAACTAAGGAAAGATAAACCTAATTAAAGAATAAGGAAAGAGGGAAAAAACCAGTGGGAACAACATCACCTCCCCCTCAAAATTTACACTATTTCTACATGGTAGTGACAATATTGCAACATCCTTAATTCCAAGGTCTTGTAAACAATGAAAAATAGAAATAAGACCGTTTGTACCTCCATAAAGAAAAGAGAGAATTTCAATATAGAATGTAGCATAGTGAATGTTGTAGGATGTTCCTCTGCAACAAATGATGCCTCTTCCTTTTGGAAGATAGAAACCTTGAGTTGTAAAACTATTGAATTCCCTCTCAAGTGAAATGCACAAAGAAATCAATATGAATGGTTCTAAAAAATATTCATGTTTCTCCAATATGATGTTGAAATGTGACTCTTTCATACAAGACTCAAGAACAATGACCAATGAAATGTAAGATTTGTTCAAATAAGAATAAAGATGTGTCAAGATAGTAGCATGGTGTAGCTAAGAGAGAATAAGAGAATCCAAACCAAAAGAAGATGCAACTTGATGTGAGTTGACATTAGAGAGAAAACATATGTCCTCAATGTTGTCTTCACAATCAATGACAGATTCAAAAAATAAATGATAAATATATGATAGGATGATATCCCCCTCATCAAGAGTACAAAAATGAACCTATTGAAGAGAATGTAATGTAGTATTTGAAGAAGCCAAGATCTTAGTCAAACTAGCAAGAGGAGGTGATTGAATAACTTCCAATACTAGAGATGTGGGAAGAGGAGTATGTGGAGGAGATGTCTCTATGTACAATCATGACAATCAAGACTTTTCTTATAAGAAAGTTCCTTCTAATTTTCATCATCCTACATAGGATCATCATCATTATCAAGGGAGAGAAGAATTTTTGTAGCTAGATCATCTGTGAATGAAGATTCAATAGGATCTCTATAGCTTTCTCATAGACTGGTCCAAAGAGTGTGAGGGAAGTGAATGTGTGATAGATCCCATGATCCAAGTAAATTTATGCCAACACAAACTTGGTTCTAGAATAAGCTCATACAAATGTGGTAACAAATGAATCCATCAACATTTCTTTAGGATTCCATCACACAAGGACTTATAATTTTCTTCTTCCAAAGTGATAACAAATGGATGACATTTAATTGCCATTTTAGCCTTAGAATTTCTTCTATTTGAACTTTATTTTTAGATCACGAAAAGGAAAAAAAATTAAGAAAAAAACCTATGACAATGAAAAAAAATCATTCTAAAATAGGTCTGACCTACAATACCTACAATGGAAATTAATTTACTTCTTCCTTCTAGCACTTATTGTTTGATACCATGTATAATTTCCCAACTTATCTAAGAAAAAGTTATAGATAAAAAATAAGGAGAAATAAAGCTCTTCAATAATAAAAATGAAATTCTATAAATCATTGTTCATCTACAATTTGCATATCAATGCATAATTTATACAATCCTAAAACTCTTGTTTGAAAGATAAAATTATGATGAAGATAAACCTATCACAAGTTTCCTCACTTAGGCATATACATGTGGAGAACTTAACTCAAATTATAAACTGGTTCATCAATTATGACAGAACGAAGACTAGTTACACTAATTACTCTAGATATCCAAATCATAGAGGGAGCAGGTAGAACAACAAGTTTGAGATCGATCAATGAATTACACAGGTAAGAGAATGTTCTATGCTAACATGTTCCTAGTTTGGATTTTAGTGACTCGTCATTTGATGTCATCCCTATGTGGTTTATAATTTTGTATCTTCCAATGGAGTTTTTGGATGATGATGTGGTTACAAGCATAACTAGTTTATTTGAGGATTTTGTTTTTGTTGACTATATGACTTTAGCAAGGAAGAATCTAGTTTATGGTAGAATATTTGTGGATATCTTCCAATATGAAGACTTGCATCATTTATGATATAAATTCTAAACTTGGGACTTGGATTTAGGCTATTGAGTTTGAAACCCTCCTATTTGTGTGCTTCATTCATTGAAAATCATGACAATTTGGCCAAAAAATGACCTTGTCAGGATTGTGTTAAAATGGGGCCAACCCCAAATCCTAAAAATGTAAAATAGCTTTGAAGGAAGAAGGTCATCCTAGTGAACCAATGCTTGATAACAATAAACAAAAATTTATGGAAGAGGGCATCTATAGTGCTAAAGTTGTAAGGATTGTTTTGGATAATGGTTTCATTGGTTATTTTCTAGTTTTCCAAGTGTCTAAGAATGTTCAGTTAGAGGGTTCCACAACATCGTTAAGTGAAGAGAACACTACTAGAGATGACACTACAACTATGTTTGTTTCAAATAAGTTGGGTCCATCTTTTGAAGACTATAGAGTCATGAATACCCTAGGCAAAGGGGAAGATACCAATAATTTAGAGGTTTCTATTAGAAATTATGACCTTTTTTGTATGGATAGTGTAGTGGTTGGTGATCACTATTCTTCAGAGTAGGCAATAGTCAAAAAACATTGGAGAATTTCAATCCAAATGGCATTGGATAAAGGGGTATGACTTAGATGATGGTTATCCTTTTATTTCCATTAAATATAGAAAGAAGAAGAAGACCCCTTCTTTGTATGTCTTATCTCCTAAGAGAACTAAGCTATATTGTTGTCCTCCCAAAATTGTAGGAAGGAAACCATCGAAATGGTGTAGGGAGTAGGAGAGTCTATAGGGGATTGCTGATGGGGTGAAAAATGACCTTAAAGAGATGTGGTTGACTAGAACACCTCAAAATAAATGGATTTTAATTCATTGAATATTAGAGGGTTGAACATACTTCATAAACATTATTTGTTAGCTAATATTGTTTGGGATCATAAACTTCATATGTTATCAATTGAAGAGACTAAAATTTAGAAGGATAAGTTTATGAAAATCAAGTAATTTAAGGACAATTACATCCATTAGAATAATGTTGATATATTATTAAGTACTACTACTACATGTAATTAGAAGACTATTTCTCATTCTACTCTATTGGACGCCTAATCACATTGCAACTAAATTTACTCATACTCATGATGGTCTCTCTTGGATTTTATCCAACATTTATGACAATACCAATAAGGTTGAAAAGAGAAAGATTTGGTTAGCCTTGGCTTCTTTTATAGCTCAATATCTTGGGGATAAAAAGTTGGTTATAGGAGACTTTAATAACCCATTTAAGGAATACAAGAAGTTTAGTAGATTTCAAGTCTTTGAAGATAGAATAGCCTTATGGATCTTTATTTATTATCAATCTCTTCATGATCTCGATAATATGGGAGATTCATATACTTAGACCAATAGGAAAGTTGGAGAGGATTTAATTTTGGTTGAATTGGATAGGGATCTTATTTCTTAAGATTTGAAACTAGAGTATACATGTTTTCTTTTGGCCCTTTCTAGAATTGGAAAATATCTTTTCCCCATTAGCTTATCAATAGACACTAAATCTATCTTAAAAATTTTCCCTTTTCATTTTTGGAAAATTAAAGTTACAACATGCCCAACAAAAAGGTAAAATTTTTGAGTACTGGAGTGTAGATACTCAAGGTATGATTATGTTCAAAGTTACTAAAAATATTTCTCTTGTTAAAGCTAATGTTAGTGTACTATCCTAAAAAGTTAGCACCCATAATTGGAGGCTCTAGGACCCTTTTGTTAGATAACTGAGAGGGGTGGATGAATTAGTTTTAAGTCTAGTTATCCTATAGTCCCAAACATGCCCTAATGTATAATTTTAAAAAAAAAAACAATCTAAACAACTTGATAAAAGTTTAATTATGCATTTTTGTTCATTAACCGAATACCAGTATATTAACTTGTGTATATACTGATTAAACTAGTAATTGTAATGTGTAAGGAAAATTAACAATTCAACACATCCATACACACATAACACTTTGATTTTCAATTGGGAAACCCTATTAGGGAAAAAAACACCTGGGACTGGTAACCCAAGATAAGCACTCTTCTGAAGTGAGCTCAGTTAAGAGCTAACCCTGTTAAAGATTACAAAACACACTGTAAGTTGTGACTTGGTTAGAGGATTTATCGCTAATATTTCTTAGTGATTAAACATTCAATATGGGGTCAACATGAAAATAAACAACATTCATTGAATGTCATAATGAAATAAGAAAGATGATTTTTTATTAGGTAAAACAAGTTTTGAATGGGCCCCGAAACAATTTACATTTAGTTTTTGTAGGGAACTATAACCCAAAGAAAGATAGGAAGAATTAGCACAGTCCTAAAATGAGATAGCTAGAAGAAGAACATAACTGATCCCCCTAGCAGAGACTGCCAGTAGAACTACCAGCAACCCAAAGGTAATAGAACAATAGTAGCGAAGTGAGGGATAAACAATTAGGGTCTCGCTGCAGGAAGCCGTTAGAGTGAAGCCAAAGATTTACACCAACAGGAGAAAAACCAGGGTTTTCAGGCACCCCAAACCAATAATATGGGTTTTGAAATGGCTCCCATAACCATTCTAGGTTTTAAAATTGGAATAAAGAGGCATCATTGTGGTTAAAAAACCCATCCACCCTTGCAGGACTAGACAAGAATAACAACAATAGCTTAAACTAATAATCAGGTTTAACTTGAGTTGCACCAAGACATAAGGGTTTTGAAAGGCTCCCCTAACTTTAACCAGATAAATGGGGAAAATAGAGTCTCCCCCATCCACCAAGCCACAATCTTCCTAGAGAAAGAAAGTACATGAGAAGAACACAAGCAGAAAGAACTCCCACAAACATAGGCCAAGGTCAACAAAAACACTCCTTCGCACCTCTTTTGTCCAGCAAAAAACCCCCTCTATGGGCTGAGCTTCCTCCTTAATAAGGGCTTCCACCTCTATAGGAAGTAGGAAAGAGAACAAAAGAAGAGAAACCATCAACAGCCTCTAGGCCCAGAAAAGAAACCCCACCTCAATAGGGGTCTACTCCATAGAGATGATAGAGAAGAAGTAGCCAAAACTCCAACACAGGAGCCCATCTATCCTGGACATCGAAGAGAAGCCTTTCCACCCCAAGGCACCGAGAAGCAAAACACACCACAAGAAGCTTTTCCATAGGGAATCAATAAAGAGCTTAGTGAAAATTGTAAAAATGAAAACCCCCTACAACAAAGAAGGTTGAGCCCTAGTAGCCATCCAACCCAAAAACTCTAAGGAAGAAATAGGGGTCAGCAGAGAAACCCCCAAAAACCTTCCACAAAATGAAAGGGAGAAAGGGGAACAAGACAGATCTATCGAGAAAGTATCTGAGGAGCCACCAGATCTATCCCCCATAGAGAGGCCTCACCACCAACAAAGTAGGCACAAGAAAGGACAAATGAAGCCCTGTTCCCACAAAACCTACCCCAACTGTCCTCACACCGAGCAAGAAAACAAGGATGAGGGACGAGGCATGAGAGAGGAAGGCCATTGCAAACAAAGGCCACAACACGAGCCACACCAGTAGCCAACCCAGTGGAAGCAAGGCCAGATTGGCTCCACACTAGGGGAGTATTAGTCCAAGGTGTAGAAGGCACGTGAAGAAGACTGAAGACAGAAAAGGAGCTCCCCTCCCACAACCGTAACCCTAAAGAAAACCTATGGAGCCAACACCCACAAGGAACAACAGGTCTGCCCAAAATAGATCTTTCTGAAGGAAGGGACATAGCACAGACAACATCCTTTTCATCATCTGCCTCTCCATCCTTGTAGACTCCATCTCTCTCTGAAACCCTAACACCAACACTTTCTCTGCCTCCCCTCTCCATTTAAAAAAATAAATAAGAAAGACTATTATGTCTTACTTGGTTAAGAGATTTATCTGTAGGAATGGTTAGAATGAAACAGTAATGATTTGATTTAATTATAACTTTCATTGCATATTTTCAAATCTATGCTAAGCACATAATACCTTTGGAAAATGTAATCTCTTCAATTCCGTCTCCTTCTCCAACTCTGTTTTGCTTGGTTAATTCTCTTTCTCTGATGCTCAGTGTTGTTTATAGAATTGTTCAATTATGTCTTCAACCTATTTGGCCAGCTTCGCACATGAATGCAATCTCCTAGTGCCTATTCCATTTTTCATAATGAATTTCTTGTCTCCTTAAATAGACATGTTAAACCATTTTATTTCCAGCCATAGATATTTCCTCTTAATCTTCACCAATGATTTTACCACTTCAGTTCACCTAGGAACTTGCGTTTGTAACACGTTTCATTCACCATCATCTGATCAGATCCTTGAATTTTGTCAGCCATTTGATATTCATAAAAACTTCATCATGAACCTTGCAATCATCCATACTTTTCTAGCTCATCATCTCAAGTTGTAAATCAAATAACTCTCCTTATTTCTCCTTCTTGGTCAATACCATGATGTGTAGGTAACAACTAGCTCAGTTAATACTCTACTCGATATACACTATATCAACTTGGTGTATACTGAATTCTCTATTTACCGACCACATAAACTTGTACATTCTTGATCTTCAATCTTTTATAGAATCATGTAATACAATCAAATCACTCACATAATGTCATAGACTCATCAATAAGCTACCCAAAAAATACCATATCCATATCTTTATCATACATTTCATTCTCATTTTAATGTCTCATTTCTTCACCTTTATTACCTTCCTCAAATGTGTGTAACTATCATGATAAGTACATTGAAAAATTAGTTGACATCAATAACAGTATAAGAACTGATTTAATGTCTCACATATAGCTATGTATCTTGGTGATCATCAATATTTTTATTTGAAGTATTCAATCAGTTGTCAATCTTTCCTTCAAGATATTCATTCAGTTGTAGTCTAACACCTTTAGGCCCCATTTTGATGATTTCAAGGTTTGAATGACTTTTTTTCTTGATACTAGCTATTGGTTCCCAAATCAATAGATTGGAAAATTATACGAGTATGCCTAACTCAATGCTCGAATATTCAAAATGATTTAGCCAACTAACAATAATGAGAAATATGATTATATTCCCATTCTCTTTAGGGTCAATAGGACCTAGACGGGTAATCCTTCTCACCAAATCGCTCTCTGAATTGATTCCTTTTATGGTAGATTGTACTATGTTGATATTTGACTATTATGTGATCTATCAAGATGGTATTAATATATTGAAATACATCCAATTGTGTGTTCTTTCAAAACTATTTCTTATTATCTTAAATGAATTAATTTTATATATTTGTTTTATTGTTTCAAATTTGGTTTCTTTTATAAATAATTTTTTTGACTAAGATTCTAATATATAATTATATTTATAGACCAATACCTTTTCTCTATTGGGCTGGAAAGCCAATCTTCTCCTCAACCTTAATGTATAACCCTTATGAGACATTTTTTAAGGCCACCACTTTGATGACTCTCTCAACTTATCTCACCTTCAATGCCTTCAATTATTAGATAATATCACAATAAATCCTATTGAGTTGAAGTTTTACTTGAAAAGGCCAATATGGCAAAATAAGTATGGACAATGGCTTCACATACAAACTCTGATAACCATACTATAATTTAGTGAAAATAATATTCTCTACACAAAGACTCAATATATCTTCTCTTTACTTGAAACTAAAATCATAAAGGAAATGATCAAATTAAATATTTTACCCACAACTTTTAGAGAAATAAAATACTGGCCATATATTGATACTGAAAAATGTCTACTTATAATTGACTATGATATTGCTTGCCTTTACATTAAAAAAAAAATTCCTTATATTTAAAAGAATAAAAAAGATATGTATTTTGTTTTGAAATGGATGCACCTTTTTACATGAAACAATAACAACTAAACTAATACTTAACAACACTTAAAAATTATGATAAGGATTTTTGATCAATTATTTCTTACAAGAAACAAATTGACTTTCTCCACATATTCCACATATTCTGGATCCTTGTGATTAACAGAATCATAAATGAGCACCTTCATTGTATATTCATGCATGTACATGATGTTAGTAATCCTTTAAATATGAGGCACCAAGTCATCACCTTCTTTAATCATTGAAATAATGTTGCTCATGTTTTCTTCGAACTCTATTTTCTACTAATCTAGTGATACAATTTACCCATTAGTAATAAGAATCATTAATATATAGGTCTCATTACCATCAAGTTTCTCCATAGGGTATGTGTAGTATCATGGTGTACCAAAGTAGGCCTATAAGTGGCAATGAAAATTCAAAAAATCAGGGGTAGGCAAGTTGATGTGAAAATTTAAACAAGTTATCAATCAGATACCAAAAATATGTAACAAGAGAATTTGTAGAGAATTGAATTTAGTTTCTAGGCTACAACACCTTTTATGAAAAAAATTCTTTTATATGGTCAAAATTTTAAATTTAAATACAGCAGTATGAAAATTTTAAGAAAAAGATAAGAAGTAGTTATATGTCTGACCACCTTAAAAACAATAAAATAATAATCTTTTTTTTACAAGATTCTAGATATAAGTAGTAGACTCATGTCCATATGTGATGCATGTTTTTGGTAATTTTTTTCAAATTAAATGATTAATTATGATTTATCTACTACAAATTTTCCAAAATAAGAAAAGAAACTCTTGCATCTGACCACCTTAACTTAGTCTAAACTTCATAAAATTGATTTTTTTTCTTGTACCGGGAAAAGCATAGCTATTAGAATTATTTAGAACAACAGAGAGGGGGGGTGAATCATTTTTTCTCAAGTCCATATGTACCAATTGAACTTTCTATCACTTCAATAATCTCAGATCTAATCACCAACACAATTTGGTCTCTAAAGTATATATCAAAAACATATAACATTCAATCGATTGTCCAAAAGTAATTAACTTGTAGAATATAACAACATTCAAATCAAAACATTCACACAAGTATAAAACCAGGATTTATAGTGGAAACCCAACTTGGGAAAAACTACTTTGTAACATGCTACTAATATTTCACTCTTCTAAAGTGAGCTCTGTGAAAAGGCAACCCTGTTAAAGGTTTACAAACACATTGCTAGGTGTGACCCTGTTAAAGGATTTAATCACTCTGTCAAAAGTGACCTAGTTAAAGGATTTAAGTACATTCCATTAGAATGCCACCTTGATTAAAGGATTTATACAATGACTCTTAGGTCAACCTTGATTAAAGAATTTAGTCTGATACAATGGTTAGAAAGTAACGGTAGTTTCTGATTTGAAAAACATACAACTCACTTTGAAAATACAGGTCCACTTTGCACATACATGTTGATTTACTGAATGAGCATCATTTCCATCTCCATTATTGATCTCCTTGGAATTCACTTCAAGTAATCACAACTCTTTCATCTCATTCATAATTTCACCTTCAACATTCTTCTTAGACTTATCAGTTAATAAAATCAACAACTTCAGCCCATGTTGTAACCTCACAATTAGGTTTTTATTTATACCTCTTCAATTAGGTAGATCCATCTTTTGTCACTTAATCTCCTCTGTAGATCTTAGGTTTAGGTCATACTCGTCGACTCCTTCCATCATTTATGTTCTTCATCCTTCCTTCTAAATACATCTTCAAACTTCTCATTGAATCCATAAAAAAACAATTTATGACACATTAAATACTCTATATGATAAATTAATAAAGTTAACATGATTTACGTATCCCAAGAATTCAACTAAGTTGGTTGGGAATCTTAATTATTTCTCCAAATGTAAATTATTGACACTTTTTCAATACCGTGTTCATCACCTCAATCAAAACTATATATCTCGGTCATCTCTACAAACTATCTCCTTCGGCTAACATTGTCTTTGCTCAGTAATTTCCTTTCTCTCAACATAAACTAATGTTTGGTCAACACTAAATTTACTCAGCATATACTGGCACTTGGTTGACACTAACATCACTTGGCTTAGACTAGATTTCTACACTTTTGCTCGGTTAAGCTGACTTCTTCGTTCTTTCTTCTTACTTAGATAAACAATACATTATCTTATCAATTTGCCAACTAATCAAGTACCCATTGAAGTATCAAATAACTCAACCTTTCATTAGGTTCTCTTGTTATATCCTTGCCCTAATCCACTTTATCAATCAATAGATATGGTACTCTCCTAGATAGCAACTATCTTACCAGTTAATGTTTGACAGCAATGACAATATAACACTTGAACATTCAATTGCAGTTTCCAAAAATCTCCCTCTTTGGCATTAATGGAAACACCACATGAATAACATATGATTTACCAAAAAATCCAAAAACTTAGTTGCATCAGATTTGTGTAATATCATTAGCTTCATTCTGATTCACAACATCTTTTCCTTGCCTGAACGTACATATAGTTACTCCCTCTAAATATTTCTAGTCAACAAACTGTCTCTAAATCTCTCATAGGTTCAATGAATCCTCTATGTTTTAATCTCTGAATCTCTCCCTCTTTGACAATAATGCCAAAGTAGTGTCTAACACTTACATCTTTCACATGTAGATGTCTTCTTGTCAGTTCAGTATATTTTATTTCTCTCTCTATCATCTGGCTTATTATTTTTTATCATCTCTATTGTACTTCTCACAAATCTAGGCAACTCCTAAAGTGTGACCTTTTCTGCATCAATTTTTTAGATATTCTGTGTAGCACATTTGATGCAATGATCCTAGTTGACTAGGAAGCCTCAGTTAGGGTAATCACCTCTAGTTTACCTCTAAGATATTCATCAGCATCCTTAGGTAAAGCTTTTGTGAATATGTCTGCCAGTTGTTCTTTTGTATTCACACATTACATTCTCACTTCATTATCTTGTACTAGATCTCTCAAGTAAGGATACTTGATAGCAATATGCTTAATCTTTTTGTTCATCATTGAATTCTTTGATATATTGATAGCACTTGTGTTATGACAGAAAATAAAAACCAGCTCAGTGATTTCCTCATTCATTCCTTTGAACAATTACTTGATCCATACTAAATTTGAACAATTCACTGCAATAGCTACATACTCAACTTTTGATCTAGATTGGGGAATGCAGTTCTGTTTCTTGCCTGTCTAGTAGACTAATCTCTTTCTGAGAAAGATTTCTCCACCACTTGTACTTTTCCTATCATCAACATTTCCAACCCAATTTGCATGAGTGTAGACTCTTAGTTCAAATTCTCATTCTTCTTGTGTTATATTCCATAATCCTTTGTCCCTTTTAGATATCTCAGTATTTTCTTCACTACCATCATATGATTTTCCTTCGGATTGGTAGAGAATCTTTCCACAATCCCAATTTTTGGGGCTATATCTAGTCTGCTGTGAACAATATATTGTAGCTTTCCAATCATAGATCTATAGAGGGTTTGATTCACTTTAGCAGTATCAATATCAGTTTTAGATAGTTTCCATCCAATAACAATAGGAGTACTTCCTCATCTTTAATCCTCCATCCCAAAATATTTTAGTATCTCTTTAACATATTTAGATTGAGTAATAATGATACATTTCTCCATATGATAAACTTGTAATCCAAAAAAGAATTTAATCTCACCAAACATAGACATTTCAAACTCAGTTTGCATCTCATTTGAAAATTTCTGACATAGGGCATCTTGTCCTCCAAATATGATATCATCAACAAAAATTTCAACTAACAAAATCTATTTATCTTCTTCAGTTTTCATATATAGATTGTTTGATCCCATTGGAGCATCACCCATAGATCCACTAGCAGTGATTGGAGTTTACCTAGTTGACTTAGCACCACCTGAAGTAGTAGATCCCCTAGAAAATGGTAGGGCCAGTTCTAGATCCCTTCTTGTTTACCTCATTGACCCATGTTCTTTGAAATCCAATCTTTATCAAATAATTATGTAGTCTTTTGTACCATTCTCTTGGAGCTTGTCTCAATCCTTAGAGTACCTTGTTCAATTTGCAAACCATATTTTTCTTGCTTGGGTCAAAAAATCCTTTAGGTTGTTCAATGTATACTTCTTCTAATATACCATTCAGAAATGCAGATTTGACATCCATTTGATATACTTTGAAATATTTATATGCATAATATGAGAGTAGAGTCCTTACTCCTAATCTTTCTATAGGGGAAAATGTTTCTCCATAGCCTATTCCTTCTTCTTGTACATAACCCTTGCATAGCAATCTTGCCTTGTTTCTTGTGACTTGTCCATGTTCATTTAGCTTATTTTTGAATACCCATTTTGTTCCAATAAGATTCTTATCTTTTGGTCTCGGTACTAGTGTCTAGGTATCATTATTTTCTATCTAATCAATCTCTTCATTCAGATTTTGAGTCCATTCTTCATTCTCTAAAGCATCTTTTATAGTTTTAGGCTCAAACTCACATAGTAAACCTATAGGTTCTTTCAACTTACTTCTTGTCAAGACTCCAGATTCTTTATCTCCAATGATTTTCTTTGGATTATGATTTCTTCTTACATATTGTTCTAATGTAGGTTAAGATTTATTTTCTTCTTGATCTTCAGGTTCATCACGCAAATTATTAGTTTCTTCTTCTGATTGCTCGATAGCATCCTCCTGATGCTCGACATTTCTTATTCATGACTCTACATCTGGTGTAAGTGTGTTACTTGCATCTAGTTCTTCTATGTACACAAAAGATCTCTAATCTTAAGGTTCTTGTTTTCCTTCTAGTTCATTCTTTTCTATATATTCATCAACTCTCACATTTGCATTGTCCACAACTTTGTTAGTGTTAGAACTCAAACACTTACAAGCTTTTCTCTTAGTGGAATAACCTAGGAATAACATTTGTAAATTTCTTGATTTGTACTTGGTTTAAGGTATAAATAGATGAACTTATAGCTTCTCTCCAATATTTTTGTGCAACACTCTTCTCAATCATCAGTGTTCTTGCACAATCCATAATTGACATTTTTCTTCTTTCTACTATGCCATTATGTGAAGGCATCCTCAGTGTAGACATATGTCTCTTGATTCCTCTATCATTATAGAACAGATTGAACTTGTTTGATATAAACTCTCCACCTTGGTCAGATCTCAAACATTTCAAGATTCTACATGTTTCTTTTTCAACATTTTCCAAATACCACTTAAACAAATGGAATACATCAGATTTTTCTTTTAAAAATATTATAGTCATCATCCTAGTGTAGTCATCAAAAAACAAAATAAAATACCTATCACCACAATAACTTTGTACACTCATAGGTCTACAAATGTCAGTATGAACCAATTCCAAAATATTTTTAGAAGTATATTTCTTGCTCTTAAAACTAGACTTTGTCATTTTTCCCAATTGATATTGTTTACACATCACATTATTAGGCTTCTTCAATCTGGACAAACCTCTAACTTTATTCCTTTTACTAATATTTACCAGATTTTCAAAATTTACATGACACATCCTCTTATTCGATAACCATACATCATCAAATTGTGCAAACAAACATGTTTCTTCATATAGGTCTAGATAGAACAAGTTACCTCTTGTCTGTTCTCCACTTCCAATTAGTTCACTAGTGGCATCAAATATTTGAGCCTTCTTGTGATGAAAATCCACTTGGTAACCAGTACTATTCAACTATGCAAAGCTAAGAAAATTATAGTTAAGACCTTCAACCCAATAAGCATTTTCACATGTGATCTTATCAGTCATCTTAACTGATCCTTTACATCTCACAGGACATGGTGCATCATTACCAAACTTAACACTTCTACCTTTGTAATGATCCAGGGATTCAAATTTATTTTTGTCACCAGTCATGTGATGTGAGAAACCACTATCAATAATTCATTTATCACCTTTACTCACATAAGAAATAAGTTTAGTTTTATCATCTTCATCAGAATCATCTTTCATACCAACATAGAATACTTCAATATCACATTCATCAGATTCATTAGTGTCGATGTCAATTTCCTCTTCAACAATATAGCAAGATTTCTTACCTTTGTCCTTGTAGTCTTTTTACCTTTGGTGATCCTTGTCATTGTTCTTATCCTTGTACTTGCTTTCCCTTATCTCATCCTTGTCAGTCCTATTAGGACATCATGCTTTAATATGGCCAGCTTTGTTACATGAAATTTTTTTTACAGGAAGTTTACCTTTATATTTCCCTTTTCCACTTTTTAGTCTTTTATCCATGAGTGCCTAAAGATCATCTAGTTCCTCATCAAAAGTGTAACTGTCACTGTCACTGTCACTATCATTTTTCACACATTTTCCCTTTTCCTTCATAGACTTATGCAAAACAATTTGTAACTTGAATGCATATTCAACATTAAGAACATTATAGTTATCATAGTTAGACAACTCAAAAGTAGTAAGCTTACCAACAAGACTTTCTAGAGTTAGAACACTACTAGGGTTACATCTTGATTCTTGAATTATAGAAATTCTAATAGCATAGATAGGAAGAAAATTTGTCAATATCTTACAAATAATAGTCTCATCATCAATGATTCCATTAACTCCTCTAATAGAATTCAATATCTCCTTAATTCTACCACAGTATTGAGCAATATATTTACCTTCTTGCATTTTCATTTCATCTGACTTACCTCTCAAGATTTTAGATTTTTCTCTCAGTACATTTATATCACCACCATAGATAGTTGCAAGAGTATCCCACATTTTCTTAGCACTAGTGCAATCTTTGATATCTTCAAATTCAGGAGCTTAAGGAAGATGTAATCTCCAACACTGCTTGATTATTTTCTTCTTTTTCTTTCGTCTATTTGACAGTGAAAGGTGTAGTAGGTATAACATAGTCATGTTCAACATAGTACTTCATTGAATCACCAATACTAGCTAGATGAAATTTCATCAAAATTTTCCATGCAAGGAAGTTCTCTTTGTTCAACTTTGGTACCTCCTTTGTATACATCTTGATCATTAGCTTCAAGTACCTTTAAAATTTTCTCTATAAGCACCAATAGTTTTGATACCAATTGTTAGAATTATTTACAATAATAGAGAGGGGGGTGAATTAGTTGTTCTCAGGTCCAGAAAGACCAATTAAACTTTCTATCACTTCGATAATCTCAAATCTAATTGCCAACACAACTCAGGCTCTAAAGCATATATCATAAATATATAACATGCAGTCTGTTAAATTTAATCCTGTAGATGGTTAAAACATTCAAAAAATTCACACAATACATGACTCATATACTCCCAATAGCTACATCTAGCATAGTTTAAATGCTAAGGTAATAAGGCTTTGAGCCTTCTTCACTTCGAGTGTAAAACTCAAGTGGGTTTACCTTTCAAGTGCTTCTACAAAGCATAAAAAAATTGACCAATGTACTTGACATAGCCAATGCAACTCATAAACACACAAATAAAGTAAATAGAATTGATTTTGAATAAGATGATGGTGAACAGATGAAAATTCAACTAAACTAGTGCCTTATTCATTGGGCTAGAGTCAAAACCCAAAATCTACAGAATCCTATTAACACAACAATACTGGAATTCAAATAAATTGCCTAACAACTCATTCTCCCAATTCCTAACTCTACCATCACATTCATGCATAGATTTTCAAATCCTAGAGACCTCCCTGAAGGTTTACTCTCTCCTTGAGAGAAACTTGAGTTCAGTCCCTATATTCACCTTGTGAACAATACATTAAAGAGCCTTACTAGTTAATGCATAAGAAACTCAAAGTATCCATACACAAAGATAACCAGAGATAGTAATGAAATTCTAGTATATCTGTATTAATTTTCAATTGTATCCATTAAAATTTTTGACAAAAACTTCAAAGAAGTTAGATACTATATTCAACTTTTCTTTACAAAAACTTTCACCACCCTAAAAAGAGAAAAAAATTGCTATATAAACCTCTAACCATCTTGGGATCCTCAAAAGGATGCAACAAGTTTTGAATGGCTAGGAAAAAGACTTGTACAAAAGACAAAAAGTACAAACCAAAAGACAATGATTACAACAACCAAAAGTAGTTCACAACTACTGGTATCTTCACAGGTGGCACCTTTGTTTGGAGATATTTCATAGTAGTTACTTTGTTGTAGCATGAATGATGACTGCCAATACAGGCTAACTTACATCATCCCTTGTTTGAAACATTCTCTCCCTCAAATTCTAGATCAAGTGCCATGTGTACTTTATTCTTCTTCCTCTACCTCTAGCACCTAGATAGCTGGCTTCTTCTTCTTTTTCTTTGTCATTTTGTCTTGAGCTATCACATCATCATTAGATGGAAAATTGAAACCTTCCAACTCCTGTAGTGACTTGATTTGTAGGTCCCTCTTAGAATCAGTTATAGCTTTAACCTCTGCAACAAATTGTGTGCAATCTCCTTCAACTTTGAACAAACTGTCAATTATACCATTGCACCCATCCAAGTTTAAAAAATTATCACCTTTGAGAAAGGCTTCCTGTTTGATTATCAATTGATCCATCAATGACCTCCATTCATCAAAATTTACCACACTTCCATCACTATTGAGAACAAAGGGCAAAAACTTACTGTAATCCTTGTCAAACATAGCCAACTTGGCTCTCACTTGATTTGATTTCCCTTTGAAAAACTATGAAACAAAAATAACCAATCCAATCTTTTCATAAACATATGTTACTACCTTAGGGATATCAGACCTATACTCCTACAACAAATCAAGTTTATCAAATAACAAGCTCCTCCCGGACCAAATGCTATGAAGTGGCTCCAAAGTAGCCAATGACTCATTTATTGTATCATTTGTCTTGTGTAACATGATGAAAAACTAATGGACTTACTCCATCTTCTCTTTTATCTTGCCATGTCTATGTTGCACAACACCAGTTATAGTTCTCAAGGATGCTTCTAGCCTTATTTTCCCTATATCTTCCACTGGATGGTCAGGAACCTCTGCATTAGGTTGAGGAGGGACTTCAATTTGCAAAGGTGGGGGAGGGACTGCCTTAACTGCTTCTTCAAGATTTTTTCTTAATTCCTCCAATTCACCCTCCATTTTCTTGATCATCATAAGTTTTAAATCCCTATCCGTTGCAACCCTCATTGATTTCTCAAACAATCTGTCATACCTTTCTGACAATTAAATGGTTTTGGCTTCATCGAGGTGAGCCAAGTGTGTTACTACCTTAGACACCTCAAGATCAGTGGTGTTTTGCACAGTCCAGACAATCTTATTACCTTCCATCTTATCCTCAATGCTAACCAGAGATGGCTTCTGAGTTCTTGGGGCCAAAGACCAAAGTGTAACAACTTATGACTTGTGGTCATAACCACTTCCTCTAATCATCTCATCAATATGCACCTCATATGACAAGCCTCCCTTAGGCTATTTTCTAATTTGGTTGATGATAAAGGAAGAAGTTAAATCCCATCCAGGAGTCAAAAGCATGTCACTTGATTTAACCATTTTTCTTGCTTCCTCCACCGTGATCCTCTCAAGACTGGGATCATATGATGTCAAACTCTTAAAGTCTCTTCACTTGGTTCCATACCCTCAGGCAATGACTTCTTCACCTCTTCATGCTTCCTCCAAATGAGGAAATCCTTAAATTCGTTGCTATTGTTGAACTGTTCATCACTGAGAAATTCTTCTTGGTACAATTCTCTTTCATCCGTTCCTAATATCAAGGGTAATTCCCCTTCTTCTTTTGACACAATTTTCTTTCCTTCTCTGATAGCCTTTCTTAATTGATGGTGATAAGCTCTTTTACCAGGCACAAGAACAAAAGCACTGTCAAAAACCTTCTTTTGCTTTCTCACCTTTGAAGGCTCATGAACTTCTAGCCTCTATTTCTTCAATGGTGGCTCTGAAGTAGCCCGAACCTCCTTTGGATCTTGAGTTAAGTCAATGATTGGTGCTTCCCCTACTGGAGGTGGACTACTACCTTCTTGTGACTCATCGGTGAATTCTTTAGGTTCAGAGGTGGAATAATTTCTTGGTACCTCTAATTTCTCCTCAAGCAACCCTTCCAATTGATTAGATAAGGTTCCATGCATTTCTATCATTTTTTCCATTCTTTGCTGGTATGGGAGCTCAGGGAAATAACCATCAAAAGGAACTCCTACCACCTTTAGCTTGGCCTCTATGTCTAGTAGATCAAAGTATTTGGTCCATCTTCTCCCTACCTCATCCAAATCCATCATATTCCTTATCACATCATCCTCATCAAGTCCCTTGTGCTCTTTGATAGTCCCAATGTTAGCAATCAAAGTCATCCTAGCTATTCCGATGAAACCTTCAGAGTCAACATACCGGCAAGGACCTGTAGTCATCTTGACCTGATTTAGCTAGCTACTAACTTGATCCAATGCTCTTTTTCCAATCAGAAAGCCACCAATTTTCAATTTTCTTAGTGTGAAAGTACCCTTCCTATGAGGTCCCAGGTGCTCTTTGTTAGTCCACATTAGTTTCCAAATGAATTCCATTATAGCAACCCGAGGAGGTGCATATTTTGGAAGCAAATGTGGAGGTTGGGGGAAGCCATAAACTCTTAAAACTGTGAAATTTTTTCTTAGCTAGAACTCTCCCCAATTGTGATTCCCCAGCCATTTGTCTTCATACTGCATTGGTCTTCAAACCCTTAAGACCTTAGTTGACAACCTCATAACATATGTTCCTCACATTTCAAGAATTGGGTGAACAAAATAGTTCTGAAAAATGGAGAAGTCACACTCATTGGATGTGATGTTCCAAACTCTCAACCAATATTGCACTAGGTTGGGAATGTCCTTAAAATGAGTTCTTAACATCAACATTCTTACATCAAAATCATTAACATGATGGTACAAAATCCAATGCATAAGAAGGGAGTAGTGCTTAAATTTGATAGGTCTTTTATTTTTCTTGACAGACACAAGCCCTTTATGCATCCTATCAATTACATACTGAATGTAATCATAATCAGTATTGGTGTGAGAATTCTGAATGTCAAGGATTATCATTAAAAGCTTAGCAGGCAACTTCTCATCATCCCAATCAATTCCTAAAACGCTACACAATCCATGACACAAGAATTTCATATAATTATTGAGGGATGAAAATAGATAAGGGGCATTCATACTTGTCGAAGAGGGGCTATGCACTTATCTTGCTTGGGCATATGTCTAACTATTTGGCTCTTTACTAATCCTATGTTACTGGCATATTTGTCCCTTTCCTTTTTTAAATAAATCTTAGTGGAGGAGGAAGCACAGAAATTGAAAGCTTTCATGAAGGACCCCCTATCCAAGGAAATAAACATAGACTGGTCTTCACACCTAATGCATCTAGAAATGGGATCATAAAACCTAGCCAACTCAATGATTAAATCTACATCTAAAAACATGTCAGGCACAATTAGCTTTTCCATTCCCAATGCCCAAGCATTACAAATAGGTATAGCTTTACCCCTATTGTTATAAAAGTATGAGAAAATGGTAAATTCTAAACTTGCAGAAGTGATAGGATCCCTATATTTGTCCATGATATCTTCAAATGTCATGTTAATAGCCTTCTTGTTTTTATTCAAACCAGGAAGTAGCCTAAAGAATTCATCTGAGTAATTCGGCTTTCCTTTATCCTCTCCACTCTTTTCTTTTGCAGCTCCGCTAGATGATGCTACACTTGCCATTGGTCGATTCATCTTGATAGAATAGGGACCTCTTAATTCTACAACCTTCACATTACTCAATCTCTACTACAGAGCCAACAATCTCAATTATCTTCAAAATAACTTTGAGCACATAAAGCAATGCAGTCCTGTATATATACTTCAACAATTGCATGTGTATGATTGCCAAATCATAACAATTCTGGCCCAAGTCACTTCTGCATTCAATTTTACATATTACCAACCTTCAAATCATAGCAAGCCATGTCATAGATGTTGACAAGATGATTTAAAAAATCATAAACAAAGTCCGAGAGAAATAATCATGGCCTTTTGCATTAAAACCCTGAATTACTGATTTAAACCCATGTTAAAACTTGATTGGATGGCTTTCTACCTTTTCCAGGTTGGCAAAGTACCCTCTTCCACATTACAATGGCTCATAACATTGATGGCATGAGAACTTAACAAGACATAGTTCGGAGATCTAGCAAACAAAGGAAACTCATGATCTCCAAAAGAAATGCTAACCCGAGGTCAAGTTTAGAGATCCAAGTATCACTGTTGATCCCTGTAGACTAGGATTTGAGAGTGCACCTAAACCTGTTTTGAAGGCCAAAGACAAACAAATGTCATAGCATATAATCAAATCAAATTCAAAGGTTAACAAACTAAAATCAAAGCCACCTCAGTTTAAGCTTAAAACGGATGCGCCCATGCACCGTTTGATATGCTTAGATATAGAGGGATGTGGGTGTGCAAACTCAAGCACTTGGAGCATGCAAAGTAGGATGATTTGAGGATCAAGAAGACCCAAAATGACACAAAATAGGTATGAGGAACCTATTTTGCCTCAAAGGCCTCAAGAACACACAAATATGCAAAGCTAAATAAATGAACTAAGATTAAAACAAGAAATGAATCTATGTTAATCCATTTAAGCTAATTTAGATGTGATTTAAGCTTGAAAATGATCTAAAAAAGATGAGCTTATGCTTATGCTAAAATGAAAATGGCATTATAAATTTGCTATTGAGTTTGAGAGTTGAGAGATGATTTGCCTTAGGAAGTGAGGGTATTTATAGGAAAAGGGAAGGGCTTGGTTAAAAAGGATGAGTCAGAGTTAGGGCTAAGGTTAGGGTTGAGTCAAGGACAAGTGTCCTGACAAGTGTCAAGGGAGGATTGAGTTGAAAGTTTGAGGGCATGTGCACAATTTGGTAAATGTGCCCAAGGCCAAGAGGTGGCAAGGAAGGGATAAGAAGGTCTTAAATGCATAATGAATGCATGTAAGAAAGATAAGGAAGGCTTAAATGCATCCTTAAATGCATTTGCAAGAGGTGGCCAAGAGGTGGCCATCTTTGTTGACTAAGGAGGATGACTAAGAGGAGGTTAGCATAAGTTTTGGTAAACCTTTTGCTAATGGAATGTGACAAGATTAGAAAGGGGATTAGGATTAGGATTAGGGGATTTTAGGATTAGGATGGGTGAAGAGGTTGGGTTGAGAAGTTTCTAGAAGAGTCTAGAATTTTCCTAGGTTTTATGGAATAAAAGTTTATTCATTCCAAAAGCTTAAGTTTGGGAAAATTTATTGAAATATTTTCAATAAATATGAAAATTAAATATTTAATCTTAATTAAATATTTTGAGTTGAGATTAGGGTTAGAAAAGGTGGGATTAGCCTTTTAATCGAAATTAAGAAGGGATTAGAAGATTTTGGAAGAGGTTAGTGGTCTTAAGGAAATTGGCCAAGTTTTGGTCAAAAAATAAATTAATTATTTTTTGGGGGATTTTTGGTCAATTTATTAATTAAAATAATTAATAAATAGGGGATTAATGTTTAAATAAGATTTAAACATTTTTGGGAGGGATTTCTTAATTAAATATTTTTAATTAAGAAAAAGGGATTTAATAACATAAAAATAAATTAATTAATTAAATAATTAATTAATTAATAAATGATGATGTCATCAGAAATTTTTCAGAAAATAAAAATACTTTATTTTCTAAAGGATTTTTAGGTGTCTACATTTTGCCCCTCTTTGATGCGATGCCGCAAGTGGCATGGCTTCAAAAACAAGAAAATAAGATGCCCAAGGCTAGAATTAGAAGAAGAGGGTACGACACCCGGGTGGACTAGAAGAAAGAGGAACATGCCCCGGTGGGACAAAATCATGGAAGATGCGCCCAGTGGGACAAGGAGAAAGAGGGATTACGCCCTGGGACAGAGTGTGCCCGGCAGGACGAGAAAGGAAGGGCCTAGGAAGAAAGGGGAGATAAATAACCTCACTTCTAAGAACAAATATGGATGATATGCAAGATGAGATGGAAATGCAAGATGCAAGATGCAGCTGTATGCAAAGATTAATCTATATGATAAATGCAAGGGACCAGATAGCTCCAAGTGCAAACGGGAATGCACAGCCTAGATTTAATATAGCAATGCTAGAGACCTGCCAAGGATACTGGGATCACGAGGCCTTGTCACCAGTGTTGCAGAGGACTGACGAGGACTGACGCTAAACAAACACACAGGGTTGCCCCAACATCACACATGAAGCGCAGAGGCGACATGGTGGAATCGATGCTGAAGGAACCACAAACACACAACTGACTCACAGGCAGAAGCGAAAGATCAAAAGACCTTGCCCCAGATTATCCGCACACGCAGCACACCGTGATATAATGAATCGTGGTGACCCTGGTGGGATAATGAGAAGCCAAAAAAGATTAACAAGACCCAAAGGACAAAATTCCAAGATCAAAATGATAACTCCAAAAAGACATCCTTTGCCAAGGAGAGAGATTTGATGTGATTGATGGTGGGAAGATTGGTCGGACAGGAGGAGATATATCCTCAAGGACCAGGATGGAAGATTAGGTCAGACAGGAGGAACGATATATCCTCAAGGACCCATGAGTTGGTGAGAGAATAAGTGTAGTTGTTCGCTGGCAAAAGCTGAAGTTCAAGGAATAGTCAGGATAAGCAAGGATAAGTCGACAATTGATGTTGCTGAAGCACAAGGCCTGAGTGGGACTACAAATTTTCTGAGGCTGGGGATGGGACAAAATATTTGATCAAATGCTGCTGTAGGATGGACAAAGGTTATGTACAACAAGGAGGAACGATATGCACAAGGGATATGTACAGAAGCTCAGGATTGGGGATAGGAAGATCACACTCGGCGGGACTCTCACTAGGACGGAGACAAGAAGGATATTTACAGAAAGGATTGCGCTGTATAGGAAAGGGATAAGGATATGGTACAAGATATGGTACAAAGCTTTGGAATAGGATATGGATTGCAGATGGGTTGGAGGAAGATGGAAGCCGAATGCTTGGAGGATAGGGGAGATGGAACTGCTGGGAGATCTGTTATGGATGGAGGAAGAGGACGGTAGTTGAAAGGACAACTGAATAGATAAATAGCCCAGTTTACTATGTTGGCGCCTGTTTACCAGGTTTTCACCAACATACTTGTCCAAGGCGCTTGAATTGCCAAGTTTTCACCGTTTGGACGATCATTTTCTCTTTCTCTTTTCTTTTTTGCTTTTTTGCTTTTTTTTTTTTTGCTTTTTTGCTTTTTTGAATGTTTTTTGGATTTTCTGATGTTGCTGGTTCAGGTTCAGGCATAGAACCTCTTCAGATGGATGATGTTAATAGGATCATTCAAGGGCTCGCCTTCTGGTGTTGATAGCTGATAGGCTCCGGAGCCAAAGGATGCGGTGACAACATAGGGGCCCAACCAAGTAGGCTCAAACTTGCCTTTCTTTTCTCTATTTGCTAGGACCTTCTGATTTTCTTTAAGAACCATGTCACCGACTTGGAATTGTCTAGGATGGACCTTTTTGTTATAACTCCTTTTGAGTCGATTCTGGTATGCAACCAGGTGATCGTAGGCTTGCTGTCTCTTTTCATCTAGCAGATCTAGCTGTGTGAGCTGGGCCACACGATAGTCTTCATCAGTTGTATAGTTCTTCATGGAGACGCGCAAGGATGGGAGCTCAACCTCGATCGGTAGAACGGCTTCAGCACCATATACAAGAGAGTATGGGGTGGTGCCTGTGGGAGTGCGATAAGAAGTGCGGTAGGCCCAAAGGGCAGGATTGATTTGGAGGTGCCAGTCACGACCAGAATCATTGACAACCTTCTTGAGGATTTTCAAGATAGTTTTGTTAGTTGCCTCAGCTTGGCCATTTCCTTGAGGGAAATATGGACTGGAGAAACGGTGATGGATGTGGAGTCTGGCACATAGATCATCCACATGCTGGTTTTCAAAAGGTGTGCCATGGTCTATGAAAATGGTAGATGGTATGCCGAAGCGGCAAATGATATGGTAGAGGATGAACTTGGATATTTGGATGCCAGTAGTAAGGGTGAGCGGAATCGCTTCAACCCATTTGGTAAAATACTCTGTGGCTGTTATGATATACTTGTGTCCATCCGAAGAGAGGGGGGTGATCAAGCCAACGAGGTCGAGGCCCCAACATGAAAAAGGCCACGGTGGTGCAATAGGCTGTAGATCCTGTGCTGGTGCATGTATCAAATTGGCATGCTGTTGACATGGGAGACATTTCTTGACAAATTCACATGCATCATGTTCCATTGTTGGCCAATAATACCCAACTCTAAGCAGCTGCTTTGCTAGAACCATGCCACTCGTGTGGGCACCGCAAATTCCAGCGTGAACTTCTTGTAAGGCCAGGATGGCCTCGTTTGAGTCTAAACATCTAGATAGGACATTGTGATACCCACGACGATATAGGGTGTTGGCTACAAGAGTGTAGCGGGAAGCTCTGCGAATAAGGTTTTGGTGTTGGTTATTGGTGAGATGGGGAGATATGATACCATTTTTTTAGATATGCATGGATTTCGTGGTACCATGGGGATTGGGGACCAACCAAGACACACACCATGTTTGCATCGGTGTTCTCATAAGCTGGTGAATGTAGCTGCTCGACTAGAAATTCATACTGTGATGCATCTCGTGGTATTTCCAATAAGGATCCGATGGTTGCCATTGCATCTGCTGCTTTGTTCTGAAGCCTTGGGATCTGATTGAATTGTAGATGTAGGAAATGCTCTTTCAGTTTATCCACCAGTTGCTTGTAGGGTAGCAATTTGTCGTCCTTTGTCTGATACTCATCAAGGACTTGCTTGATAATGAGCTGTGAATCTCCAAAAACTTGTAGTTCTGTGATGTTCCATTGGATAGCTGTTTTGAGACCTAAGATGAGTGCCTCATATTCTGCAATGTTGTTGGTACAGGGGAATCCCAACTTGAATGATTTTGGAATATAGTCACCTTGAGGTGTGACGAATAGGATTCCTGCCCCAGAGCTATGGGATGTGTTGGAACCATCAAAGTATAGTTTCCACATGGGCTGCTCTTCAATCATGCATAAGTGTTCATCAAGGAATTCCATGATTAGTGGATAGGCATCCACCAGTGGTGCTTCTGCTAGTTGATCGGCAATGACTTGCCCTTTGATTGCTTTGGGATCTACATACTGAATGTCAAATTCGCTGAGTAACATGACCCATTTTGCCATACGACCTGTGAGGGTTGTCCTTGATAACAGATACTTAAGAGGGTCCACCTTTGATATGAGCTTGATTGTGTGGCTAAGCATGTAATGTCTAAGTTTTTGAGTGGCAAAGACCACTGCTAAGCATGCTTTCTCCATGGGTGAATAGTTAAGCTCATAGCCCACAAGAGTGCGACTGATGTAGTAGATAGCTCGTTCTCTATTTTCATCATCATGCTGTGCTAGAAGTGCCCCTAGTGCTATAGCTGTTGTTGAGATGTAAAGGATGAGTGGGCATCCTGAAACCGGTGGTACTAGGATTGGAGCATTAGCTAGATACTCCTTGAGCTTATCAAAGCTTCTTTGACATATGGGATCCCACTTGAAGTTGGTGTCTTTGCATAAGAGATGTGAGAAGGGTTGACACTTATCTGCTAGCTGAGAGATGAATCGCCGAACTGATTGAAGCTTGCCCTGTAGGCTTCTGAGCTGTTTGAGATTTCTTGGTGGAGGCATCTCTGTTATTGCTTTTACCTTTTTAGGATCGATCTCTATGCCTCGTCTAGAGATGATGAAGCCTAGAAGCTTGCCAGATGTTACGCCAAAGACACATTTCTTAGGATTTAACTTTAAGCCATAATGATTCAGACGATCAAATACACGCTCTAGGATGTCGAGGTGCTCATCTCTTGTTTTGGATTTTGCAAGGATATCATCCACATAGTCTTCAAGAATCTTGTGGATCATGTCATGGAAGATCGCTGTCATTGCTCTCTGATATGTTGCTCCTGCATTCTTTAGCCCAAATGGCATCATGTTGTAGCAGAAGGTACCCCATGGGGTTGTGAATGCTGTTTTATGTTGATCTGCTTCCGCTATATGAATCTGGTTGTAGCCGGAAAAGCCATCCATTAATGATAACATCTCATGACCCGCTGTGAGGTCTACAAGCATGTCTATGTTTGGCAATGGGAAGTCATCCTTAGGACATGCCTTGTTCAAGTCCCTGAAATCAGTACAGATTCTGATGTCGCCAGAAGGCTTTGTGACTGGCACCATGTTAGAGATCCACTCTGAATAATCTATTGCTCTGATGATCTTAGCTTGGAGGAGCTTCTCAAGCTCTACTTTGACGAGCAATGCTACCTTTGGATGCATTTTCCTTAGCTTCTGCTTCACTGGCTTGACGTTTGGATCTACTGATAGGTGATGAACAACAAGGTTTGGATCAAGCCCAGGCATGTGGGCGTATGACCATGCAAAGTTGATAATGGATTCCTTGAGCAAGGCACTGAGAGTGATTTCTTCTCCTTCTGTTAGGTTGACTGCAATGTAGGTGATCCTTGGACATTCTTCTATTCCCAAGTTGATTGGCTTGGTTTCCTCTATGATGATCGGTGACTACTCTGGTCTATAATCTTGGATAGGGGGAAGAGGCAAGGCTTCATCTTCTAGCGCCTGAATTGCCAGGTTTTCACTAGAAGATACGCCCTTTATTTTTACTATTTTAGAATCAGAATGTGCCCCAAGGGGGTTTTCACATAAAGACTCATGATGTTCTCTTGCTATTTCATTTTTGTGACTAAAGCTTGCCTCTTCCCCAAAATATCCTTCTGGGTGAAGCTGATAGACAGAGGTTGATGTTGGATCCTGGTTGACTACTGGACCTGATGCCCCCATGAATTCTAGGAGTGCTTGTGCGCTTTGGAACTCGTCGATGTGTGCGATGCTTGGTTGGTCCCAATCTATGAGGTCAGGGTTTGTGAGGGGAAGATCTATGAGGTTAATGGAGAGTTGTTGGAGAACAGAAGTCCCTAGGAGGGTGTCGTCGGCAAAGATATCATCGTAGGATCGGATGTCTTTCTCTTCGGGGATGTCTTCGATTTCCACGAGGTCATCCCGGCTATTCGAAAAGTTCACGTTGGTCATGTTAGTGCCCGCAGTTGTGGTATTGGGCTCTTGTTCAAGCAGGCGAGGGGTATTAAAGCCAAGTCCTTGTTGTTCTGGGTTCTGGGATGGTATGATAGGAAACAAATTTCCATCCTCTTGTGGTCCTAGACCACCACCTTGATAGTTATAGTGTTCTGTGACATTTTTGAAGGGGATTGGATATTTCTCTTTGAAGTACTCAAGAAGTTGTGTGTCACGTGATGGGGGATCTTTGTATAACCATTTGTTAATATCTGGATCCATTTCTTTGCTGTTGATGGTACCATGAGACTCAAAAGTCATATTTCCTATCTGCTTGAGCTTATGATGTTCCTTAACATGCTTGTTTTGACAACTTGGGCACCCTTGAGTATGTGGATCACGTGGAAGAGCTCCTACAGCAAATGCATCACTGAGGCTGTATTCGCCACAACCCTGGTTGTTGATCTTGATGGATGATAAGGTGGAAGAAAGGATGGTCTCTGGATCGCGATGGGATCGGGATGAGCTAGCAATAGAAGTACCAATATCGGTTCCAGGACAATGAGTAGAATGAGGGAAAGATGCTTCCATCGCAAGGCAGTATGCGAAGGGGTTAGGGTCAGCGTGGATGGTAACCTCAGTGCCTTGATGTGGAAACTTGATGCACTGATGGTAAGTAGATGGTACGGCCTTAATGGAATGGATCCATGGACGACCAAGGAGGATATTGAACGGTAGGTCAAGATCAACAACGTGGTAGAGAGTATCTTGCGTTGCTGGGCCTAGCTGGATAGGCAAAGTTATAGTACCTTCAGAGGTACGCTCCAAGTTATCATATGCTTTGATAGTGATTTTCTCATGTTGTATGTTGGCCTCCGTGAACCCGATCTTCTTGATTAATTTTAATGTGCACAAGTTGAGGGCTGAGCCATTATCCACTAGAACTCGTTTGATGGCGAAATCTCTGACCATGACAGCAATGCGGAGAGGGAGAGTATGGTCAGGAGTGACATCTGGTATATCAGATTCTTTGAAGGACAGGGCACATGCTGTTGATAGGTGTCCCACAAGAGTTTCAAACTAAGTTGTGTTAATGTCCGTGGGGACATGGCCTTCTTTTAGAGCTTTGTCCAGGATCTCCTGATGGATGGGTGATGTGCGGAGCAAATCCAAGATAGATATTTGGGCTGGCATGTTCCCAAGATGCTCTATGATATTGTATTGTGCACTTGGTGCATTATGCTGTGTTGCGCGTGCATTTGATGATGGCCTAGTGTTAGACTGTGCTGTGGATGCAGTAGATGTTGGCCTTGGAGGAGCAGCTGATCTCGGAGGAGCACCGGCAACAGTTATCCTACCACTGCAGGTAGTTGCAGCACATTGTCGATCCGACCCTCTGACGTGGATGGTATTGATGGTGGGCTCATCTTGGATGGGCTCAACTTGAGTTATGCATCCGACATACTTGTCATAGTTGATGTAGGCCGCTGTGTGATCTTCTTGCTTGCCTTTGCCACGATTTTGGGGCTGATTGGCGTTAGCTTGATTCTTCTCGGCATCGTGTTGAGGGAACACATTTTGATATATTTGCAAACCGGCATTGGGTGAAGCTTGAGTTGGTGCATCGACCTGGATTTCCTTGCGATCGATGAGATCCTGGATGTAGTGCTTAAGCCGCATGCACTTCAATATTGTGTGCCCCTTCACATGATGGTAATCACAGTATTCATGTTCTTTATACCAATCAGACTTTGGTGCGTTGTCATCCTTCTGTGGGATGGGCGGATATGTGATCATATTTGCCTTGGCTAGCCGATAAAAGATCTGATCCAGAGGCTCACCCAAAGGTGTGAAAGTCCTCTTTGGATTGTTCTGATTATTGGGTTTGTTCTGCCTTGGGGCAACGTTAACTGCGTTAACAGGATTGCCTTGACGTGCTGGCTGCTGCTGTTGGTATTGCTGCTGATACTGTTGCACAGGCAGTTGATGAGCTTGAGGAGGCTACTGATAAATAGGTGCTTGATATGCGGGAGCTGGTGGTTGCTGATAGATGGGTGCTTGTGGCGGTTGGTATGTTTGAGCTGGTGTAGGACTAGCCACAATGAATTGTACATTCTTAGTGTCAGTGGCTCCATCTGTAACAACATTCTTGTTACGATTCCAGTAACGGGATTTATCATTGTTGGGTTTGTTTTTGGAATCATCCTTGAAGTGACGAATAGTGCCTTCGTCTAGGAGAGCTTTCTCGATGCCTATGCCTTTGCTCTTGATGTCTTGGTATGTCTGGAGACAGTTCATTCGCATGTGATGGGATAGCTTTGGATGTAGGTTATCAATGAAGATCTTTGTTAGATGCTTCTCTGGCGGCTAATATGATAACCTGGTTGTAAGATTCTGCCATCTTTGCAAGTATTCTGCAAGGCTTTCTCCATCTTTCTGCTTTGAGTTGCATAGGTCTAGCAAGGACAACTCATTCTCCACATTATGGGCATAGTGTGTGATGAACTTCTCAGAGAGTTCAGCAAAGGTGTTTATTGTCCCATGTGGTATTTTGTAAAACCACTCAACAGTAGTTCCTCCCAAGCTCTTGGGAAATAGGCGCAGGAGATAGTTATCACTATAAGCCACTTCTTGGCACGCCATGTAAAACTCTTTGATATGGTTTACTGGATCTCCTTTCCCTCGATACTTGTCGAACTTAGGCATCTCAAAATGCTTGGGGAAAGGGATAGTTGCTATGGACCGATCGAAGGGATATGAGCACACCTCTTCGAACTTGTAGGTTTTATTCTCTGTTCCACTTTGTAGCTCTTTTAGAGCATTTTTCATTGCTTCCCACTCAGCATTGAGTGGCGAGGGAACTGGAACCTCTGCTTGTGATGGAAGCTGTGGAACTGGATATGGTGCTTGCTGTGGATAAATGGTTTGGAACTGATTTTGGGGCAATGGTTGTTGGGGATATTGCTGGTGTGGCATAGGGGGATATTGATATGGGACCGCTTGATGTTGTTGGGCTACTTGCTATTGTTGAACTGGCAGTTGTTGTGGGACTGCTTGCTGATAGTGGTCATTTGGAACTTGTTGTTGTAACTGATAGGTGGGAACTTGTTGTTGCTGGGGGATGATAGGGATTTGTTGCTGAGGCTGATAGCAAGGGACTTGCTGTTGTTGAGGAATGATGGTTGTTTGCTGAAAGGGGGCATGTGGCTGCTGTGGGGGAGGCTGTTGGAACGATGCTACTTGCGGGTATGATGGTGGTAGTTGCTGAGGTTGGCTTTGGGTGTGGCTTATATAAGCTGGGTGCATGCCTGCGTTACTTAAAGGTGGAACAGATGTGGGAAAGCTAGAAGCAAAGGGTGATGGGGTAAGATAGCTGGGGAAAGTTGGCTGTTGAGGTGGTGGAACTTGCTGGAAGGTATTTGGGATTTGGGATGAATAGCTTGAAGCCGGCGGTGTTTGGGGTAGTTGCTGCTGTGCTGCTTGGGCGAAGGCGGTTTGTTGACTTGCAACCATAGATGTAGGGGATTGAGATGGGATCCCCCATGCCTTCATTTCTTCTTGTGTAAGGCCCCACTGAGAGCTTGTGTTAGGGTGCACTGCAGCGGATGATGGAATGGTAGGAGCAACGGGAGCTTGAGACATGAATGATGGTTGGGAGAAAGGAGCTTGTTGAGGTTGTGGTTGAGCGGATGCTTGTGAAGAGGAAAATGAAGGAAACACCCAAGAGAAGGATGAGGTTGGAATGGGGAGCGATTGCGCTAACCCCAAAGAAGAAGGTACAGGTGCTTGGGGGGTGAAGGGTGACGGTGCTCCTTTGATGGTGAAAGGCGTTGCTTGACTTGTGGATGGCGGTGGTGTAAAAGCTTGTGTGAGAGGTGGAAGCTGACTTTGGGTTAAGTGTTGGATTTGGGCTTGGGCAGCCATAGCAAATGATGAAGCAAAAGGGGTATGAGATGGAGCGGATGGTGCTGCAGCTTGTGTTGCGGGACTGGTGAGGCTTCCTTGCAAGAAAAGGGGAATGGTGGAAAGCTCTTGGGGTGTTTGCATGATAGGATTAGGGAATGGAGAGTATGCTTGTGCTGGAACTTGGATAGTTTTGATGGGGATGCGTGGATAGAGAGATGGTGGGATGGAGGTACTTTCTGGCAGGTAGTGAACAAACGTGCTTTGCTGATGTTGTGGTACAAGGGCATTGGTTGCTGGTGGGCTTTCTGGAGGATTCACAAATGCTTGGTTTGCCAACGGGGATGAAGGGATGTTTGGATCTTCACATGGGTTACTGGCTTGGATCTGGGGATTGTAGGTCATCATGGCGTTAGTGAAAAGGTTGGGATCAGATGAGGTTGTTGGTGGATAAGGATTCATGCTTCTTCTTTTCGGAGATCTGGTCTCAACAAGCATGGAGATGCAAGTGCTAAATGTATGCAAGATGTTTGGCTAAAAGATGTTGATGGATGCAAAGTTGATGAACTTCTAAAGATGATGACTTCTAAGATGCAAATGCAAAGATAGGGATCAAGATGGCGATGATGGAAGCTGGATGGAACTGATATGGATCAAGATGGTGGAGGAAAGATAGGTTGCTGATGGAAAGCTGGTGAAAGATTACTGAGTGGTCAACAAATGAGCTGCTATTTTTCCCAAATGGAGGATCAGAGATATGATGGGGTCAACCTAAGATAGACTGATGATCTTCGGTCAACAAGTTTCTTATCAATGCACTCCAATCTCTTGCTCGAGATGATGGCTATGCAAGGACAAGGTTTGATTTCTTTATGACAACACGTTGTGCCAAAAAAGAAGATGATGGTCTCTGATCTTGGATATGGGATAGGAACAACTCAAAAAGGTAGAACACTAAGTGTTGGTGGATCTCTGGATTTGGAACAAAGGATGATGGATCTGCTGGAAAGATATGGAAAGCTGATGGGTGGATGCTGGTGGAAAAGGTATTGAAGGGTGAAGGGACAATGCTTTATCTAAAGGGATAATGCAAATGACAAGGATTGATTCTAGAATGCTGGTAGGAAGACGAATGCAAATGCAACTTTATGATGTTTTGAAATGCAACTAAGGTTTTGATGCTGATGCAAAGGATGAAACTAGGATGAAACCAAGATGCAAAGCTGTTTGAGACAAGATTTCAAGATCTGAAGATGGAACAAGACATGAACAAGGATTGGCTAATTTTCTGGCTCAAGGTTGATGAAACGATGGTTAACTCGAAAACGGAAGGCGAACTATTTGATGTGGGCGTTATGGGCAATGTTCTCAAGTCTGGTTTGGGACTTCTCTTCTGCTTGGTTTGCTTGGATAATGGCTTGATAGCTCTTGGTGTTCTTCTTGATAACTTTTCGCTCTTGATAGGCTTGGGATTTGGGCAACTTTGCTTTAGGATGTTTGTTCTTGCTGGGCATCTCTTGGAAAAGAGGTTTCTGATTTTGAGGCAAAGGTTTCCAATGGAAAAGGTTTAAAGTCAAAGCAATCTCCGCAAGGGACAAAGCAACCCTGCGGGATACAAACAAAGGCAACTGACTCTGACAAAGCTTTGAAAGTGTATGTTTCAACAAGTGTTTTCACGGAGTCTTTGACTATCAAGCACTTCAAACAGATCTACCTAAGGAAGGTGAGTATCAAAATTGCTTGCCCACAGCTTGGTATCCCCTAGAAGGGAATACAAATGGTGAGTAATCTTGAGGCGACCCGGTAAACCCCTTGGAATCGGTCCTTGCACAAGGATTTTGATACTTTCGGATGTAGATAGGGTAGCCTCTAGTTTATCAGGTTGCTAATGATTCCGTGGAGTCTCCATACCCAGTTATGCTGATCATCCGTGACTCACTTAAGAGCCTTGCCAATTATGCTGGGGGAGAGGAATGTTTACCATCCCCAGTCACGTGTTTGGCACGAACACCCGGTGATTAGGAGATGTAAGTGATTCTTTTGGTATTCACTTATTTGTATACCGGCCGGGGGGGATACCGGTTTGAGGTCATTCTCCGAGGAGGAAGCGCTTCTCCTTGGACAGGCCTCGCTAAAAGTAGAACAAGTGAACTTGTCCAAGTTCAAATGTTCCACGTTGCTTACTCTAACAAGGATTATGCAAGAATTGAAAAACTCCTACATGCACATCAAGCAGATTTTGTTCATTTTCCCAAATTTGATTAAGTTTGTTTGAACTTTGAAATGAAAACACTTGTGTTTAGCTTTTGATTTGTTCTTTTCCTCAAAATGTAAATGCTTTAAACGGTTGCAAGTTCTTTCCTTTTGTGCATTCAAGATTTGATTAGCGAGTTGATTTAAGAACTTTGAAAAAGCTTTGTTTTGTCCCTTAGATCACTCAAGATTGAATTTGTTTGCTTGCTTTGGAATTTGAAACGAGATAGGGAATAGAGTTGTTTGTTCCTTTAGTGCATTCGAGATTTGGTTTGCTTTTCAAATTGACAATGACACTTAGGACCTAAGTTCTTCCTTTTAGCTTCATTCAAGATTTTGTTTTGACTCGTTTGAATGCAGATTTGATGTTCTTTTTATGCCCAAAAAGATATGATCATTCCTACTTTGCATGAATGCATTGTTAAAAATCCTTGATGTTGCAAGGATGCAAATGCCTTGATTAATTTTTTTGTTTTGTTTGTTAGAACAAATTTTGCAAATTTTAGTCCTTAATGCATTCAAGAATGATTTGGGGGTTCATTTTAAGCACTAAAATAAGGTGTGTATGATTTTGCTTCCTTATGGATTTTATTATTATTTTTGAAAAAAAATGGCCATGACCTCCTTGCTAGAAGAAGAAGAAGAAGGAGATGGAATAGAAGAAGAATATAGACAAGAAGAGGAAGAAGAATATAGACAAGAAGAAGAAGAAGGGATCGAAGTGCTCCGTCCACCTATAAGCTTGAAAAATCTGAAAATGGTCTAAAACCCATCAGAATGTTTGCAAAGAACCCGTGAAGTGGGTCCCACCGGGCGTGCCAGAATGTAGACTAGGATTTGAGAGTGCACCTAAACCTGTTTTGAAGGCCAAAGACAAACAAATGTCATAGCATATAATCAAATCAAATTCAAAGGTTAACAAACTAAAATCAAAGCCACCTCAGTTTAAGCTTAAAACGGATGCGCCCATGCACCGTTTGATATGCTTAGATATAGAGGGATGTGGGTGTGCAAACTCAAGCACTTGGAGCATGCAAAGTAGGATGATTTGAGGATCAAGAAGACCCAAAATGACACAAAATAGGTATGAGGAACCTATTTTGCCTCAAAGGCCTCAAGAACACACAAATATGCAAAGCTAAATAAATGAACTAAGATTAAAACAAGAAATGAATCTATGTTAATCCATTTAAGCTAATTTAGATGTGATTTAAGCTTGAAAATGATCTAAAAAAGATGAGCTTATGCTTATGCTAAAATGAAAATGGCATTATAACTTTGCTATTGAGTTTGAGAGTTGAGAGATGATTTGCCTTAGGAAGTGAGGGTATTTATAGGAAAAGGGAAGGGCTTGGTTAAAAAGGATGAGTCAGAGTTAGGGCTAAGGTTAGGGTTGAGTCAAGGACAAGTGTCCTGACAAGTGTCAAGGGAGGATTGAGTTGAAAGTTTGAGGGCATGTGCACAATTTGGTAAATGTGCCCAAGGCCAAGAGGTGGCAAGGAAGGGATAAGAAGGTCTTAAATGCATAATGAATGCATGTAAGAAAGATAAGGAAGGCTTAAATGCATCCTTAAATGCATTTGCAAGAGGTGGCCAAGAGGTGGCCATCTTTGTTGACTAAGGAGGATGACTAAGAGGAGGTTAGCATAAGTTTTGGTAAACCTTTTGCTAATGGAATGTGACAAGATTAGAAAGGGGATTAGGATTAGGATTAGGGGATTTTAGGATTAGGATGGGTGAAGAGGTTGGGTTGAGAAGTTTCTAGAAGAGTCTAGAATTTTCCTAGGTTTTATGGAATAAAAGTTTATTCATTCCAAAAGCTTAAGTTTGGGAAAATTTATTGAAATATTTTCAATAAATATAAAAATTAAATATTTAATCTTAATTAAATATTTTGAGTTGAGATTAGGGTTAGAAAAGGTGGGATTAGCCTTTTAATCGAAATTAAGAAGGGATTAGAAGATTTTGGAAGAGGTTAGTGGTCTTAAGGAAATTGGCCAAGTTTTGGTCAAAAAATAAATTAATTATTTTTTGGGGGATTTTTGGTCAATTTATTAATTAAAATAATTAATAAATAGGGGATTAATGTTTAAATAAGATTTAAACATTTTTGGGAGGGATTTCTTAATTAAATATTTTTAATTAAGAAAAAGGGATTTAATAACATAAAAATAAATTAATTAATTAAATAAATAATTAATTAATAAATGATGATGTCATCAGAGATTTTTCAGAAAATAAAAATACTTTATTTTCTAAAGGATTTTTAGGTGTCTACAATCCCAATGATGATCAATGCTCCTTATTCTACCTTTCAAAGCTTACCATAACCCCATCACAATCAAAGATTCAATGATCGAAGGAAATCTCACATTCTTAGAATACTTGATTCAACCATGGTTAAACTCGAAGAATAGGTGACCAAAGACTTTGCCAATTCTCAAAATCTTTTCTTAAATCATTCAAACACTTGGAGAATCAGTGAACAAAGGATATTTTAAGCCATGAAACACAATGCCTTAACCATGATCACATCTGGAGAATCAACGAACAAGCTTAATCTCTTAATCTTGGAGAGGGATGCTTAACCATGGTTAGGCCTTGAGATTGAGTGAATAACCCAAATCACGAATTCACTAAATGCTTTTCATACCTTAGGTTATACCTTAAGATTAAGTGCTGACCATAGATCTTTGGAACAATCGACAGTAGTCCCTGAGTCGCACAATCCATTAAAATTTTAGTCTTTTCATTCTGAGAATACGTGACAAAGAAGTCACACCTCCATGTTACTTTGTTCACTAGGTCGCCGAATGATTTAGAACATCACCAACTAATTTTGAGATCCCGCAAACACTTTGTTCACTCAATCACCAAATAATTTAGAACATTGGCATTCCTTCTTGAGATCAAGTGACAAAGAAAACTTTATCTTTCACCAAAATACTTTGTTTGATCCACCAACCTAGAGAATACGAGAACAAGACTCAGTCACCAAATTGCTGGACAAGATGTTGTAGGACCCATACATCAAGAGATTAAAACTTGACCATTGATTGCATAGAAAATCAATGGCATTTGCTGGATTGCTAAAAGATTTTGAACTTATCCATTTACATTGGAGAACAAGAGATAACCACCACACTAAGTTGCTGAAAGATTCAAAGAAACTACCAAGAATCAAACAAATAGGAGACCACACAGTCGCCGAGTCGCTAGATGTTAAAATTAACCCTGACAAAGACTGGGAGATTCGGTGACTAAGGAGACTTAACAACGGACTCACTATGGTCACCAAATCGCTGAAAGACATACAAATAGGGAAAACATTACATGATTTAGTGAAGACTAGGAAAATGACCATGTGTAGAATTGTAAGGATTAAGTGACCCGAAAAGTAACTAGCGAATAGAATAAACTAGGGCACACTTGCATTAAGCAAAGAAATAACCACTTCAAAGAAAAATGTGTAAGGTGGGGTTTTACAACACAAGTATAACCAATTTTAAGGAATTCTAAAACCTAAACTAGACATTTTCAAAAACCAAGGCATTGAAACAAGACCAAAAGCAAAGACCTCAAAAAACCTAAAATATATCCAACAATGGCTCTATCTGAGGATGCTTGAATGCAAGTTCATAGCAAGAAACCATGAATCTCTAGTTGGTAGACCACAAAACCCTAACTTAAAATAGGAAAACAAACACACCTATACATATATACAGAACTAGTGTGCATGGAAAGATGGAATTAATTAAAGAAATATTTCAGGAATTGTCCATGCACTGGCAATTCCTGTTTCTCACCATCCAGGTTTCTCAGGAAGTATGAATCCTTTCCATGAATTTGATGAACAATGAAAGGTCCTAACCATAAGGATTCAAACTTCTTATGCTTCCCTTTGTCCTCATCCCTAGCATTCCACTGCAAAACCATATCATTTGGCTGGAACTTTCTAGTAGTAGCTCTTTTGTCAAAAAGGTATTTCATTTTTTGCTGCAATTTTACATTCTCCTTTTGTCCCTCTCTTTAGATTTCATCCAACTCCACTAGTTGAATCATCTTATCCTGTAATGGATCACTGACTTCCATGTCTTCTTCTCTTATGAACTGGTAAATAGGCAACAAATTATTCATAGGAGCCTAGAATTTACACCATATACCATTTCAAAAGGAGACTTACCTATTACCTTATTTTCAACAATTCTATCAGCTCATAGAGCCAATTTTAATTTTACATGCCACATCCTTTTTTTTTTCCAAAGTCTTCTTTAGAATTTGCAGAATACTCTTATTACTAGATTCTGCCTACCCATTGGCTTGTGGATGGTAAGGGGATGAATATGACATAACTATTCCCATCTCAGTACAAAAATCAATAAATTATTGAGATCTAAAACTCATAGCATTTTCCATTACTAGTTTCATAGGAACACCAAACCTAGTAACTATGTTGTTCATCAAGAATTCAATAACTACTGTACCAGTTGCTTTTTTAGTGGGAATAGCCTCTATCCACTTAGTAAAATAATCAGTAGCCACCAAAATGTGACTATGTCCTCCACTAGATTTTTTTGAGAACTCCCCAATAAAATCCATGCCCCACATAGCAAAAGGGGCTTCTGCAATCATAGGGTTTAATAACAAGGCACCCAAAAAATTTAATTTCTTTGAAAACCTCTAGCATGATTCATATTTTCTGACATATGAGTGAGTATCCTTAAATAAGACCAGCCAGTAATATCCAGCTCTTAGAATTTTGTGGGCTATAGACCTAGCTGAATGATGCCCTCCACACATCCCAGAGTGCATCTCTTTTAAAACTTTTTTAGATTGACACTTATCTAAATAGAAAAGCAACATCCCATCACTATCTTTCCAAAATAGATCACCCTATATTAAAACATACCTTTGAGCTTGTAACCTCAAACTCCTCCTTTGGTTATCATTCAAATCTTGTGGACAAGTAGCATATTTGAGAAAATGAACAATATTGGTATACCATGGTTGCATCTCTATACTTGTCACATTTTCCTTACCAATGGCTACATTGTTTACTTGCACAAGGTCCATGTTTTCCTCTGTCATGAGCTTAGCAAGTCTCAAACCTCTTACAAGCTTGGTTATGTGGAGTTCAATGTCAAATTCTTGAATCCTATTAATCCATTTACACCTCTTCCTAGTAACCTCACTTTGGGTCAAAATATCTTTTGCTGCTGCATGTGGAAGATATGCATTTAATTTTGTACATACTAGATAAGGTCTAAAAGCCTTAACCACCTTTACTAGAGCATATGCCTGATTCTCCATCAACTAATAATTAATCTCAGTAGATTGTAGTGACTTACTGAAAAAAGCAATAGGATGCTCAAACCCTTCCTCATCTTTCTGTAACAAAATAGCTGCAATAGTATGAAAAGATGCAAAGGAAAATAGAGAAAATGGTTTTGAATAGTCAGGGGATATTAAAAAAGGAGCTTCTTGGATCACTCATTTAATCTTTTCAAAAGCTTATTGAGTCTCACAACTCTAGTCAAACTTAGCATCTTTCTTCAAAATCTTCACAATAGGTTTGACAAGTTCTACAAAATTGGCAATAAATCTCCTGACAAAATTAATCTATCCTAGAAAAGACTACACACCTTTGAAATTTTTGGTAGAGAGGACCTTTTTGATTGCTTCCACTCTTTCTGGATCAATTCTCACTCCTTCCTTTGACACTATGTAACCCAACAATTTTCCCTCTATTACAGCAAATTGGCATTTTTTGGGATTTAGTGAGATGCCAAATTCCAGAGCCTTAACAATAACCTTCTCCAAATGTTTGCAGTGGTCCTCAACCTTCTTAGAATAGGCAGTCAAGTCATCTTGATAGACAACCATTAGGACATTTATCAATTCCTTAAAAGCAACATCCATTTCTCTTTGAAAAGTTGCTCCAACATTCTTCAAGCCAAAAGGCATACAGACATATACATAAGTTCCCCAAGGGGTAGTGAATGATGTCTTGAATTGTTCAGAATCTTTAAACCAAAACTTGGTTGTATCTTGAGAACCCATCCATCATAGACAACAACTCATAACCAGTCACCCTATGCAACATAGCCTCCATGTTAGGCAATCCATAATTGTCTTCGAGTGACACTACATTTAAGTTCCTGAAATCAACACATAGTCTAATGTCACCATTCTTCTTTCTCACTTGTACAAGGTTAGAGAGCCAAGAAGAATGTCTAATAGGCTCAATGATACCAGCATCTCTCAATTTGGTCAATTTAGCCTGCATATTTTTTGCTAATAAAGGGTTGATAGGTCTCTGTTTCTATCTGAATGGCTTGGTTTCTTCCTTTAGACAGATCTCATGTTGAAACAGATCAGCTCTATATGCTTTGAGATCATCACAAGACCAAGCAAACACATGCTTGTATCTTTTCAACAGTCTTATCAAATTTCCTCTTATTTCTCTACTCAATCTTTTTCCAATGTACACCATCTGAGGGGAAGTTTCAGATCCTAAGTTTATTTCCTCTAAGTCATCCATTTTATTGTTAGACTTCTGAAACAAACAACCATCATTTATCTTGAATATTCCTTCTAACTCCACTAATCCCTTTGGTATGTGCTTTGAAGGGAATTGTACTATCTCATTTCCCATAATACACTCTTTCCCTTCAACATATTGTTGTGATTCATTAAAATCTATTTGTTGCCCATCATACTAATCTAGACCTTGAAGAAACCTAAGGATATCAAAATCATCCTCAAAAACTTGCCAATTATATACATTGTCAGGAACTATAGGCCTACTTTTGATTTCTAACATGGACACACCAGTGAGTGTAATATCATCATTTTTAAGGGTAACATTAGCAAGAAAATCTGCCATGATATTATTGGACCTTTCTACCCAAAGGAGATTAAAAGCCTCAAAGAATTCTAGTCTATCCTAGACAACATGTTTGTACAATTTCAATCTCTCATCCTTGGCAGCATATTTAGATCTTACTTGGGCTATAATTAATTGGGAATCACCATGGACCTTTAAATATTTGATACCATACTTTATGGAAACATCTAATCCCAATATTAGAGCCTCATATTCAGCAATATTATTAGTGCATTCAAAGGTCAATAAGAAAGAGTACTTAAATGTAATACCTGATGGAGAAATGAAAACAACACTAGCCCCTAATCCTTCCTTGGAGCATCCACCATCAAAGAACATTTTCCAAAGTCCATTCTACTGCAATATCAACTCATCTACTATTCGATCTGTGTTCTTCATCTGAGGCACTATCTCTTCAATCATGAAATTACTCATATCAATATCCACAAAGCAATTCAAGTCCTCTGGTGCCACCTTTTCAACCATACCTAAGGATCAGGGCTCTCTATATAACTTTACCTCATTTCCATTGACCAAAATAGTAGCATATGACAAATCCAATTTCAACTTTCCACATATTGTTGGAGCCCATTGTCTTGACAACAACATGCCATAATGAGGCTTTGTGTCCACCACAACCACATCCATCTTGTATGTGGCCTCTGGGAATGCTGCAATCTTTACTTCCATTCCAACTATAGTTCCAATGAAAGGCACTACCCTATTGTCCCTAGAATAACATCTACCATTTGATGTATCCACTTGCAATCCAAGTTCTTTCATGACATGATAGTGCATTATAGTAGCAGCAACACCGGAGTCAATCATGCAAATTTTTAGAAAAAAATTATTTACTATCAATGTGACATAAAAAGGGTCAATAGAAGAACACTCTTGTGTCGCAATGTTACCAATACACATATCAGAAACATCATTGATTGAAATGGGTTGTTCCACTATATTTCCCTTTTCTTGCATAGCAGGAGCCACTCCTTGTTCACTTATGAGAGCCAGGGCTGTTGTCTTGTGTTCCTTGATCTTTAGCATTTCAAGTAAAGGGATGGAAAATTTCATTTGAGACAAAGCATGCCTCATATCAAATGTAGGGGGATCATCAGAAATATCAGAAGGATCCCTTTGTTTGCCAACTCTTTTCTTAACCTTGTCAACAATGATTTCCTCATTCTTTTTCTTTTTAGTCACAAGTCTTTCCTTGTTATTATTTACATCATTAGGCTTTGGAGATTCCTTCGTCTAAGAGGTATCCTTAACAAATACTGACCTCGAGACTCCTTGATCAGTGTCTATCCTTCTATTCCTCAAATTGTAAGAGGACCTAGCTTGTGTTATAGCAGCCATAGTTAAAGTTCTAATCTCCTCTTTAGTGGGATTTCTCCATTGTTTCTCATCTGATCCTGACCCCACCAAATTAACTTTGTAAGTGTCATTATCAAAATCATCATGATCAGAATGGGTAAAAACTTGTTGTTGATAATTAGAGAGGAGTCTCGTCTTATGATCAACATCAGAACAAATCTCTTCATCATCTGAAGATAAGAGATCCCCCATTACTTCAGTGGTGAACATGTTTACAGCAAGCTTTTTAGATTCTTCATAATCTCCTGCATATGAGTTATCTACATCTTCCCCCAAGGCCTAAGCCACAACACACTAGAAAGGTGAATGGGGCATGTTACAAACCATACACCAAGGAGTGCTCTCCAGATTGTGTGTTAAGTTTTTCTATAAAGGATCTAGTATATCTCTCCCCTTTTGGGGTTCATTTTTATCTAGGATAGGCCTCCCATCTCTCCAATTTGTTTTATATGGCATATCTCTTAAATTAGGGAGTCTATCTTGCCTCTGATAAGGTGGTCTTGCATCTTGAAAATTCTTGCCACCCTTTTCAAATTTTGTTGTGAAATCTTTGGTAACATTAGCCGACCTGTCCATTTTATCATCATCCTTAGATAACCTTCCTGGTTGAGGGTTGGTTTCCTTCCATAATCTTCCTTCATCCTTTTGTACATTTGACCATATGCTTTCCTATTGCTTTCAATGTTTAAAGCCAATTTAAAAGCATCCCTCAAAGTATGGGGATTCTTATCTCTTAGAAGGTATGACATTTTACCATCCAAAGAATTGAAATAAGTAGTTGAACAAACTGCATCATCCAACCTTAACACCTAGAAAAATTTATACATGGCCTTTTGGAATCTGCCATTGAATTCAGACATGCTCTCATTTTGATGCTTTTTGATATTATTAAATTCATTTAGCATGTAACTCAAATTAACATGTTCAACATATTGCTCCTTAAAGCTTCTCACAAATTCATCCCATGATGCAATACTATTTTTTGGAAAGCCTCTATACCAATCCCTAGCGTCCTCAATTAATGACTGAACAAAGAGTTTCATTACAACATCCTCATGCTTGATTTCATAGTCATTAATTTTGCCTGTGAAGAAATTCAAATGCTCTTCACATGTAACCACATTGCTTCCTGTGAACTTGGGGATTTTTTCTCTAATCTCACTTGGGATAAGATTGGGCTGACCAGGGAAACCATCAAAGAATAAAGGCTTGTATCTGTCTAAGTGAATTGGCCTTCTTTGGAAATTTTGTGAAATCTAAGCTGTTGCTCCAATACTTTGACCAGACATTGTGGCATTTTGGTTACCAATCACAGGGATTGTAGTACTGGCGTTTGGAACACATCCAAGTATATTTTGCTTGGGATTTGAAGCTTGGGCTTTAAGGATAGTATTACAAGGTTGACTAGAGGGCATTTTCCTTGGATTCATAGGGAAAGAACTGCTAACAGACATATTCATATTTGCATGCAGGAAGACAATCTTTCTTTTCATTTCATCTGCTACAGCTTCTAATTCCAACTTCTCGAGTTGGAGGGCCAAATCTTCCTCAGCATTTCTTGCCTTTTCCAATTCTAAGCCTGCTTGACAGACAATGTTATAAGGAACAACACTTTTCTTAGGCTCATTAATACTTATGCCTACCACCTTTTGCTTTCCTTTATTAGAAACATTTTTAGGGGCATATTTAAGGTCCTCATTCCTCTTAATCTCTGAGGGATGTAATTTCCTAATAAAGGGGCCTTCCTCTCCAAACTCATCCCTTTGTGGGTTAGGTTCACTAGCATTTATTTGATTTCTCAGAGTTCCCATATCTCCAAACAACTCTTTGTTTAAACTGTGAACATTTTCATTCAAACTTTTAGCTTGGATCTCATTATTTCTTGTTTTTCTTAGGAGATCTTGTCTTTCCAATAGCAAATCATAGATTTGATATTCTCGTACCTTCATTCTTTGAGTAATTTTTGCTAATTGTTCTTTCTCTTTCCTCTTCAAAGCTGCTACTTCCTCTCTTAACTTTTCAGAATCATAGGAAGCAGTTTCTGTAGTAGATGTTTCCCCTAACTATTCTAAAGTTTCTTTTGCAAGGAAGAAACCCATGTCAGTGAGTTCATCTTCTTGAATGGGATTAATTTTGTTAGGCCGAATCATCATATTAACCTCTAGTCCATCAGAAGAAGAGGAAGCTTCATGGGGAATGGGTGTAGGGATCCTATCCCTAACAGGTCTAGGAGAATTAGGGTTAAAATTACCTCTTCTAGACCATTGTCTCTTACTAGGCATTCGTAGCTCATCCATATTACTCTCTGGATGATCACTATAATATGACCTAGTATATCTTGGCTGACTCATGGCGTGTCACAACAAGATATAACAAAACTTACAAATACCAACAACTAGTAACATAGAATTTCAGAGTCGCTACCCATGAACAAGTGGGAATCAAAATAAAAATTTGTTCTGTGAAAAATACAATAGATAGTATAGCACAAATCTACTATAAATTCATGTTTAAGTTACCAGCCGAGTCGCCAATTTTTTTAGCATTTAATCCTGCAGATGGTTAAAACATTCAGAAAATTCACTCAACACATGACTTATATACTCCCAATAGCTGCATCCAACATAGTTTAAATGCTAAAGTAATAAGGCTTTGAGCCTTCTTCACTTCAAGTGTAAAACTCAGGTGGTTTTACCTTTCAACTACTTCTACAAAGCATAATAAAATTGACCAATGTACTTGACATACCCATGCAACTCACAAACACACAAATAAAGTAAATAGAATTGATTTTGAATAAGATGATGGTGAACATATGCAAATTGAACTAAACCAGTGCCTTATTCATTGGGCTAGAGTCAAAACCCAAAATCTACAAAATCCTATTAACACAACAATACTAGAATTCAAATAAATTGCCTAACAACTCATTCTCCCAATTCCTAACCCTACCATCACATTCATGCATAGATTTATAAATCCCAGAGACCTCCCTAAAGGTTTACTCTCTCCTTGAGAGAAACTTGAGTTCAACCCCTATATTCACCTTGTGAACAATAGATTAAAGAGCCTTGCTAGTTAATGCATAAGAAACTCAAAGTATCCATACACAAAGACAACAAGAGATAGTAACAAAATTCCAGTATATCTGTATTAATTTTCAAATGTATCCATTATAATTTTTGACAAAAACTTTAAAGAATTCAGATACTATACTCAACTTTTCTTTACAAAAACTTTCACCACCCTAAAAAGAGAAAAAACTTGCTATCTAAACCTCTAGCCATCTTGGGATCCTCAAAAGGATGCAACAAGCTTCGGATGGCTATGAAAATGACTTGCACAAAAGATAAAAACTAGAAACCAAAAGACAATGATTACAACAAAAGAAAGTAGTTCACAACTATTGGTATCTTCATAGGTGGCACCTTTGTCTGGAGATATTTTAGAGCAGTTAATTTGATTGTAGCATGAATGATGACCACCAATATAGGCTAACTTACATCATCCCTTGTTTGAAACATGCTCTCCCTCAAATTCTAGATCAGGTGCCATGTGTACTTTATTCTTCTTCCTCTGCCTCTAGTGCTTGGACAACTGGCTTGTTCTTTTTCTTTATCATTTTGTCCTGAGTTGTCACATCATCATCAGATGGCCAATTGAAACATTGTAGCTCTTGTAGTGACTTGATTTGTAGGTCCCACTTAGACTCAGTTATAGCTTTAACCTTTGGAACAAACCATGTGTAATCTCCTTCAACTTTGAACAAATTGTCAATTATACCATTGCACCCATCCAAGTCTAAAACATTATCACCTTTGAGAAATCCTTCCTGTCTGATTATCAATTGATCCATCGATGACCTCCATTCATCAAAATTTACCACACTTCCATCACTATTGAGAACAAAGGGAAAAAACTTACTGTAATCCTTGTTAAACATAGCCAACTTGGCTCTCACTTGATTTGATTTCCCTTTGAAAAACTTTGAAACAAAAATAACCAATCCAATCTTTTCATAAACATCTGTTACTACCTTAGGGATATCAGACCTGTACTCCTGCAACCCATTAAGTTTTTTAAATAACAAGCTCCTCCCAGACCAAATGTTGTGAAGTCGCTCCAAAGTAGCCAATGACTCATGTATTGTACCATTTGTCTTGTGTAACATGATGACAGACTGATGAACTAACTCCATCTTATCTTTTATCTTGCCCTATCTATGTTGCACAAGACCAGTTATAGTTTTCAAGGTTGCTTCTAGCCTTATTTTCTCTAGATCTTCCACTTGATGGTCAGGAACCTTTGCTTCAGGTTGAGGAGGGGCTTCAATTTGCAAAGGTGGGAGAAGGAATGCCTTAACTGCTTCATCAATCTTTTTTCTTAATTCCTCTAATTCACCCTCCATTTTCTTGAGCATCATAAGTTTTAAATCCCTATCCTTTGCAACCCTCATTGAGTTCTCAAACAATCTGTCATACTTTTCTAAAAATTGAATAGTTTTGGCTTCATTGAGGTGAGCCAAGTGTGTTACTTCCTTAGACACCTCAAGATTAGTGGTGTTTTGCACAATCTAGACAATCTTATTATCTTCCATCTTATCCTCAATGCTAACTAGAGATGGCTTCTGAGTTCTTGGGGCCAAAGACCAAAGTGCAACAACTTGTGACTTGGGGTCATAACCACTTCCTCTAATCATGTCATCAATATGCACCTCATATGACAAGCCTCCCTTAGCCTATTTTCTAATTTAGTCAATGAGAAAGGGAGAAGTTAAATCCCATCCAGGAGTCAAAAGCATGCCACTTGATTTAACCATTTTTCTTGCTTCCTCCACCGTGATCCTCTCAAGACTGGGATCATATGATGTCAAAGCTCTTAAAATCTCTTCACTTGGTTCCATACCCTCAGGCAAGGACTTCTTCACCTCCTCATGCTTCCTCCAAATGAGGAAATCATTAAATTCCTTGCTATTGATGAACTGGTCATCACTGAGAAACTTTTCTTGGTACAATTCTCTTTCATTTGTTCCTAATATCAAGGGTAATTCCCCTTCTTCTTTTGACACAATTTTCTTTCCTTCTCTGATAGCCTTTCTTAGTTGATGGTTATAGGCTCTTTTACCAAGCACAAGAATAGAAGCACTATCAAATACCTTCTTTTGCTTTCTCACCTTTGAAGGCTCACCAACTTCTAGCCTTTGTTTCTACAATGGTGGCTCTAAAGTGGCAACAACCTCCATTGGATCTTGAGTTAAGTCAATGATTGGTGCTTCCCCTGCTAGAGGTGGACTACTACCTTCTTGTGACTCATTAGTGAATTCTTCAGGTTTAGAGGTGGAATAATTTCTTGGTACCTCTAATTTCTTCTCAAGAAACCCTTCCAACTAATTAGATAGGGCGCCATGCATTTCTATCATTTTCTCCATTCTCTATAGGTATGGGAGTTCAGAGAAATAACCACCAAAAGGAATTCCTTCCACCTTCAGCTTGGCCTTTGTGTCTAGTAGATCAAAGTATTTGGTCCATCTTCTCCCTACCTCATCCAAATCCATCATATTCCTTATCACATCATCCTCATCAAGTCCCTCATGCTCTTTTATAGTCCCAATGTTAGGAATCAAAGTCATCTTGGCTGTTCTGATGAAACCTTCAGAGTCAACATACCAGCAATTACCTGTAGTCATCTTGAACTAATTCAGAAAGCTACTGACTTGATCCAGTGCTCTTTTTCCAATAAAAAAGCTACCAATTCTATATTTCCTTGGTGTGAAAGTACCCTTCCTATGAGGTCCCAGTTGCTCTTTGTCAATCCACGTTACTTGCCAAATGAATTCCATTATAGAAACCCTAGGAGGTGCATATTTTGGAAGCAAATGTGGAGGTTGGGGGAAGCCATAAACTCTTAAAACTATGAAATTTTTTTTTGGGTAGAAATCTCCCCAATTATGATTCCCCAGCCATTTTTATTCATACCGCATTGGTCTTAAAACCCTTAAGACCTTAGTTGACAACCTCACAACATTTTTTCCTAACATTTCAAGAATTGGGTGGACAAAATAGTTCTCAAAAATGGAGAAGTCACACTCATTAGATGTGATGTTCCAAACTCTCAACCAATATTGCACTGGGTTGGGAATGTCCTTAAAATGAGTTCTTAACATCAACATTCTTGCATCAAAATCATTAACATGATGGTACAAAATCAAATGCATAAGAAGGGAGTAGTGCATGAATTTGATAGGTCTTTTATTTTTCTTGACAGACACAAGCTCTTTATGCATCCTATCAATTAAATACTAAATGTAATCATAATCAGTATTGGTGTGAGAATTCTGAATGACAAGGATTATCATTGAAAGCTCAACAGGAAACTTCTCATCATCCCCATCAATTCCTAAAACCCTACACAGCCCATGATACAAGAATGTCATATAATGATTGAGGGATGAAAACAGATAAGGGGCATTCATACTTGCCATGAGAGGGGCTATGTACTTATCTTGCTTGGGCATATGCCTGACTATTTGGATCTTTACTGATCCTATGTTACTGGCATATTTTTCCCTTTCCTTTTTTAAATCAATCTTAGTGGAGGAGGAAGCATAGAAATTGAAAGCTTTCATGAAGGACCCCCTATCCAAGGAAATAAACATAGACTCATCCTCACACCTAATGCATCTAGAAATGGGATCTTAAAACCTATCCAACTCAATGATTAAATATATATCTAAAAACATGTCAGGCACAATTAGGTTTGCCATTCCCAAAGCGCAAGCATTACAAATAGGTATAGCTTTACCCCTATTGTTATAAAAATATGAGAAAATGGTAAAACTTGAACCTGTAGAAGTGATAAGATCCCTACATTTGTCCATGATATCTTCAAATGTTGTTTCAATAGCCTTCTTGTTTTGATTTGAACCAGGAAGTAGCCTGATGAATTCAACTAAGTAATTCAGCTTTCCTTTATCCTCTCCACTCTATTCTTTTGCAGCTCCGTTGGATGATGCTACACTCATCGTTGGTTGACTCATCTTGATAGAATAGGGACCTCTCAACTCTACAACCTTTGCGTTACTCAATCTCAACTACAATGCCAACAATCTGAATTGTCTTCAGAATAACTTTGAGCACAAAAAGTAATGCAGTCCTATCTATATACTCCAACAATTGCGTGTGTATGATTTCCAAATCATAACAAATCTGGCCTAAGTCACTTCGGCATTCAATTTTGCATATTACCAACCTTCAAATCATAGTTAGCCATGGCGTAGATGCTGATAAGATGATTTAAAAAATCATAAACAAGGCGTGAGAGCAATAATCTTGGCCTTTTGCATTAAAACCCTCAATTACTGATGTCAACCCTCATTAAAACCTAATTGGATGACTTTCTACCTTTTCCAGCTTGGCAAAGTACCCTCTTCCATATTGCAATGGCTCATAACATTAATGGCATGAGAACCTAACTAGACATAGTTCAGAGATCCAGCAAACAAAGGAAACTCATGATCTCCAAAAGAATTGCTAACCCGAGGTCAAGTTTAGAGATCCAACAATCACCGTTGATCCCAGTGATGATCAACGGTCCTTATACTACCTTTCAAAGCTTACCACAACCCCATCACAATCAAATATTCAAGGACTAAAGGTAATCTCACATTTTTAGAATACTTGATTCAACCATGGTTAAACTCGGAGAATAGGCGACCAAAGACTTCACCAATTCTCAAAATCTTTTCTTAACTCATTCAAACACTTGGAGAATAAGCGGAAAAAGGATATTTTAAGCCATGAAACACAATGCCTTAACCATGATCACATCTAGAGAATTAGTGAACAAGCTTAATCTCTTAATCTTGGAGAGGGATGGTTAACCAGGGTCAGGCCTTGAGATTGAGCGAATAACCCAAATCACCAATTCACTGAATGCTTTTCATACCTTAGATTATACCTCAAGATTAAGTGCTAACCGTAGATCTTTGGAACAATCAACAGCAGTCGCTGAGTCACTCAATCCATTAAACTTTTAGTCTTTTCATTCTAAGAATACATGACAAAGAAGTCACACCTCCATGTTAGTTTGTTCACCAGGTCGTCAAATGATTTAGACCATCACTAACTAATTTTGAGATCCTGCGAACACTTTGTTCGCTCAATCGCCAAATAATTTAGAACATTGGCATTCCTTCTTGAGATTAAGTGACAAAGGAAACTTTATCTTTCACCAAAATACATTGTCTGAGCCGCCAACCTAGAGAATATGAGAACAAGACTCAGTCTCCAGATCGCTAGACAAGATGTTGTAGGACCCATATGTCAAGAGATTAGGACCTAACCAGTGCTTGCATAGAAAATCAATGGCATTCGCTAGATCGCTGAATGATTTTGAACTTAGCCATTTACATTGGAGAATAAGAGATAACTACCACACCAAGTTGTTGAAAGATTCAAAGAAACCTCCCGGAATCAAATGAACAGGAGACCGCACAATCACCGAGTCACTAGATGTTAAAATTAACTATGACAAAGACTCAGAGATTCAGTGACTAAGGAGACTTAACAATGGACTCACTTTGGTTGCCAAATCACTAAAAGACTTACAAATAGGGAAAATATTACACGATTCAGTGAAGACTAGGAAAATGTTCACGTACAGAATTGGAAGGCTTAAGTGACCAAAAAAGTAACAAGCAAATAGAATAAACTAGTGCACACTTGCATTAACCAAAGAAATAACCACTTCAAAGAAAAATTTCTAAGGAAAGGATTTACAACACAAGTATAACCAATTTTAAGGAATTCTAAAACTTAAACCAAACATTTTCAAAAACCAAGGTATTGAAACAAGACCAAAAGCAAAGACCTCAGAAAACCTAAAATATATCTGACACAGTCCATTGTCCAAAAGTAATGAACTTGCAGAATATAACAAAATTCACATCAAAAATTTGACACGAGTATAACACCATGATTTATAGTGGAAAGCCAACTTGGGAAAAACCACTTTGTAACATGCTATTGCTATTTTACTCTTCTAAAGTGAGCTCTGTGAAAAGCCAACCCTGTTAAAGGTTTACAAACACACTGTTAGGTGTGACCCTATTAAAGGAGTTAATCACTCTATCAAAAGTGACATGGTTAAAGGATTTAAGTACACTCCATTAGAATGCCACCTTTATTAAAGGATTTATAAAATGACTATTAGGTCAACCTTGATTAAAGGATTTAGACTAATACAATGGTTAGAAAGTAATAGTATTTTCCGATCTAAAAAACATACAACTCACTTTTCAAATAGAGATCCACTTTGTACATATATGTTTATTTACTAACTGCACTTCATTTCCATCTCCATCACTGATTTTCTCAGAATTCACTTCAAGCAATCAAAACTCTATTTACCTCCTTCACAATTTCACCTTCAACCTTCTACTTAGACTTATGAGTCAATAACATCAACAACTTCAGCCCATGTTGTAACCTCACAATTAGGTTTTCCTTTATTCCTCTTCAATTTGGTAGATCTATCTTTTGTTGATTAATCTCCTACATAGATCTTAGGTTTATGTCAGATTCATCGAATCGTTCCATCATTTATGTTCTTCATCCTTCCTTCTAGATACATCTTCAAACTTCTCATTGAATCCATAATAAAATGATTTACCATGCATTAAATACTCCATACAATAAAAGAATAAAGTCAACATGATTTATCTATTCCAAGATTTCAACTAAGTCGGATGAGAATCTCAATTCTTTCTCCAAATGTAAATTACTGACACTCGATTATTACCATGTTCATCACCTCGGTCATCACTGTATATCTTGATCATCTGTACAAATTGTCTTCCTGAGCTAACATTGTCTTTGCTCTATAATTTCCTATCGCTCGGTATAAACTAATGTTCGGTCAACACTAAATTTACTCGGCATATACTGGCCCTTAGTCGACACTAACATCACTCGGCTTAAACTATATTTCCACACTTTTGCATGTTTAAACCTACTTCTTCAATCTTTCTTCTTACTTAGATAAACAATACATTATCTTATCAATGTGCCAAGTAATCAAGTACCCATTAAAGTATCAAATAACTCAACCTTTCCTTAGGTTCTCTTGTTATCACCTTTCCCTAATCCTCTTCATCAATCAATAGATATGGTACTCTCCTAGGTAGAAACTATCTTACCAGTTAAGGTTTGACATCAATGACAATATAACAATTGTTTCAATTCTAGTTTCCAACAATAGCAAGTGACACATATTTCCAATTTCAAAAAATTTATACTATTTGAAAGTTATAGCTATTTTTCAATCAGTCTATCAAAGAAGACTTTGGAGGTAACTCAACTAAAATTTAAATAATAATTACTTATTAAACTCAAAATTTGACAGAAAATATATTGATGTAAAGTTGGCAGTTTCCTTAATAAATCCTTTTTGTTTCATCAAATTTAGGTGGAAAAATGTCTTCACCTACATGGTTCAAGATTTGAGATTGGAGGAACTAGGAAAAATATGTTTTTGAGGTGGACCATGTAGGTTTGGCATCCCTTCAACCAAAGCCAAAAGAAAATCCTGAAGAAAATGTTGATTATGTCAGAGGTAATGTGTATCCAATTGCTACTAGATACTTGATAGCTATCCAATATTTGATCCATAAAATAGGCATTATTTATAAATTTTTATATTACACACTATATGTGTGTGTGTGTGTGATTATATATAATATTATATTACATTACATGATATATTATATATTATTATATAATATTTAATATACATTATTTAAACCTAGTACTATTATATATTCTTATATATTGAAATATTATATATTATGATAATATATTTAATATTGAAACCTAATTCTCTCTCTCTCTCTCTCTAGTAAAATTTTCATTTCTCTATTTTAGAAACCTGATATGTAATATAAACCTGATAGCTAAACCAATGGTGACAACACCAAATTTTTGGCAGTAGTCTAATTGGATAGTTTAATAAATGTAAGTATCAGATATCTAGTAGGTATCAAATATCCAATATCTTCAACAAACAAAAGGGTTAGTGGATCATTCTGTTATTCTCTTTGTCCTTACATCTATTTTGCATCAGATAGTCACATGTTCTAAGATAGTTGCACATAAAATAAACCTTTTTGGACCATTTTCTCAAAAATTGTTGATTTGGAATGAGTCTTCATCAACTTTTTTTTGTCACAATGGAGAGCATAAGTCATTAAAAACATAAATAAAAGAGACAGCTTACAATTGAAGAAATTGAAGCATATAGAGAAACAGAGAGGGAAAATCATTGAAAGAGGAGACAAGGTATGTTGAATATTAGTGAAGGTTACATCGAATTTAAAAGTAATGAGAATGTAGATTTGGAGAATGAAAATATACAGTTGGAGAATGAAAATGTAGATATTGGGAATGAGAATGTATGGATTCAAATTGAAAATGTATAGAAGTAGAATAAAAATGTAGAGATGGGGATTATAAATATAGACATGGGAAATGAAAATGAAGGGATTGAGAATGAAAATGTTGCACAAGTACCAAATGAACGTTACACATCTCAAAATTATATGATAAATTAAGTCCCTTGGGAGGAAGAAAGACAAAATTTAAATTCAAGATGTTCAAAAATACAAAAATGGCTACTTGAAATTGATGCAAACATTATGAAAAAATGATGAAGGGTCCTCCCCTTAATACCACAAACACATAATAGAAATAGAGAAACAACAACAATATGCAAGAAAAGAAAATTGGCTTCTTATTATCTCCAAAAATGTGGAATTACAAACTTTCAGAATTACAATATGCAAAGCCACATGGGCATTCCCTTACAATATTTTGTAGGAAAAAGCCTCGAATCAATACTCGGATCTACTACCTAGAACTGCCCTAGACAACACTGCGGGCTTTCTTTATATAGGCATTTTCCACCGCCCGAGAAGGTTCTAGAAATTTATCCCTTAGGCCGACCAAACTTAGAATTATTTTAATTTTCAATTTATTACATCAGAGTCGGCTCAAAATAACTTTTGAAACCCAAACATAAATTTTGAAAGAAAATTATTTTCTGCCATTTCAGGTGACCCGACTTTTGAAGACCATAAGTCATCACTAGTTGACCCGATTGACTATTATAACCCCATTTCGGAAAGGCCACGAAGTGCTCTATAGGCTTGCTTGTGCAAGCGCCTATCACCCAAGTTTTCAACCTCATCTGGAGCCTCTAAAGCCTTCAAAATTGAGTTCAAAGTTTTTATACACCTACTGCCAATACCGAAAATCTTCAATATCTTCAAAACTAGACCTGATCTAGCCTTGAAACTTTACTAGCAAGCTAATATGACTGAGATGAACCTCCACATGTAAAATCAAAACATTTCAAGATTTATGACCAACTTACTAAAAATAGCAAGTTTCCATAAATAGCAGCTCTGCACAAGATAGCCCTTATTGAATACAAAAACATAAATATTTTTGGGTGATGCAAGATTGCTCTTACACCCAGGATGCTCCTGCATCAGACACTCGGGGTAATTTGAGAAGTGACCCCGTCATGTCTTAGGTGTGTAGAGGAAAACCAAGGTGGTTAACCTCCTCCTTTGTCAGCCATGATGAATCTTCAATAGGTCATCCTTTCCACTTGACCAAATATTCTTCATATGTCCTGTTCCTTGTGCTTCTACCAACACAACTATCCAGTATATCCTCAATCTCTTTGGTATTTGAACTAGTTGTTGGAATACTCCACTATACTATTGTGATCTCATCTTCAACACCTCCCTCATGATACTCTGCCAAATTCAAAATGTTAAACACTGGTGAAATATCTAGCTCAGTAGGCAACTCGACCTCATATGCATTTCTTGAATCATGCTTCTTCAGTATCTTACATGGCCCAAACTTCTTCATTTTCAGCTTGTTATATGTACCAACTGGAAATTGCTCCTTCCGTAAATGAACCATCACTTCATCTCCAGCCTGAAATTCTTTATGCCTCCTTTTCTCATCTGCCTTAGCCTTATACTATGCATTCATCTTGGTAATGTGCTTCCTCACCTCTTCGTGGATGTTCTTCAAATGTTCTGCAAAATCCTCAGCTTTAGCACTACTTATTTCTCCTTGATCTATCCTTCTCAACTCAGATGCATTTCTAGGACTACTCCCATATACAATATGGAATGGTAATTTACCAGTGCTCCTGTTGACAGAATTATTATATGCAAATTCTGCCTATGGTAAAATCAAATCCCATCCTGTTAGCTTATCTCCAATTAAACATGTCAGCAAATTTTCCAAACTCTTATTCACCACCTCTGTCTGTCCATCAGTCTGTCGATGATGTGATGAACTAAACTTCAAATATATCTTCAACTTCTTCCATAATGTATGCCAGAAATATCCAACGAACTTAGTGTCCCTATCTGAAACTATACTCTTTGGCAAACTATGTAGTCTCACCACTTCTCTGAAAAAGAATTCCGCTACATGAACAACATCATTAGTCTTCTTGTAGGGAACAAAATGTGCCATCTTTGAAAAATTTTCAAGTACTACAAAAATTGAATCATGTCCCCGCTGTGTCCTTGGTAAACCAAGAACAAAGTCCATACTGATATCCTCCCAAGGCTTCTCTGGTACAGGTAATGGCTGATACAACCTTGTATTCTACTTCACTGCTTTCACCATCTGACATACTCTACAACTTTGTACAAACTTCTTGACATCTTGTTGCAACTATGGCCAATAATAATTCTCATTGACCAAAGCAAGGGTTTTATCATGACCAAAATGTCCAGCCAATCCTCTGCTATGTTTCTCTTTGATGATATTCTCCCTCATAAAACTTTGTAGAATGCACAATTGACTCCCTCTAAATGGCATATCATCCTAGATGATAAAATCCAGCCACTTCATTCTATTTAGAGTAACAGGTACTTTACAAGCTTTCCAAGCTTCACCAAAATCAGGATCTTCTGGATAAAAATTCTTGAGTTCCCTAAACCCAACCACCTCAATCTGCATCTCTGTCAGTAATAGTTGCCTTTTGCTAAGCATATCTGCAACCCTATTAGACTTTCCACTTCTGTGTTTCAAAACAAATGTATAACTTTACAAAAACTCGACCCATTTCAAATGTCTTTGATTCAACTTTTCTTGACTATTCAAATATTGCAAACCTTGATGATTAGTATACAAAACAAACTCCTTAGGAAGCAGATAGTGTCTCCACTTCTTCAATGCCTGAACTATAGCATAAAATTCTTGATCATAAACAGAATACTTTTTCTTGGCATCATTTAACTTCTCACTGAAATAAGCAATAGGTTTACCTTCTTGGCTCATAACAGCTCCTATTACAGTACCACTAGCATCATAGTCTACTTGAAACACCTTATTAAAATTTGGAAGTGCTAAAACAAGTTGTTCTGTAACTTTCTGTTTCAATAGTTTAAAACTCTTATCTGCCCCATTAGAACACTTGAACTCTTTTCTATCCCCTCTCATTGTTTCAGTCAAGGGTCCACAAATATTGCTAAAATTTTTGATAATTTTTTTGTAAAAGCTAGCCAAACCATGAAAAAATCTTACCTCAGTAGCACTCCTTGGATTAGGCCATTCAAGGATAGCCTGTACTTTCTTTGGGTCCATTTTTAGACCTTCTGTTGAAACTACAAATCCCAAATACACTAACTCTTTCTTCACAAAATTGCACTTCTTCAAATTAATCAACAATTTCTCATCTCTCAGCTTCTCAAACACCATATGAATATGTATCATATCCTCTTCCAATGTCTTACTAAAGATCAAAATATTATCTAGGTACACAATGACAAATTTACCCATAAATTCTTTCAGAAACTCGTTCACGAGCCGCATGAAAGTGCTTGGTGCATTGGTTAGCCCAAAAGGCATGACTAACCATTCATATAGTCCTTCCTTTGTCTTTAAGGCAGTCTTCCATTCATCTCCTTCTCTGATCTGAATCTAGTGATATCCACTCTTCAGATCTATCTTTGAGAAATGCATAGCTCCACTCAAACAATCCATAATATCATCCATTCGTGGCAATGGAAACCTATACTTGATTGTGATCTTGTTTATTGCTCTAGAATCTGTACACATCCTCCATTCTCAAGTCTTCTTTGGTGCTAATATTGCTGGTACAACACAGGGACTCAGACTCTCTCAAATCAACCCCTTCTGCAATAACTCACGTACTTGTCTGTTCAACTCTTCACTTTCTAGTGGTGTCATTCTATGTGCTACCTTGTTTGGAAAACTGGCTCCTGGAATCAAATCCATCTGATGAGTGATCTTCCTTATTGGTGGTAATCCCTCAGGTACATTATCAGATACAATATCCTGAAAATCATTCAACAAATTTGCAACCTCTACAGGTACATCCTCTACTTCTTCTTTACCAGCTTTTGGAATTAAAGAAAAACACACATGCTCATGCCTCATACCATCTAGGAATTTTCTTCCATCAAAAAATGTTATTCTTGCATTACCACATACCTTTTCTTTGGTCTCCTTCAATGGCTTTAGCTTATGTTGCACTCCATCCTTTGTCAGGGAATAGGTATTCACACGACCATCGTGTACAACACATCTATCAAACTACCACAGTCTACCCAACAACATATGACATGCATCCATAGATATGATATCACATAGTACCTCATCTTGGTAGCCGCCAATCTTGAACTTTACTAGGCACTGTTCACTGACCATGACCTTGTGGTCATCCTGTACCCAGGCAATCCGATATGGATGTGGGTGTTTCTATCTTTTGAGCTTCAACTTTGTCACCATCTCTTCTGACACCAAATTTTTAGTGCTTCCACTATCAATAATCACATCACAACATTTTCCCTCACACTTGCATCTAGTGTGAAACTTGCTCCTCCTTTGTTTAGGTTCATTCTCACCACTCAGTAGGACTCTTCTATTAATCAGTGTCTCTCCTCTTTCAGCATCTTCTGAATTTGATGATCTGACATCTTCATCTACATGTGCAACTCTGGCCTAGCCTTCATTCCTCCTATCTGTCCTTCCTTGGTGTTGAGGACATTCAAATGCCCTATGACCTTCTTCTCCATAGTGAAAACATGTTCCACGGAAGCCTCCTCTTTCTGAACCTTGTCCTCTTCCTCTTCCTCTCTGATCTCTATTATTCTGATCTTGGAAATAATTGAAATTGTTTCCTCTCTGATTTTGACTGCTACTAGCCTCATCCTTCTTTTTTGAATCTTCATTTCAGCCTCCATATGACCGTCCACCAAATTATCCACCACGACCTCTTCCATTTTGTTTTCTCTCAAACTTCTTGTTCATCTTTTCCTCCACTTTTAGGCAAAACTGGTATGCCTCTTCAATACTGTTCATTCAAGCCAGATTCAACTCCTCTTGAATGCTTGTCCTCAATCGATTAAGGTAACGAGCAACTTTCTCCTTATCAACTTCCGCATGGCCTATTCTGATGAGGATTCGATAGAACTCCTCTGTATACTCCTGAACAGATCTTCCTGCTTGCTACAAACTTTGCATCTTCTTTAGTAGGTCAAGCTCATAATCAACGAGAATGAACTATCGCTTCAATTTATCCACCATCCGATCCCATCTTGTGATTTTATCTTTCCCTCTCTATTTTTCTCCAACTGAATCTCTTGCCACCAGATCTTCGCATGACCTTTTAGTCTGGCCTTCGCAAATTTGACCCTATCAGGATCCTCAATATCTTCATACTTAAAATATTCTTCACATTCATTGATCTAGTTGATCAATTCTTCTGGGTTAAGATTTCCTGAAAATGCAGGAACCTTGATCTTAGGTCTTTTTTTGATCTTGGAAATGGCCTAGAAAATCCTTTCTTCTTCTCGATTCAAAATTTCACCTTCTTCTTCTTCTTGATCATCATTTCCTTCTTCGGCTTCATCCTCACTTTCATCTCTGACATTAAGATTCATTCCTCTATGAATCTCTTCTTGCAATGCTCACACTTGTCTCTGGAGTGCTCTAACCTTAGGTGTTACAACACTAGCTCTTCCGCCATGTTCCCTTCGTGGAGGCATTTTCGCAATGCGCACTCAAACCCTAACCACAGTCCTAGTGCAAACTACCTCATAGTCAGCGATCTATTTACACACTCAGGAACTCCTGCTCTGATACCACTTGATGAAGGGTGCTCCCATTAATACCACAAACACATAACAGTAATAGAGAAACAACAACAATATGCAAGAAAAAAAAATTGGCTTCTTATTATCTCCAAAAATATGGAATTACAAACTTTTAGAATTACAATATGCAAAGCCACATGGGCATTCCCTTACAATATTCTGTAGGACAAAGCCTCGGATCAATACCTAGATCTACTACCCAGAACTGCCCTAGACAACACTATGGGCCTTCTTTATATAGGCATTTTCCACCGCTCGAGAAGGTTCTAGAAATTTAGCCCTTAGGGCCGACCAAACTTAGAATTATTTTAATTTTCAATTTACTACATCAGATTTGGCTCAAAATAACTTTTGAAACCTGAACATAAATTTTGAAGGAAAATTATTTTTTGCCATTTCAGGTGACCCAACTTCCGAAGACCATAAGTCATCACTAGTTGACCCGATTGACTATTATAACCACATTTCAGAAAGGCCACGAAGTGCTCTACAAGCTTGACTCATGCAAGCGCTTGTCACCCAAGTTTTCAACCTCATCTAGAGCCTCTAAAGCCTTCAAAACTGAGTTCAAAGTTTTTGTACCCCTGCTGCCAATACCAAAAATCTTCAATATCTTCAAAACTAGACCTGATCTAGTCATGAAACTTTACTGGCAAGCTAATATGACTGAAATGAACCTCCACATGTAAAATCAGAACATGCCAATATTTATGACCAACTTACTAAAAATAGCAAGTTTCCATAAATAGCAGCTCTGCACAAGATAGCCCTTATTGAATACAAAAACATAAATATTTTTGGGTGATGCAAGATTTCTCTTACACCCAGGATGCTCCTGCATCAAAAAATATCAAGGAAAGAGATCAAAAATTTCTTTTTTCTATATTTTTCTCCTTTCTTGTTTCTATAGGTATGGGATATTTTTTTCTTCTCCTAGGTTTCTTTGATAAGGAAGTAGACTTCATAGAAGAAATGAAAGAAAAACCAAAGGGAGCTACGAAACTTAATCTCTATTTTCTCCGATTCCTTTTGAATTGTACCTTTGTCTTCTCATATTGAGTGATTTTTTTTTGAAGTAATTCTTGTATGATTTCTAGGTGGACTGTAACGATCCTTTAATGTTGTTGATTTGAAATGTGTATGTCGATGTGATTTTATAAAAAAATTATCTCGCAGAAATAAGTCTATGTGTAACCCGCAATTCATCATTTATTATTTTTTTATGAGATAAATAATTTTTTATGAAAGATATGACTTATAAAATGGCATTTAATCATCTCGTTGGAACCCTCAATCTTATAAAAAATGAAAGCTTCATTCTTGTTGTCACTTGTTGTTTTGATAAGATCTCATACTTTGAAGAGCCTTATCTCTCATCTTATTGAAACTTCAACCCTCAATGAACTTTTTATTGTTTCATAAAAATCATTTCTCCAATGCTTTGACTATTTTTCAATGAAGTTTACTATATCATTCATAATGCTTTCTAATCTTATCCAAGCCCAAAACTTTATCGACATCTTCACATGGGACAAACAATCCACGCACGACTAGTCATTCATTAGCCTTAGTTCCTTTGGGACTGTAATCTTTCATTTGTGCTTCGATGAGGTTGAGATCATCATGGATAACCTTTTTATATTTTATCAAAGCCACAAATAATATCAAAACTTTAGTAGGACCTAACAGATGGGGATACTTATTGATGATAATCTTTCACTTGATATTAACTTCACTCCATTTTTTTGATGTCCAAAGTTTTATCAAAACCTTATTCCCTTTTCTACATGTAAATGACTATTATCTCACTTTCGATAACACTTTCCATATCGATAAGATCCTTTCTTGCATTTTTTGATCTTTATAGTTTCATCAAAGTTTCTTTTGGTAAGATTTTGAATATTTTTCAGTTACATCATTAGGAGTGTCTTATCTATTAGGCCAACCATTTAGTAGATATTTCTTCTTTCTTGGTACTCTACTATCTAAGGCACAAATTCATCATAAGTAATATGCTTCACAACATTACTGAGAGATTGAGAATAATTATTTATTTCAAGTACTTCTTTGATGAAATATTTATGAGAAAACTTCAGTAGCTTCAACCTTTGTGAATGTGTATCAAATATAAATTTTTGGTGATGACCAATGAACCAATGGATTTTAAATGTAGACATTTATTATCAAGGGTACTTCAAATACTACAAAATTTTAAGTCTCGACAATGGCTCTTTGTAGGGACGTATGCCACTTGTGGATATAGTGAGAATTTAGCTATCTCTAGAAGAGAAGACCAAAATGAAATGGGAACACGAGAAAAATTAAAAAATTAAAAAGTGAGTGAAATTTTTGGGATATGTACAAATGAGTTTAAAAGATGAAACCTAATCTACTAGATATGAGAAAAACCCTTTTCTCCTACGAGAAAAGTTGGTTCAAGAATTTTTTGTGCACTGACAGTTCTTGTGCTTCACTTGTAGTGTTTAATAAGTAGTATGAATTTTCTCCACTTTTTCTTATGATTATATATGGTCCAATCCAAAAGGCTTCAAACTTACCATGCTTCCCCTTATCCTCATTTATGAAATTCAACATAAGCACCAAGTCTCCCTCTTCGAACATCCTATCCTTTTCCTTTTTATCATGTAAAACCTTAACTTGTTTTTCAATTTTTGCATTTTATTTTTTAGAATCCCTCCTAATATCATGTAACTCAATTAGACACTCAAATCTTTATTCCATTAATTCAACATCCTTAATTCATTTCTCTACTATATATCGATAAACAGCCAGTAAGTTATCTAATGGTAATGTGGCTTTCTTCCCACATACTAACTCAAAAGGTGGGTGTCTAGTAGACTTTTGGATAGCTATCCCATCATCCCATAGTGCCAAGTTCAATGTGGAGTCCCATTTTCTCTAATTATTGGTTAGCATCCTACTATTTATTTTTAATATATTTTTATTACTAGATTATGCCTACCCATTTCCTTGTGGGTGATATGGTTCAAGGCATATGAGATAGTGATTCCATAACTTTCACAAAAAACTGTAAACTCCTTAGATCTAAATTACATCCCCATTATCACTAACTAATTTGTGAGGAACCCCAAATATAATCAAGATGTTTTCCATTAGGAACTTTATCACTATCTTACTTGTAGCATGTCTAGTAGGTATTGCTTCCACCCATTTAGTGACGTAATTTTTGGCTACTAGTATCCATTTATGTCCAGATGAGTTTTTTTAATCTCACCAATGAAGTCAATATCCCATATTTGAAATGGTTCTTTATTTTTTATGAGTCTAAAGGAAAAATCTCCTTGATACTGCAATTTTCTATAGAATTTATGACATGATTCACTCCTTTTGACATAATCATAACAAGCATAGCATAAAAAAGGCCATTAGTAACCTCCCTTCGATACCTTGTGTGCTAAAGTTTTTTTCTAAGAAACGATCACTGCATACACCATCATGCAACTCCTTTAGTATCGTTGTAGACTAATAATTGTCCAAATAGAAAAATAGTATTCATTCATGATCCTTTTATTACAAATCTCCCTCAATCAATACATATCATGTTTCCTTGTAGTTTGAAATAACTGTAATGATTTTTAATTCAATCAACTAGACATCTCACATGTTTTAAATAATAAAAGAAGTTCTAATTTACCATGGGAACCTCTCGATTCTTATGACCGGACGTTCAAGCTCCATATGATTAATCCGAGTTATTTCAAGATTAGATTAAACCATCAAATTTCTTAATCCCTATCCTCTTACTAGTTTTTTTATTTGGTTATAAATGTTAAACCCTTGAACCTGATTAATCCACCTATATCTCCTCCTAGTCATCTTTTTTCTTCCTAAAAATGCCCCTCACAAATGCATTAGGAACATAAGTTGTAACTTCAGAACCAACTAAATAAGGTTGAAATGACTTCACTTCTTTAACCAATGCATATGCCTACTTATCATTAATTTCATATTTAAATTCTACATCTTGCAAGTTCTTACTAAAAAAGGCAATGGGTTGTTCATATCCTTCTTGATTCTTTTGTAACATCAATGCAACTTTGATGTGAAAATAAGCAAATGAGAAATTTTGAAAAGGCTTAGAGAAATCTCAAGATGTTAGGACAAGTGCCTGTTTGATTTCTTATTTTATGTCTATGAAAGAATCAAAGGATTTTGATGTCCACTCTAATGATGCACCTTTCTTCAACATCTTGTTAATTGGCTTGATGGTCTCTGCAAAATTTGGTCTAAACGTTCTAAAACAAATTATTGGACCAAAAAATGATTTGATAGCCTTCAATATTTTTGGAATTAGAATCATATCATATAATAAATCCTTTCGTGGTCTATCCTTACGATTTAGATATAATATGTCCTAAAATTCTTCCTTTTGTGAGACCAAAATTAAACTTTTTGGATCTAGTTCTATACCATATTCTACAGCTTTCAAGAATATTTTCCCAAGTTCTTGCAATTGTATTCAACCCTTTTGGAGTATATAGTCAATTCATCTCGATACCACCCTGATGACATCAATCAAATTTTCAAATCCAACATCCATATCCCTTTGAAAAGTAGCTCCAACATTTGTCAGGCCAAAAGGCTTTAGAACATATACATATGTATCCCACAATATTGTGAAAGTAATTTAATATTTCTCAAATTCTCTCACTCGAAATTGATTATATCCAGTGGATCAATCCATCATAGATGATAATTTAATCCCTGGTACTTTTTGTAATAATGCTTCCATATTTGGCAATGCATAATTATCCATCCGGGATGGTACATTGAGATTCATGAAGTCCACACATATGGGTATGTGTAGGATCATGGTATGCCAAAAAGTGGCGATGTGAAAAAGAAGTTCTGATTGATAGACTCTTTAAAAAACAACTATAACTTCCAAACAATATAACATTTTTGAAATCTAAAATATACTTCACATTCTATGTTTCACCTAATAAAATAATAATAATAAATAAATCTTTCAAGTTGATGAAGTTTAGACTAAGTTAAGGTGGTCAAACATGAGAGTTTTTATATTCTAGAAATTTGTAGCAGAAAAATCATAATTAATTATTTACTTAGAAAAAAATTTAAAAAATATACATCACATCTAGACATGTGTCTACTTTTTTTATCTAGAATCTTATAAAAAAATATTATCATTTGATTTTGTTTAATGTGGTTAGACATACACCTACTTGTTATCTTTCTAGTCCTAATTGATAAACTTATTAAAAAATAGCCATAACTTTCAAACTGTATAACATTTTTTAAATCCAAAACATGTGTCACATTCTATGTTTTTCCTACTATAAGAAAAATATTTTTAAGAAAATCAATTTGATAAAGTTTAAACTATGCTAATGGGGTTAGACACGAGAGTTTTGGTATTCTGGAAAAGTTGAAGAAGAAAAATCATAATTAATTATTTACTTTGAAAAAAAATACAAAAAAATATGTTTCACATTCGAACATGAGTTTACTACTTATATCTAGAATCTTGTAAAAAAAAATGTATCGTTTAATTGTGTTTAAGGTGGTCATACATACACCTACTTCCTATTTTTTTCTTGAAATTTCCATACTACTACATTGAAATTTGAGATTTTCAACATATAGAATAATTATTTTTCAAAAAAGGCCTAGTATCTTAGAAACTAAATTCAATTTTCTATAGATTATCTTCATACATATTTTTGATATAATATTTATAACTTGTTCAAATATTTATGTCAACTTGCTGAAACTTGATTTTATGAATTTTCATTGCCACTTAAGGGCCTAGTTTGGCATACAATGATCCTACACATGCCCATTGTCTAATATTATCATTCTTTTTTCTGACTTAGGCCAAGTTAGAAACCCAATTGGAATGTCTAATGGGTTTAATTATTCCAACATCTCTTAGTTGCATCAGTCATTCTTTCATTTTATGGGCTAAAGTGGGATTGATTGGTCTTTTCATTTGTTTACAAGGTTTGGCATCTGGTTTAAGTGATATTTCATATTGGAAAAAGTATTCTATATAAGCTTTTAGATCATCATATGACTAGGAAAATGCATGCCTATATACTTCCTTAGCAATGCAATTAAATCTAATCTATTTTTTTTGTGTGAGCTTTTGTCCAATGTATACGCCTTTTGGTGCATTATTAGTTCCTAAATTTATATTTTCAACATCCTTATCCTCGATGGGTGCTACTTTTATTTATACTTTGTCATTACCATAAAAAACCCTTTCTAATGCCACTCGTCCTTTAGTGATCTTATTTGTTTTTAAATGGACCACCTCCTTCCCAAATAGAATCTCTTTTCCATCCCCATTCTCATTACTTGAGAATAAATAGAGTAATTTAGATGATGAAGTGTAGTTGTATGAAACAATGTATAATAGTGGTCCACATGGGTATATGTTGGCTTATTTGATGGGAAACTTGGTATTTTAGATAATATAAATTATTGTAAAGTTCTTCCAACTCTTCACTTGGCATTTTGAGTGGCCTTTGAATTTGATAATTAGCTAAATGTCTATATGACATTAACAATACAAATGTTGTCTTTGTTTCACCTACTACAAGAGGTAATCCTACACATTTTCCTATCAAAACTGAATAGTGTTGATCTATACATTGATCACAATGGACAATATTAGACAATGTGTCAAAGACAACAAACAATAGTGATATAGAGAGAACATGATGAAATTAACAAGTATCTTACTATCATCCTCATATAATGTTAGGGTAAGATAATAAATAGATGTTATGTATAGAATTGGAAAAATAAAGAACAATGGTTAGAATCCTTGAATGTAAAATTGATATTTTTATTCTATTTACATGAAGCACGTATGGTTTTCTATATGGTTTGGTCTTCATGTTTAAAATAATAGTTTTCAAATTATTGCAATTAGTCATATTTATTGAAATAAGTACATTATATGATCATTTTAATATTAGATATAATGTTTTTTATAAAGAAAAGCAGCAAGAGGGTACTGGCCCATGGAACAAACGACTAGGAGCACATTAATAGCACTAGTCTGAGAGCAGATAATCAACAGAAAAATATTATCCAGTCTACCTCTATCAAAGAAAAACTTAAAGATCATCTTGGGATAAGCCCCCACAAAAGCTGCAAGCTTTAACCCAAAAAAAAACCAAAGGACCAAAGTGAGCCCTTTAAAATTGTCGGCAATCACCCGATCACATAGAGGAAAGAAACTGAAAGAGAGAGACACTTCCATCAGCATAAAACCAAAGAAGCAAGCTCAAGCCACAAATAACATGTTCATCTTTCTCCATAAAAAATGAAGGTCCACAAACTACTACACCTCCAACCCAGCCCAACGTTGTCAAAGATATTCCAACCTACTACAAACTCCTTGTCCATCTCAATAGAAAAATGGTCCACCTCTATAGGAGCAGAGAGGAATAAGATCCAAATAACAAGGCTAAAGTTGTAACTTCTGCTTCCATTAGCATGACCACAAGAGGTAGCCCAGAAAAACTCCACCTTAATAGGAGTCTCCTCCACCTCCAAGCTCACGAACACGATCTCCACCTCAATAGGGGACTGGTCCACCTCCATAGAAGGCTTCCACCACTCCTTTGCAAGAAGAGCACCCACACTCAACATCTCTTCCAGCACAAAGAGCATTTCCCCAACTTTAAACTAGCAACCCAAAATAGTCCCCTTAGCCCATTTAAGACAAGGGTCATCATCCTGATCCACAACACCTTCAAGTTATTCAAAGAAGGAAAAAACTGAATGTCGCTACTCACCTCCTCCCAACAGCCACTATCCACCTTAATAGGATGGGCTTCCTCCTCAATAGGATCTTCTCCCTCTATAAGATTCAGAGGAGAGGAAAGTAACAACAAAGAAGGAATCTTCCACCAATAAACTACGAGAAGAAATCCCACCTCGATAGGAATGAACTCCCCCTCAATAGGAGTAAAGCAAAGTGGAAAAAGAATGGGAAATGAACAGTCCCTACACAAAATGAAGACATAGGCCAAAGGAGGGGCAAAACCGACCACAACTCGAACCATAAAAGAAGGGGAAGAGACAAGCTCAACAAAGCAGAAGACAAGCCTTCTGGCAAAAGCATCCTCAAACTCCCAACAAAGCATTTCAGAGAAAGAAAACCATAGAGGCTCTCCCACATGAGAGCTACTCCCTCTACCACAAAATAGGCAAAGAAAACAAAACGGATCTTGTTTCCTCACCTCCTTAGGCTCTGGAATACATGGGAAGCACACCAGGGACTGGCCTCCAACAACGTTGTAAAAAATGTGCAGAGAACCCCCATAGGACGAATCTCCACCGTCAACCACATTGGGGGCACCCATGGTCTCGACCTCCTCTTCCTTTCTCCCAAACAACAGAGCCCAAACACCCCAGCCGCAGAGGCTAAGGTAACACAAGCAGTGCTTATGAAAAGACCCTCCCGAACACACCTAGTGCAACAGTAGAATCTGCCCAAAGAAAGTTTTGAGGTCGGCAGCAGGAACAACCCTCCCTCCATACGTACCTTGTATTTCAGAGTTGGCTTTAAAAACTGAATATAAGGTGAGTGGGAGCTGGATAATTTGACTAATTAAGTGATCTCCATCAGCGTGTTTCTGTGAAGAAGTTTTGAATGCTTTCCGAATGATATTTTTGTCCAGTGGTAAAACAAAGTTGATTTCACACGCTTTAAGTATCGTGCTTAAGGACTGCAACACCTGTAGCATTCGGACAATGAAACATAATAAGTACCGTGGTTAAGGACTAAATTTTAGAGTTAAAACCCTAGGAATTTCGAGTAATTTTTCCTTGCTCTCATCTTCTGAAACTTTCATCTGGCGAGCTCACGATGAACAGAGATTAAAAATTTATAGTTAAAAAATTTCTAAACATTCATGTACAAGTTTTTCAGCAGATCGCAAGCACTGAAATTTACAGTTAATACCCTAGGTATTACAGATGATTTCTCCTTGCTCCCATGTCCTGGATCCTTCCCCTTGATAGTTCACAAAAAACAAAGATATATATACTTTAGAATCTTAATATTTAAAAAAAAAATCCTTTTTTCAGAGAATCGTTCAGGTAAAAGTTTTTCTGAAGAGCTCGACCACTGAAATTTACAGTTAAAACCCTAGGAATTAAAGATGATTTCTCCTTGCTATCATGTTCTGGATATTTCAGTTTGATAGCTCACAACGAACAGAGATATATATATATTATAACATAACCTTAATATTTACAATATTTTTTTCTGCAGATCTCGAGCACTGAATTTTGCACTTAAAATTCTAGGAATTACCGATTATTTCTCCTTGCTCTCATTTTCTTGATCTTTCACCTCGAAAACTCACAAAGCAAAGGGAGAAACATTTGTTTTAGAGCCTTATCTTTTGCAATTATGAATGTAAATTAATGTTTTCGCTGCAGATCTCTCACTAGTTGGTTCAACTCATGGCATGCCAAAAATTTGTAAATGGCTTCGTGTTCTGGTTGATATTCCTTCAAAAATAGGAGCAGTGCGCTTTCCTGTTTGTTATGAATTAACAAACATACATTTAAATTCTCATAGTAGATAAAATTAACACGAACGACTGTCAACTTACTCGGCAATTTGATCTTACTTTTACTTGTTCAGGACTTTTTGGGGGCAATAAACTGGCAAGTCCGTCCTCGATTCCAGTGAAATTGTTCTTCAGTGGAACATTGAAATCCTTACTTAGCCTTAATTATTTTTCTTTATCTTTTCTGGCCAATAAATTGTCAATCCCTTCTTTGATTCTATGACCCTTTTCAGTAAGGTCTGTATCTGTCTTTCCATTAAATTCCGTGGGAAACGAGCCTCGAGCAGCTGTGAGGAGCAAGCACACATTGTCCACTGCAATTTTAAGACAATGAGAAGAAAAAATGAAAGTTGAGTATTTTTCTTCGTGCCCCACTCGCATCATTGATTATAATAATTACTGTACAGATATTCTTTGTGCTTCCCAATGAAGAAAATATGTTAATAATGGGGCCAAATTTGACGTCAGAGATGGGGTAAATTGTGCCATTTGTACTGATGGGAATAGACGTGAATACAAGCCTATAGATTCTCCACTAAACAAAATAGCTATCAATCATAGGAAAACTGTTGGGGATGATGTTATGCTACGTCATTGAAATGGGGTTTACAAAAATCCGTTCTTCATAAGTTACATACTAGTAATATACTAGTAATTGCAATTCGGTATGCAATTTTTATGCTGAATAAATGTTATGTTGTTTCATTTTTATTTTAATTTTTAATTTTTTTGTTTTCTATATACAATTGTTCATTTTTAAATAATAAAGAAAAGTTTGTGATATGTTGTTATTAATTTAAGTAGATTTATGTAATTCAAAATTGTAATATTTGTTTAAATTTATTATGAATATAAATATGTGTAGTTATATATAATATTTTTGTCTTATATTTTTGTTTAAGTATAGTATATTTTTTTTGTTGGAATTGGGATTTTTAATTTAAATTGAAAATAATGAGAAATTGATAAGATACATAAAAATACCCAAAAATTAAATGTATTGAGTACAAATATTAAAATAATTAATATTTTTATTTGATTTATAATATTTTAAGAATAGAAAGATAAAATAATATTTAATAAATATTCTTAATATTACTTTTTATTAAATTAATCAATGAATATAAGTCACATAGATTTATAATCTGAAAATATTGAAAATATATATTTCAAAATATTAATTATAACTATTTTTTAATATTAATTTAAAAGTGTACATGATTATGAGATTATATTAATTTTAAATTTAATCATAGATGAACAAATTTTAAAGTTGAACATTTTAATGATCGCATGACCAATGACCCAATTGTCATTTTGGATGGATCGATGTTAGAAATGTTAATACAGTATAGTTAAGACATTAATTTTATAAAAAATCCTATCGAGTGTTGTGATACAAGGTTTATCGTCGATGCATGTTGAACCAATGGCTGTCGTATGTTCACAAAGAATTTGATTATTATTTGCTATCATATTAACTAAGATCAAGGGTGGTCTCATGATCACTTTATCTAATGAGTTTACTTGCGAAGACACGACAATCGTTGATTTTTTGCAGAGTTGCATTCCTGCACAAATGTTAGAGAGTGGAGGAATGATTTTGTTATTTAATAGTTATCTTAATGGTATATAAAAATAAATTATTGTTTTGAATAGATTATTAAAGTGTCAGATTTATATGGCAGCAGCAAGTGTATCCGATATTGTAATGTGTAAGTTTTTTTTTTTTCTTTTAACAACTTATTTGTACACTTTCCAAGTAGAAGTGAAAAAGTTTCTTTTCGGATTTAGCAAGCATGAACAGTTAAATCCAAAATGGCCAAAAAACATTGAATGAGTGAAAGCAGGGTTTTTATGGTAGTAATTACTATATTTAAGGTTTGGATTTAAATGCGAAAAAGTAAGTATCCGATATTGTACTGTGTAGGTTTATAATTTTATTCTTAGTAAAACTTATCTGTACACTTGAGTAGAAGTGGAAAAAAATAATTTTGGATTTAGTAGACGTGGAGAGATAAATCTGAATTTTTTAAAAAACATTTAATGTTTGAAAGCGGGGTTTGATGATGGTAATTACTAAATGCAATTCTATTAATTGACAGATTTGAAGAATCATAACATTTAATGCAAGATGACTTGTCTTACGACTTGTCAGTCATTAATTCGTTGGAGTCTCCATCCGGTTACTAATTGTAATACTAGGGCATTGATCTTTTCTAGAACAAAATCTAAGGTATGGCGCATGTTCGCAATGAACAATTAGATTGTTTATGAACATACGACAGCCATTGATCAAAGATGCATCGACGATAAACCTTCTATCGCAGCTTTACATGTTTATCCTATGGTGTGTTTTTTGTCATTATAATAATAGGGCTACCTTGTCTCATTTTTTATAACTTGTCAATGTCGGATATAGTAGTGATCTGCATATATATCTGACGAGTGAAAACATTGCATTCAAAACAAATATTTTATTGGCAAGAATTTGGAATAGTCATAATTTTTAAAATTGATCTTGTCTAGAACAGAATATAACGGATGGCGCATGTTCGCAAGGAACAATCAGATTCTTTGTGAACATACGACAACTATTGATCGAAGATGCATCAACGAAAAACCTTCTATCGCAGCACCAATGACCTAGTTGAAATTTTGATGTAGCCAAAATTCCTTTAACAATTAACAAAAAATACAAGAGAGAAAAAAAAAACACATAAGATTTTCAGAATTATAATCTTTCTTTTTTATTCTTCCAAATACCCTTCTACTACAATGAGAGAAAAAACTAATTTAAGTACAAATCTGAAATTACCCCTTTTGGCAATTTTTTTCATAAAACTATTTTTTGCCATTTTTTGTAATTTTTAAAACAACTCAAAAAAATCTAAAATTTTTTGTGAAGCGTCCTAAAACTAAGATAAGATGAACTGTCAAATAACCTTCGAAATTGGAAACAATATTTTGAAGTTATTATAAAAAAAAACTTTCTAAAAAAAACTAAATAAAACACTAAAATCTTGAAAAGACACTAAAAGCTCTTGCATCATTCTCCTCTGGTTGAAAGAACACAACTCCTACAAGTTATTTTTTAATGCAGTCTTCTTGTCTAGATCTAATCATTCCCATTATACCGGATATTTATCGTATTAACCCAGAGAAGATAAAATTGAATCCCTCTTGAATGCAAATATACTCCTTTTTCCTAGTCTTCCAATTCTTTGGCAATGTTTCCTTCATCTTTGCAACTACCATTGGGTCCTTCTTCCTCTTCTTTTTTTTTAATCCATCTCCTATTCAACCCTAGCTCAACTTTTAGATTCTAAAAATCTATTTCTTGTGCATATACTTCAATAACATCATTATTTATGTCTTCATCATATAATATAACATCATATTCCCCATTACCATAATTTTCATTATATTTTTGATAATCTGCATATGCCTCATTAACAAACAAATCAGAAACATCTTCACTAGCAACCTTATTATCAATAGGCCTTTCCACTTGCTCAATTTGAACATCAGATTGAAATAATTGAAAATGAAAGGGAGATTCATTTGCAAATAAATTTACCTTGTCTTCTTCAATGCTTGATGTCAAAATATCAAATGTATACTCACCATTTCATTTTCTATCTCTTCCTCTATTATTTTTTTCCTTTCTTTCATTTTCCTCTTTTGAATAATCTTTCTAACAGGCCATGTGATCTTCCTCTTAATTGGTAGCTGCCATTTTTGCATCTCTAGGGAAAATCTTGTTGCCAACACTTTTAAGGCTTGATCCAACCTTTGTACCTCCTACTTAAAATATTCTAAACTTTCCTTGTCATCTTCCTTCTTCTTCAAACTTGTGTCTTTCCTCTTCTCTTGTTTTTCTTGTTTCTTCTTTGGTGAACCCTCACTCTGCAAGCACCTCTTCAAAAAATCCATCTTCCTTCAAGCAAGTCCCTTTTACCTTGCTTCCACTTTGCATTTTCCTCACCTAGGTCTTTTCTCTTCTCTATCTAGTCTTTTGGCAACCAGGTTCTCTTTTTAACCTGCACAAACACAAACACACAAACACCAAAATCTCTTTCCCAGATCTTCTAGGCTCTGATACTAGATGATGCAGCCAAAATTCCTTTAACAATTAACAAAAAATACGAGAGAAAAAATATATAAGATTTTCAAAATTATAATCTTTCTTTTTTATTCTTCCAAATACCCTTCTTCTACAATGAGAGAAAGAACTAATTTAAGTACAAATCCAAAATTACCCCTTTTGGCAGTTTTTTTCATCAAACTATTTTTTGTCATTTTTTGTAATTTTTAAAACAACTTGAAAAAATCTAAAAATTTTCGTGAAGCATCCTAAAACTAAGATAAGATGAACTACCAAATAACCTTTGAAATTGGAAACAATATTTCAAAGTTATTATAAAAAACAACTTTCTAAAAAAGAAAAATAAAACACTAAAATCTTGAAAAGCCACTAAAAGCTCCTACATCACATTTTTAATGGAATACAAATGTTACATGGTGCATCTAATGGTGAATATTATTACCTTCATTGTGAATATACGACCACCATTAGATCATTTCACATATCACAAAAATTAATAGGGGCAGGTTTTGCATTAGACGTATCGATATTATAGATAATAATAGGTGAGGAGAGTCAGAACATTTAATGCAACATAACTTCTCGTGCAATGTTTGTATGACTTGTTAGTCATTGATTCATTGGGGGCTCCATCCAGACACTGATTGTATCCCTTTTGACATGACACCAGCTTGTCAATTATGGATCTGGCACATGTTCGCAATGGGCGACTCCGCTCATTGCTAAGATACGACTACAGTCAGATTGTAGCATATATGACAGAAATTAAGAGTGGTAGGTTTCACATTAGATGAATCGATATGATAGATAATATTAGCTGAGGAGAGTCAGAACATTTAATGATCATTTGTGACAAATCTTATAAAGATTTTGTTAATTAGTACTTTTCGAAATGAGTTAGAAAGTAAAAAATTTCTATTAAATGTTCTGGTTTTGATAATCGGAATTATATGGCAGATATTACTAATTCCAATTTTAGTAGTCAGGAATAGTGAATACCGATATCACAATAAGAAGAATTTAAAATGAAACAAAATTCAATAATTAAAAGAATACATATATTTTAGAATTTTCTTATCAATTTATGCTCTAAATGAGATATCAGATAAGTTATTTTTGTTAAAATTTGCATTTGATGACATTGATATTTTATATAAATCTTTTAGACAACCATGAGAAGATTTAAAGTTCATCCGTAAGAAATGTAATAAAGTTTTTGTTATAGAATAATATAAAATCATTTTTGAAAATTTAGAAGATGACACATCTAATATGAAATCTGAAGTGTTTTGCATATAACATAACTTAACTATGTCAGATTTCACTTAATATGACATCGATATAAGTCATTTAATTAAGTTACATTAGTCTTTAACAATTAAAGCACATCCGTAAGAAATCTACTAAAGATTTTGTTAATTAATAATGTTGAAAATCTTATAGAAAGCCATATATGTGTTGAACTTAACGTTACTATAAATGGATGAACAAGAAAATGAATTCGGTGTAAAGATATTTGGAGCAGATAATATACATTACTAGAAATCAACTATTAGTAATAGAAGCTACATTTACTTTTCAAACAACATCACATCAGATTGCTTTCTTTGGGAGAGTAGAACATTCATATTTAGAAAATTTACTACTCTGCAAGAGTAGGTCTATTGTGGAAGCAGTTCAATGGATATTAGGCAAAGAATTTCATAATGCTATTCATCAATGGAAAATAAATGCTGATATTGTTGCTATGTTAATGGCTTGGGGTTTAGAAGTTGGAGAAAATGTTGAGATTGTTCATTTTGTCATGATTTCTCTTTTTCCTAAAGATTTGATTGACGGACTTAATTTATTGTTAGAATACGCACAACTAGGTCAAGGTTTTGACTACAACAACTATTTTGTAAACAAAATAGAGATTGAAAAGATTTGTATTTTTCTGTTTGTGCGATGGCCAATGGCAATAGACAAATAGATTTACAAAAAAGATATAGAAAATCAATGGGTAAATCTATGTAAAGAAATCAAGCAATATAAACAATTTGAAGGTGGTTCAATATTTCCAGTTGTGTTTCCACAATATGCACGTTCTGTCTATGTGCAAATAAAAAACAAACATTGGAATAATCAAGCTTTTATAGAAAATCAAGTTCCATTGAAGATGCCAATTATCTTTTCAAAATGTCATCATAGTTTTCGTCAACTAAGATGAAGGATAGTTGAAAATTTTTAAAGATGATAAAAAATAAGGTAATTTCTATAATATTTATATCTTAAAATTTTTTAATACCATAACATTAATTTTGGTCATTTTATCTATTTTTTGTATGTTTTAATTCAGGTAGGCTAAAGATTATAGTTTTGGAAACTAAGATAAGCGGGAGAAAAGAGTTTGAATTTTATATGACAGGTTGTTCATATTTGCAGGAAAGTATGTTCTTGTTAAATTATTTGGTTCAGATTTTGTTTTGTATAAATATTATTGTATAAGAATATACATTTGCGTATATGAATTTTTTATACTGAATCAGAAAAGTTTTAGAAATGTGGAAATGGTATTCAGTGTTTGGAGTGAAAGATAGGTGATTGTCAACGTTTTTGTTTGTACTGATATTCTAGATTTCATATATATCGATTCTTTGTAGAAGACACAGTTAGAGATCTGACGATGATTATTGTTGGTGAATGTCAATATAGTATAGCAATTAGAGAACACATATGGGAAATTGGAGATAACGTTGGTCTAAAAATGTCCCAATTAAATTGTTTTAGTTGCAAACATGTGGTGAATTCAAGAAGTATTGTTTTCGGAGGACTGCGACTATGCAGAGAATCAATGGTTATCATGTGTTCACAATGAAACTATTTAGATTTTTTGATCAGGGAATCACTGTCGATCTTAGTTTATTACCGGGCATTTGAAAAAAGGTGGGTCTGGTGCCAGCTATCGAGAGGAGTTTATTTTTTATTGTGTTCATTATTTGATGATGTTTCTTTTAATTTTGTAAACATTTGTATGTACTGTTTATTGATATTTATCATTTATAATGTATTTCGTTGTTGGTGGAAGATTTATTTTTGAACTATAGACTAAGCAACTACAACAAGTCTCTTAATCAAGAAAGTGGATTTATATGATATTCATTGGTAATTATGACTTTGTGTTTTCAGGCATTTGCCTTATTTAGTAATAAATGAAAGCAGGTTTTAAAGGTTGTTATTACTATTTTCGATGCTAGTTCATTACGGATTTAGAGGTGGTTGCATTGTAAAGTCAATATATCAAATAGATGAATTGGACTAGAATATTAGCAATAATATATAGACGAACAATCATGCAATATGATAATGATTATTTGATATAGTACATTTGTACTTTTTGCAAGATTGAGGATTCACTCATTTATTGGTGCGGTATTAAATTATTCTATTTAGTAGGCATGACATCATAATCGATAAATGATTCCCAAAAAATTTAATGTTCTGATAATAGTTAGAAAAATACAGTAATCGATAGAAAAGAAATAAATGGCATACGATGTTTTATGTACCATCTATATTAATATTTCTTATATTTGATATATAGTGATCATAACTATACATGAAAAGAATAAATTTTGCAAATAACTAGAACATTAATTGCTTTTACGTTTTATATGTTTTATATCTATTAAATTATAATTTAATATTAATAAAGTTGTAATATTTATGATTTGATTGTTTGAATTGCATATATCTTTAAGAGAAAATGGTTACCAATCTATAATGTTGTATAGAATGGGTAGCAAAATTAATAGTTATGATCATCTCAATGGAATAGAAAATGCATGGAAAGTAATCACAGATACAAATCTTTATGTTTACAATTTAAATGATCTACACATAAGGATTAAATTAGAACCCGTTCATATGATTACACAAAGCCTCACTAACAGTGGATTAATAGAAGCCGCAGGATTTCCAATTGCTATTCAAGTACCAGAACTCATTGTGGAATGCATTAAAAGATTTGATCCACATACTAGAGAGATAAAGAATGAAAACAATGAGGTAGTCATTTGTTTGAACAGAGAGTCAATTCAAAAGTTCTTTGTTTTACCTTCGAGAGAACAATATTTAAAATGGAATTTTTCTCTCTCAAAGTCAAATTTTAATTTAAAAAAGTCAGAGTGGCGAGCTGTAATTTTTGAAAAATGGTTTGAAACCATTAGAGTAGCCAGTTCTAAGTTATAGAAAACCCTATACGAAACAGATTTTAAAAAAGAGATTCTTGATATACTAGTACTTCTACATAAAATTAGAGGGAGTGGACAAGCCCTAAATTTTGAAGAATGGTGGTTTTTCCTTATGAAATGTATAGGTACAAATAATATTTTTATAGATTGGGCCTAACTCATAAGTGATAGACTTACTAAAATGCTTGTTTTAGCAAAGCATTCATACAAATTTCCAATGTCATCTTACCTCATCTATGCACTTGCATGTGAACATATAGGGAATGAGCTAGCTAGTATTGTTGAATATGATGCAAATATTCAGGTTTATGGTTTCTATCCATGTATTCAACTTGAAAACAACTATCGAAATTTCATAAGGGTTTATGATTTTTTTGCAATGGACTTATGCCGTGAAATTCAGGGTTGTCTAGAATGCAGATTATCTGATGCAGCTGCACAAATAATTATGTAATTTGGGAGCTATTATACACAATATCATACATTTACATATAGCAGGATTGGAAGTTTCGATGGGTTTCCATAAAAATTGCCTAAATATGTAGATGATAAAATGGCTTTGATAGAGTTATGCAGATAAATCATTGAGGTCAATATGAGATGCAGTGAACGCCATAAAGTAGATATTCATTTTCCAATTACAATAGGTTCTTATACATGCTTTTCTAGCTCTTATGCAATGAATTTGATCAAGTCATCTGCAAAAGGATATAAATTTGATGAATATAATGTTGTTCGACATCATTTTGACCCTTCAAATTATATAAAACAAAATCTGCAATTAGGTCCTAGTTTTAATCACATTGCTTCATTAGAAGATTTCTAAGCTAATTGTAAAGATGACTTTGAGATGAGAGAAAGATCATGGTCCTGACTTACAGTTGAATAAATTCAACTTTATAATATTGATATAGATGTGAAAGGTTTATATGATGATCAATCTAAATTGTTTTCTAATCGTTATTTGTCAAAAATAAAAGGGACAACTTTGCAACCTCTGCAATTTGAAGAACCTGGATTAGACAATCTTGAAGAAAGAATGGAACAGATAATGAAGATTAAAAAAAATGGGTTGAGTACAAGAAAACAACAAAGGAGACATCAAACACATAAGGACAATCAACAACTGAAGATCAAACAATAGCTTTTGTTGAAGTTCTTTTATCAATAATGTAGATAAGAGCTGAGTCGAGTCAAGAAATGATAGGAGGGGATGATCAACCACCAAATAAAGACAAAGCCATAAACAAGACTTGTGGTAGTGGTTCATTTGCTTTGATTAACATATATAGTTTAGAGGAAGGAGGAACAATAGAAAAATCAGATGAAATAGGTCAAGCAAAATAGAATGCAGGAATGCAGTCGTTTGAAGAAGAACCAGAAAATGAAATAAGAGATTTAATTGAAGGTACTGTAACATATATTCAAAATATAGTACCTAAATTTAAAAGTTCAGGTAAAGAAATACAAAGCCCTAGAATAGTCAGGAAATTGTTTGATAATGAAAGTTTAGCCTCTGCCTCAAAAGTTCTAGGTACTCCTTCATGGTTAGAACATACAATGCAAACAATGCAAAGAAAAAGAAAAAGGAAAGAGGATAGAATTCCTAGTGAAGATTTAGTTTCTCAAATCATAAGTGAAAGTATCAGTTCGAGGAAAAAAAGAAAAGAGGCAAATTAACTGCTTTTCAAAAACATGAAGAAACAGACCATGTAATAATACAAGTTGTAGAACCAAACGAAGACAGTAATTTTTGTGATCTAAATGCAGTAGATTTTGATGTAAATCAAATTGACATAGGACCTGCATTCCATGATCGTACTATTGATATGTGGGAGTTTACACATCAAGAGGTAAGAGAGATATTGGAGCAATTGAAAGATGAAAAGAACATTCTGAAATCCATTGTCAAACATCTACCTGATTATATTCAAAAAATCTTAGGTCCTATCTCTTCTCAAATAGAAAGTCAGAGAGAAGAGTTTTTTGATCCATCACTCTATTCAAGTGAACAAATTATGAAGCAAATGCATGAAGATAGATAGATGGCACAACTCTCATGAGAATGGGTACAATATCTCATTTTAAAAGGTGTGGGTATCATTGACTATGTAGGCAGGTATTATAAAATATATAGTGAGCTAAAAGGTATTTTGTTTTCAGATTTACAAATGGTCGAAGAACAGAAAAAAATACATAGTAGACAGGAAAAGGTATTGCAATCTGTAATAGATATGGATAGTGAAGAAGCTTTGAATGTAAAAATTATCAAATCTATTGACACACCTTTATAGTAGTGGATATTTTCAATCAAATTCAAAATAGAGATGAGCATAGATAGAATTGAAGAACTACAAAATTTGATTGGATCTGTCAATATGGGTATTAGTCATATGAAAAAGATGTTTACAGATATGAGCTTCAATATTGATGTAGTGAATGTTGAAGATGTTCTAGATATTGAAATGATTAAGAAAAACTATGAATTGCATGTTCAAAGTTTGATCATGAAAGAAGCATATGAGGAAGGAGATATATACAAATTGATTGCAATTGTAGACTCATTAACAATTGTAAATGAAGACACACAAAGCATTTATGAACAAATCGAAAGAATAATAAGGGATTATGAATATTCGATTGTAAGAAATGAGAATATTATTATACCACAGGAACAAGAAATGTTTGATGTAGTGAGGGCAATGGATCAATATAACAGTAACAAAGTTGAAGAAGAAAATGCCTTTAGCAGATGATGTTGACTTTTTTGATAAAGAATTAAGAATTCAGTTTGAAATTTTACACCTGACCTATGAGCAGAGGGATAGTAACTATTTATGAAGAATGGTGTAGGTTAGCCGGAAATGGAGGTCACCATATCTCGTTATAAATGAATGAAGTTATCAAGAATATCTCCAAACAAAGGTGGCAATGATCAATTAAGGAAGATCAAATGAGTCCAAAAGTTTTTGGTCTTGTGATTGGCTGAGAGACTCATTTGTTTTTAATTGTTCCTTCTTTTTAGGTTTAGGGCTAAACAAATTCGATGCTTGTTAGATTTTTATACTTAAAATGATTGGAAGATGTTTTAACTATATATTTTTGAATTTTAATTTCTTATATAAAATATCTTAACTTTGTTAGTTCATGCATATAACTTGTCTATTCATGTAAATGATTTATCTATTGGTATTTGTGTAATGATTAATTGTTGATAATTTATGAAGGTGAACTACAATATTTTAGCATGACTAATTATTGATAATTGATGACGTTGAAATATAGTATTTTTGGTGTTGTTTTTTGTGAGTTTGGTTTCCTAAACTTGGTATTATGTGTAGTATTGATGGAATTATACACAAACTGGTTTTCATTAGATATCTTTTAGATATACGATATTTGGTTTGTCTATATTGTTTTCATATTATTTGGCTGAAATTGATGTTTGAAAGTTGTGTATTTTATACTATCATGTTATAGTTATTTTTTAGTTTGTCCATTATATTATGGATTTGATTGAAAAATGTTTGTTATGAATATAGATTATGATGTTAGATAAACAATTTGCTTGTTGTTCAATGTTAATGTACATGTTTATGTAAATAATTGTATAATAGTTTTTTTTAGCTTAATTAGAGTAAAAAATAATTGTTCGTGTTCAAGTGGAAGGATGTTATTTTTTGGAGGCACATAATGGATACATTCAATTTTTGGCTATCACGTATTTATGTTGCTTATTGCTGTAATTTTGCTTTAATTAAATAATTTTCCAATTGGTTTGGTAAAGATTGAGTTTGATTAATTGTTGATAATTTATGAAGCTGAAGTACAATATTTTATATATGCTTTTCTGTCAGATTATGTGGGTAAACTTGGTATTATGTGTAATATTGATAGAATTATATGAAAACTAAATTTTATTGGATATTTTATAGATTTAGGGTATCTAGTTTTTGTAAATTGTTTTCATATAGTTTGGATGAATATAATGTTAGAAACTTGTCTATACATGTAAATGAGTTCTGTATTGGTTTACAAAATATTGAATTTGATGAATTGTTGATATTTGTATAACAATAATTTGTATTGTATTTTCATTTTAATGAAGGTAGTAGATGATAAATCTTACTGTGACAACAAAATAGACTGTAGTTTGAGAGTGTCAATAGAAAGTACAATTTCCCATAAAATGGTTATTATTACTAAGTTTATATATCTTTTGAAAGGACTGTATATTTTGTAACTTTAGAGTTCATAATCTGAGAATCATTTATACATATTTGTAATTTAAATGAAGAATATATAATAATGATAGTAAAAATGTGTTAATATTTTGTTAATTCATTTAAGCGTCTCTCTTCTTCATTTGATTTTGTAACATTTGCATGTTGGTGTATATGTGAATATCTTTGACAACTAAAAGTTGAATGAATACGTAGTCCTGATAGTTCGTGAACTATGGAAAATGTTGTAAAAGTTAATATTTGCTGGTTTGTTGTTCGAATGTCAATTGTTGCTTTTATAAGTGACAAACCCTGTGATTTGTGTATTGTTAAAGGTCATGACATATGTAGAGGAATTTGATGGCAGAAACCCTTTTTAATTGGTATGATAGAAATATTCTTTGGATCAGTATCATCCCTAGTTGGACCAATGTAGTTAAAAAAGTGAACCACAACTATCAATGACAATTGAGGAGGCTTTTCATGATCGTTATATACAATAGCTTTTATTTCTCCTATAGCACCATTATCCAGCCCTGTGTGGACACATAAATTACTACATAGCATAAGTTGTTGCTCTATACATAAAAGAATGTGAGATTGATGTTGTTCTTCATGTACATTCAAACTTTCAATTTTTTTTTATTCTCATTTGTTGCAAAAAGGTGTACTTTACAATGAAACTATTATTGTTCTTTTTTGAGAGCAATACTTGTCTATGACATGAGTAGAGTCAAATCTTCAATTCTTGTTTTTGCATTTGTTAGATTTGTAAGAAGATAACATAATTGTACTTGAACTTATGTGTTACCAATTCGGCCAAAGTTAGCCTCTAAAGTGATTATTTTTCTCAATGACTGCCATAATTGTCCACCATATGAATTTCAAGCATACAAAAAAATATTTTAATTAACTGGATGAAGCTGACTGAAATCACGAAAGGGAATTATTGAATGACCTCCATATAGAAAGAGTACTTGTATAGCTAGATAGTTTAGAAAGGGTACAATTACAATATCATGCATTTAGAATACCTTCAACCTAACATTACACAAATGCATGGTATAATTGATGTTGTTGAGCTTAGGATTAAATTTGACATGAGTAGAGTCAAACCTTCAGTTCTTGGTTTTGCATTTATTAGATTTGTAAGAAGAGAATAGAACTGTACCTTAGGTTCTGTGTTACCAATTTGGCAAAAGTTAACCTCTAAAGTGATTACTTTTGTGAATGTCTGCCATAATTGTCCACCATATGAAATGTGTCGATGGTCAGGTGAATGTATATATTGAAATTTGTATAAACGCTTCTATAAAATATGTTACTGGTTCAGTAAATTATTAGCAAAAAATTTCTTATGTAGGCTATGATGATGGTCAATTAAGGCGGTCATCTTGAAGAGCAAAACCCAAAAATTGTTACCAACCAAACCATTTAACATTGAATGCAATTTAATGCATTTGCAACAACTCCTATCTATACAAGGAAAAACTACAAATACGAGGACATGTAGTAATTGACCAAAAATAAATAGTCGTTCTGAATCATCAAACTGCTATTTATGTCGATACTGAAAAGTCTTAGATATTTAAACATAACAAATACCACAATATATATTAAAAAAATTAATTATCCACAGATAAAAAAAGTATCATCTTAATTTTTTGCACTATAAACCATTATGATAGAGTATGCCTGCACATATTATGAAGTAGAACATGTCTTCAGATCAATCTAGAAGTATATTTTTGTAATGTATACAATTATATTAATCGTAATATTTTACCTGTGGTTGTTGACACATATTAAATGACAATAAATTTGAAAAGGAATGCGTATGGTATTTATTTTCTTCTTATACTTTTTATAACAACCAACAAGCACAATGAATAATTTACATGTTCATCCTATGGTGTATTTTGTTGTCATTATAACAACAGGGCTACGTTGTCTCATTTTTTATAACTTGTCAATGTCGGATATAGTAGTGATCGGCATATATGTTCAACCAGCAAAAACATTGCATTCAAAACAAATATTTTACTATCAACAATTTGGAACAATAATAATCGTAAAAAGAATGGACATTAGTCATTAGATTTATATGAGATTCATTGCTAAATGTGATTTTCCATTTTAAGGTGTTTTCCTTATTCATTACTAAACAAAAGGAGGTTTCAAAAGTACTAAATACTGGGGCATTGATTGTTATGTATGTGGAGCCTAATTAGACTCAGGTTCTTTCAGCGTGGTTTCTCCCCAGACTAATCTACGGGGGATTGGGGTTGTACACACTAAATAGTGCACTTCTCTAAGTCATTATATCCAAGAGAATCCATGAATGGGAAACCTTAGAAAGAAACCTAGAGCTCCCTAGGCATGGAGTCACAAGATTGTTTGAATATTGCTCTTAGCTAGAGCTATTGAAGCATGCAAACTTGCTAGTAAACCACACAATGGGAGATTCAATGGAGACAAGGGCAAGAATTCTATAACAAGAGCAACAAGGAAACTCCAAAAGAATTGATTTTGGATGGCGGCTTTGTGACGCCAGGAAGCAATGCATTTGGCCATGCTTTTAGGTGAATTTGATTTTTCTTTTTCATTGGTTTCACATTCTGAGTTTATATGTCTATATTGCACTCAAAATGTTTTCTTTAATAGAGATTATGAAAAGGAAAGCGAAAAACAGACAACTATGGAAGAGTTTTATAGGACTCAACATATTAACCAGACTTATGATTTTGTAAGTTGTTAAATTTTTTGACAAAATTGGTCGATCTTTCTACTATTAACCTGATCTGCATTACACCTATCCTCTTTATTAATGAAATAATTATGATGTCAATATTGTTGGATTGTTAGCTTGTTTGTTGTATAACTTTTGGTTGTTTGCTTTAACTTTTGCGGTTTATTTGTAGGTTTTAGGCAAGCATGAAGAGTATGGTAAGCTTGATAGAGCTGTGATGAGCATTTGGGAATGTTGTGAACTGTTGAATGAGTTTGTAGATGAATCTGATCTTGACCTTGACGAGCCCCAAATTGAGCATCTCCTCCAAATAGCAGAAGCCATTCGCAAAGATTATCCCAATGAAGATTGGCTTCATTTGACTAGACTCATTCATGGTATAAATTTGACCCTTCTTAGATGCCAAGCCATTCATGGTATAATCCTACTTGTTATCCTTCCATTATTCTACAAATACATGAAAGAAATTAATGGTTCCTGCAGATTTGGGCAAGGTGCTACTTCGTCCTAGTTTTGGAGCTGAACCTCAATGGGCTGTTGTAGGTGAGCTCAATCAACATTTCTTGCCCTTGTTGCCCTTGTTGTAGGAGACAAGGATAAGGGCAACAATAAGTAAAAAACAAAAAACAAAAGATGAAGATGAATCAAATTAAAGAGAAAAAAGAACAATTGCATTGAAATTCTAAAACTTGTACATCCAAACTCACATTATTTAATCTATAATAATTTATACTAGATTATATATAAAATGATACAACCAAATTTTATTTTCTTTACAAATATATATATATATATATATATATATATATATATATATATATATGTTTTGTGTTATTAAGGGTGGTGGAACTTTATTTATTACTAACAAAAGCCCCTATATAAGCTACCACTTGGAACTATGACATTATATCTAGTTGGGAGTGGTTGCTTCACCAATCATCTCATTGCATGAATAACAAAGGCAATAGCAGAGGCAGCAAGAGCAGATATTGTAAGGAGACCGTATCCACCATGACCATATGATTCCATTGATATATACCGCTGAGTCTTGCAGAAGAAAGAAAAATTCTCACAATTAGAGGGATCATCGTAATCTCCAAACAAAATCAATTTATAATATTAGTAGAATAAAACATAATCTTTTGTAAGTCTAATTGATATATTTTGTTATTATTTATTTAATTTTGAATTTCTTTTGAGAAGAATTTTTTCATGCATAGATATTTTAATAATGAGATAATTTGTTTAAAATTAAGTCTTTTAATTTATACAATTTGAATAATGAGCTAATGTGTGCATTCTTTTATTCACGTATTATAATCATACATGCACATAATTCCATATATTTTATTCTCGTGATGATTTACCTCTCTTTATGTTTAAGGTCATTTCAGAGTTCATGTGATGGACTTTATAATTATGGACATGACCCTTCCAAAATTTAAAAGTTTTAAGTTCAAATGTAGTCATATCTTGCCCATACTCTTCTTAAATAGCATTCTAATTATATTTCATGTACAATGTGCTGCTATGTTCTTGTATTTAAAGACATTCAATGCATTCATTTTAAATATTTTTTTAAGTATTGACCAAAAGAATGAATCACTTCTATTAGAAAATGCTTTAATGAGCACAATGAACAAATCTATATCTACACAAGTATTTTAGGAGCATATATGATTGACCTAAATGCTTTTCTCGGTTTTTGTACACAGATTCAACTAAAAAGAGTGTGTCCTATATTGACAAAATAATAATCCTTGGAAAGCATTTCTTGATACCACTAGCTTTCAAATAAGTAAAAAACAAAAAACAAAAGATGAAGATGAATCAAATTAAAGAGAAAAAAGAACAATTGCATTGAAATTATAAAACTTGTACATCCAAACTCACATTATTTAATCTATAATAATTTATACTGGATTATATATAAAACAATACAACCAAATTTTATTTTCTTTACAAATGTATAAATGTTTTGTGTTATTAAGGGTGGTGGAACTTTATTTATTACTAACAAAAGCCCCCATATAAGCTACCACCTAGAACTATGACATTATATCTAGTTGGGGGTGGTTGCTTCACCAATCACCTCATTGCAGGAATAACAAAGGCAATAGCAGAGGCAGCAAGAGCAGATATTGTAAGGAGACCATATCTACCATGACCATATGATTCCATTGATATATACCGCTGAGTCTTGTAGAAGAAAGCAAAATTCTCACAGTTAGAGGGATCATCGTAATCTCCAAACGCATGATTGGACAAGCTCTTCGCCCGTGCAATTGCCTCTTCTGGGGAATGTGAAGGTGTAGTCGTGCTGGCTCCTTTCTTGCCATAAACTCCATACTCGTATCGATAAATATCTTCTCCCAGATGAAAGCAATCTAAGCATGTTTGCACTACTCTGCATCCACACTCAAAGTCGCATCCATAGCATGTAAAAATTACTTTCCCGAATGTACTTCCATGAGAATTTTTGCGTTGTAAAGTAAAATGTATCACTTGATTCTCCGCAACATAAAGACCTGAATATCAATCATATACACAGATGATATCTGTATGTATATAATAAGCGAAAGAAACCTTATTCTCAAAATGGACTATTAATTAAATAGTGTATTTTAAGTTTGGGTTTGTTTATGTGATTCATATGAAATGTCTAGTAATTTGGGCAGAATACTTTACCAAATTAAACTTCATCGACCAATGATATTTATAATTATTAGTCCCGCCTATTAAGGCGGAGACTTATGTTTTCGTAGCATTACTTTTCTATTAGTTCTCTTTGAAATTCGTGTTTGCAAAAAAATTAAACATTATTTCTAATGTTTCCCGTGGTCTATTTTTATTTTTATTTTTCTGAAGAATATTTTCTTTTTTTGATTGGTTGTCCATATTTTAGCTGGGGGTTTAATTATTTTTCTATTCAGAAATTCAAAAAAATTGTCTAGTCAACAATAAAAGAGTAGCTCAAAGAAAATATTTTTAATATTTTAAAAGACTCTTCTAGAAACTTCATGTGATTCATAACCAGAGAAGGCTAAGGCTAGGGATTGTACGGTCTGTTTTCCAGTGGTTTAATCCTCACTGCTAATTATTCATTGCTAGGTCTTCGACTCTGTTCAACAGATCCAAACGACTCTGTTCAACAGATCCAAATGTTTGTTACAGCTCTCAAATGTCACGCTCATAATGCAGACTCCCTGCAACCCTCTTCTCACTCGTGAGTCGAATCTGTGGCATAGTCAATGCAGGAGATTATGCATGATTATGTGTAATGGGGTGAGCACAGCTTCACATCTACAAGCCATGTTTGCTAGCTGAGAAACATAAATTTACGCTTATGTGTATTTAATATTTTATTTTCTACAATTTTTTACTCTATTTATTCTCATCAATGGATGGGTAGGGACTCTTTCCCTATGTTTATTCTCAGCATTACAAATTTTCTCACTGAAAACCCTAACTTGTTCTTTTATTGTTGCTGCAACTTCCATGTTGAACATCAAACTGTTTGTTGTTGCAGCAACTTCCATGTACTCCAGTTTTGGCCGCAAGCTGTTTTGTATTCACCCATTTCATTTTCGCAATGTTTTCTCAACGGAAACTCATTCACAGAGCCTCTTTTCACAGTTTGCCTCCTCCAAACTGAACATGTCTGAGGCCGACATCACTCGGACTTTAAAGTCTTTACCCCGTTTGCAGAAGCTTCGAACCCTTGACAACGTAGAGAAGATCATTTATTTGTTGAAGAAGCACAGCTTCACTGAAGTCCAAGTTGCCAATATATTAAGGAAGCAGTTGAGGCTTATCGGATATGCAGAAACAATGTTGGTACCTAAGCTCAAATTGCTGGAAGATTTCGGTTTTGTGGGTCGAGATCTGGCCAAACTTTTAATGAGAAATAGATACTTTTTGTGCAATAGCCTCGAGAACAGCATTCTTCCCACGATGGAGTTTCTGAAGAATGTATTTAAGTCTCAGGATGTGCTCGTTAAAGCCCTGATAAATGCACCAAGACTTCTCTCTTGTAGCTTGGAGAAGACCTTGAAGCCCTCGCTTGCTTTCTGGGAAGGATGGGGTTTTTCTGGGACGGAGCTCGTAAGCTTCTTACAGGTATCTCCGCTTGTTCTCACACGAACAGCTTTAATCCCCGCACAAGTGGATCTCATCAACAAGATTGGCGCCGACAAAAAAATTAAACAAATTTCTGAGGGTTTAAAAATTTAAAGAAGCTGCTGGTAATGCTAAATAATTGACGATGAGCATTTTTAAGATTTAATGTTTAGGAATTTTAATAATGTTTTTGACCTTTTGAAACAAGATGGTCTGAGATTCATTGATTATCAGTCAACTTATACCGAAAACACAGAAATTTAGAAGACTACAGGTTTCTGTCAAAATTCATGAGTTGATTGAGTGAAAGCAACAAACGCTACCACAAGTCTTTGCAAGTAAGTTGATCTCGGGTTTTTGCTACTCTTCCACAGATGCATGATTTCAAAAATTATGTTTTTAACAGTGTTACCATGAGTTTTGGGGACAGGGTTATGGGTTTAAGAGGTGATTTTTTTTCCCAGACTTTTGGGATGGCAGTAAAAATTAAAATATAAAAAATGAAAACTTAATATTTGAAACATGAAGCACAAAAAATAGTAAAAGAATTTGCAATTTATCATTTATGTAAACGGCATGAGTAAAAGAAGCAGAATTCATACAAAGTTGTACCATCAGGCACATCAAATTTTCCTGTCTTTACCCTGGCTACAGAATCTTGAATGAAAATCGTAACTTTAACTAGGGCATCTCATATCCTGCACTTGCAAATAACCCACAAACCCTAGCGATGTAAAATCCTACAATTTTCACAGTTTGAGTTAATGCGTCTATTAATATACTGATCATACAATCTATTGCCACTTTTTTTCATGTCATGTGGTGGGATTCTGCCAACTCTCATGTGGTCTATATACAAGTATCTTATGCAGTCTCACATGCACTTTACAGTGAAAACCATTTTTATTTTCTATAATTGAATAGTCTATGCATTTTGGCAAACATGGCCTAATCACAGTTAACATTTTTTTGACTTCTTGTTTATCTTACCATCATCAAGGAGTGCAAATACATTTAATCCATCAACACACAACAAAAAATAAAATGCTATACTTAAAAATAGATATTTTTATGCAAAACAAGTAGAAACATGCAAATTGTTCTTGATGACAACATCCAAAGGTTTCTTCATCTCAGACCATTCCCCTTCACTGTTCTGTCCTAAATTCTAATGCACTTTATTTCTGAATTTGGGCTCAGGATATGAAGGAATGGCTCCATAAATAAAAAAAATGAAATTATTGAGGTGAGGAAGTGGAGAAAACTTATGATAGTACAGTGACATAGAAGAATGGTGGAAAGGCAGAGGGATTTCATGCTTGCAAACCACCAGAGACACCCTGTGCTCAATTGGCTTCATCCCCTAACAATAAAACAATCACAAAAGCAAAAAGAAAAAACATCAGCAACAGACATTCGACGACGGAGACCCTAATTTGGCCTAGAAGACTGTCCTATTTTTTTAATATCATACTACACTACACGTTTCTCATTCAAAAGGACAGTTGTTCACATTCGATAGCGGAGAGCCTAATTTGGCCTAGAAGACTGTCCTATTTTTTTAACATCATACTACACTGCACGTTTCTCATTCAAAAGGACAGTTGTTCACATTCTTTGCTCCCACATACAATTGACATGCAGAACACTTGTCTTTGAAATAGTAAAATAATTATAAACCCTGCAGAAAAAAGATATATGTGTAATTGCATATTTTGTAACAACCTGCCACCACATCTCGGATCAGAAAGTAGTGGAATTCCATACAGAACATGGGCTTTAGAAATACATTTTATCGACAGGTTACAGTTGCATGTAACATCATGTCTACAACCATATTTTTTAATTGTTTGATATGAACATATTAACCTTTTTCTATAATTCTCGTAATTGTCATTCTTTGTTTTGACAATCTGTCTCCTCTGCATGTCATTATGTTTTTCTACACCTTCTCTTGCTTGGTAATTTGCATCTTTCTCCCGACACTCTAGCAGATCTAAATTCAGTCCAATCAAATTAGCGAAAAGTATTTTTAATAAATATTAAAAATAGACATAACAAAAATCTGGCTGAATAAACATGAATGAATCACTAGTTCAAATTTTCCGCCTCCACTTTAGTTCCAGGCAGGAACTAATAGTCTTAAGTTCTTAACTAAAAGACATGTATGTTGAGAAGGAATGTATCCGTTCAAAAAATTGCACCTCCTCTTCAAGTGGCATAAAGACATAAAAGAACAATAATAAGGGGGGATGACGGGGCATAGAGAGAGAACAAAATAAAGTTCAAATCAAAATTATAAATCTGAGTTTGATTTCAGAAAAGATAACCATGACAGATCAAACGAGTGGAAAGGAACCTCTGACCTATAATCTGGAAATCAGACAAGACTTCAATAATAAGTAATTGGCATCATCATCAGATCATCATCAATTACAAGCAGTGCTAATCATGGTTGGAAAGGACTGCATTCAAATCAGACATAAGAGTAGCAGACTCATACTCACTTCAGATCTGTTATAACCACATCTAGATATCTTAGTACTTACTCTTGTGGGCAAATTCTATGATAAATTTGGGAGGGGACATTACATCCTCTGTCCACAAATTGAGTTTGTCTCTGCCAAAACTAGATGACAACCAAACAAACATAGCAAACACAGCAGACAAAACCATAGCAAATACAACAGACAACATCAAACCCGTCATTTCACTCTTTGACAGGAACTTTGTTACTCTGCAACACTTATTTTAAGATATGAATTCCATTAGTGACTGAAATTCAGATCCATTGTTTCCTGGGAACTTTTTCCAAAATTTTGTTGACAACATGCATAGAAGTTCATGTTCAACACTTGCAGCAAGCTACTACGCCCTTTGATATCTTCAGGAGCCCCTATACAGAGGGTCTCACAATGCTCCAGAGGAGCTTTAGAGAAAACCCTTCATCTCCTCGCCGCATCCAAACTCCAAATCGCTTTGTGTTTCAAATACTGTAACCAAATCTTTCTAGGCATCATGGAATCGATGGAACAAAAGGAATGACACAATAAGACAAGTGTAGGGAAACGAAGTACAAGATCAAGAGTGGCATAATTAACTTTCCTGTGTCTGATGTTTCAATAATTGACCGCTCACGTTGAAGCTTTATCCATCGGCTACGTGTCGAAGCCATCACCATTAATTATCATCGTTGATGAGCTGGATTGTTCTAGATTGACACCTATCGAATTCTAGTCCGCAAAAAGAAGTGGTTAATTTTACAATGACATTCCTGTGGGCGTCACGGTGAGAGTGGGGAGTAGCAACTCCACAATTTTCAAATGAAAGGAGACAACTCTTTCACAAAGTTGGAATCTTCTCTTTATTGTGTTTCTTATTCAGGAAAAAAATTATTGATGCGCCAGAGAGCATAATCTTTTATTCAATTTATAGATCACGTGTCCACCATCCGAATAATCTCGCATTCTTACCAGTGGATGCTTATTTTTATCGTCCTATTTAGATCATCAAAACATGAACCTGTGAGTTACAATTTACATCTTGCAAAATGGGAAAACCGTCCAATGGAGAAGCTGAAAGGTCTAAAAAGAAATTTTATGTAATGCTTAGCCTCATTTACCAGTGATAAAATTAATATCAAGCAGAAAAGAAAACCATTCGTTGTGTCAGACACCAAAGAGATTGAGTTAGGCAGTCGGATTTTTCAATGTTGGAATTTAATAGTGAAAAAGTTTGACTAATTGAAACTCAGAGTAAATTCATGTAATGTTTGTCTAATAAAACTATGTTTTTTATTAAAAAACTTTGCATTTATAAAAACAATACAAATTGTGTCTCTTTCCTATGTCCTACTCACAAATTATAATATGCTAGACTTCAGGAGTCTTTTTATGGTTGAACAAGTCCCTGCTAAATTATTTATTAAACTTGGTCATAAAATTCCTAGTGAACTGGAATGCAAAAGCATTCAATGCAAAATATGGCACATAAACTTGTTCTAAAACTTAGGCATGTACATTTCAATGTCATAACAACAACAAAAGCACAGTACACAAGTGACAGTTCCATAGAAACTGCAACTCCGTGGTCATTCATCCTATTTGTGGATGATTAAAAATTGGTTTTTTACATAAACAATGCCAGTGTGCTTTAAAAAGGCCCAGGTAACATCTATCTTGTTATGTTTTATATCATATTTGAGTCTATGTTGTGAACGGTCTGTCTTTTCCCAAGCACACTTCCTATAAAATGAGACAAAAAAAACACATTAAGCAACAGGGAAAACCATGTCAATCGTATAGTTATAAAATACTTTTCACATCGCCATTAATCTTTGTATCCACTAATAAAAAAACATTAAATTTGGGACATGAAATGACTTGATTGCTGAATAACTTTAATCTCACTAATATCATCAAAATCACAAAATATAGGGATCCAAACAAATTGTGCAGCTTGCAAAGGCTTGCCATCTGACTGTCTAAAACTTGATCAACAATCCTCAATAGAAAAAAGCATAGGAAAAGTGTTGAGAGGCAAGAGGTTTCGACCAAATCTGAGCAACTGCTTTCTGGGTTTTGGAAAATATACGAGGTGACATCAATGGCAATAGAAACAATCAGTACTTTCATACCACAAAATAATGCATTTAACATATAACTAAGCTTAAAACTGAGCTTACACATCTTTCAACAGGTGTAAACAATTGTGACAACTGTCACAAAGACAATGAAACAACATTGGAATGACTGACAGAATATTAATTAGAGATATGAATATTAAACTTTAAATATTATTTATTTATATGTTTATTAAATTAAGTATATTTAATTTTAAATTAAAAATATAATTATGCATAATTCTTAAGTCTAAATTTATATATATTCTATTTAGATTTGTCTTTATTTATATATATATATATATATATATATATATATATATATATATATATATATATATATATATATATATATATATATATGAGAATTTAAAAAATATATCTATATAATAAGATTTGTTCATATAATAATTATCATTTACATCTTAAATTTCTTTGTTGTGGAGGATATTTATATAAATTTATAAATTTGTTAAAAGTTTGATTTTATATATATTTAATTTAATTTATATAATTTATTCTACCATCTTTCATGATAACATTAGAAAAATAGATTCTTCCATCCATGTCTTATTCATTGATATTAATCAAAATACACTCCACATAATTATTATAGTTGTAAGTCAAAAAAATGGAAGAATTTATATATGAAATTTATAATTATATATGTATATATGTATGTTTTGAATTCATAATTATTTATATATATTAAATCTATGTATAATATCCTATATTATATATATAACTTAAAATTTAAATATTAAATATTATAGTTATTTAAATTAGATAATAAAATTAACATAAACTAACAATAATATATCAATTTATAACATTATTAAATATATTATATTAATAGTAATATTAGTTTTGATATTCATTAAGTAATATTTAATATCCACAATAAAATTACACTTGCAATGATGATTTATTTGATAGGAGTAGTGGCAGAGAAGAGCAGATTATTCATTAACTCCGCAAAAGCTTGTGAAACAAGTACATGGGTGAGTTGCTTGACTCTTATTCAAATCTAATTTCCTTTCAATTTCAGTTTTTTTTTTCAATTAGGCGGGACTTATGTTGTAACACAGCTCTTGTTAATAAATAAAAATATGGCTCATTGTAAAATTTGATAAAAATAATTCAAAGTGAGTGTACCGTGGTGATTGTGGTCATGGCCGCTCCAGCTCTTGTAAGTGAAAATATGATCTCCAGGTACGATTTCACTTCTATTCAGCTTCATCGCTTCAACTAGTGGGGCGTCCTTCTGCTGTGTCAAATGGAAAAATAATAACCTTTCGCTTAATCACTAAGGTGAGAAATTATTTCTGAATGCACATAGTTTTATGGAATTATCTAGTCATTTTTCATGGGGTGTGATTTAAAACATCTATCTAAAAATTTATACATACTATAATTTCAATAGTCTACTTGCATTACAATCTATAAATTATAGAAAAATAATACCAAAAACTTTTTATTCACTCATACAATTTGTTATCTTATGGTTCAAATTTTATCATTATTCAAAGAAATTGGACACTTGCAATTATTGATGTTTCCTATAATAATGAATAATAGCATATCTATATCTATATTTAATTTTTATTTTATCTTGTATTCCCATATGTATATCCTCTCCTTAAAGTCAAAAGTATTTTAATTGTATTGACATATCTATCTAGAAGAAATGTCCCATTGTGAAGTTTTCTCCTTCTCAAATTAGATTGTGTGAAAATTAATTTTAAAATTCTAAATCAAAATTGAATGTATCCTAATTTATTTGAGCTTTCATGTTTCTTAACTGATTATTCTATTTTATTTTTTTTCTTTTAGATGCTTCTGTGTTTTGTTGTTCCACTCTTTTCATATACGATTCTTAATGATTTGAACCCTTCCAATTTATATTAATAAAAAACATCTTTATAAATTTATTTTACTCTTGCATTTCAATAAATCTATATATTTCATTCCTATTGTTTTAATTCCTAAAACCATTTCAATAATCATATTGTTGACCTCATAATAATAAGCACAAACCTTCAAAATTTAAATGTTTTATAGCTTAACTTAATTAACTCTTGCTTGTAATCTTATAGACAAAAACCTTCAAAATTTAAAGGTTTGATAGTTCAACTTAATTGACTCTTGCTTGTACTATTCTTTCCTAAGAACAACAAATACAAAGTTATGCAATTTAGTGGAAAGCACTTCAAATTTTTAAGGATTAACTGTACTTTTTAAAAAATTTGGAATTTTTTTAACATACTTTATTTTAAAGATTAACTGTACTTTTTATTTTTTATCTATGTATTTATTAAGTTGTTTTGTATGTATTTTTCAAGAATCAACAGTCAATTGTATATAAACATCATGCAATTTCCTAACATTCACCTCAACAAATTTACTTTATACATAAAAACCAAATTAAAAATTAATGTAAAAATATATTCATTTTAACATTTCCTATTTTAAAAATCAGCCAAAATGTGCCTCTGGTTGAAGCTGATAAACCCACCCAATCCTCTCAATCCCTTCAATTTGTTCAGACTTCAGAGACTGATATGGTCGGAGGAAAAACATGGAAGAAGACCCATAAGAAGTGGACTGACCATGAGGACTCCTATATATTCGACTCTATTGACCTCAAAATTGATTCTGAAAGTACCCCCATAACCGACCCCAAGAAGAAAGATTTGGAGGGCCTGGTTATTATTGAGGTGGACCTTAGTGGCACTAGGCGTAGACGTTCTAGCAGGATTGCTAAGGAGCAATGCAAGTCCAGACTTAAGAAGGCTGCTACCCATGAAGCCTCTGAAAAAGATTCCCCATCACATGAGTCCCTCAATGACTCCTCTGATCATCTAACTAGCCCCCACAGAGGTGACCCCCACCCCCATTCTAGTCCCCAGCATACTTAGAATCTCTCCATCAACCCAACCCCCCATCCGAGCCCCACCCGGGAACCACATAATCGTGAGGATGATCCCAATGTTGACAGAGCCCCCTCTAAGGTGACTAATTTCAAAGGCATTCTCAAGAAAAAAATTTTGGAGATGGATAGTGACATCGATGACCTCAGGAGGAAGGTCCAAAGGCTTGAAGACCACTGCAAGCTGACCAACAAATTTTCCCTCAAAATCATGAGGAATTCGGCCACTACTTTGTGTCTTGTGCAGAGAAGCTTGCTGGAGGAGCGCTGCCGGAGGACGAAGACAACAAGGATCTCTTCCAATTTTTGTTGGAAGAGTGGTCAAATACACTGCTATCTAAGCAGCTGGGGGGTAAAAGCAGTTAATTATGGGGGTCTTTAATTTGCTCAATTACTGGTCGGATTCCCCCGGTGTTTTTTTTGGGGGTTTTGTCAATTTCTACTATTTTAAGACTAGCCCGGTGTGGCTCTGGTTTGCTTACAATCTGAACACTATTAGTTGTAGGTATGATTTTGTTTTTTGGCTTGCTAGCATTGTGATTTTTGTTTTTGATAGGGAAAAGTATGTTTAGAGTCATGGCTTCAATGCTTCATGCTGTACTGCTTATTTGTGGAACTCTCTTTTGGCTAGTGCCATTAACATGCTGTTAATGTGCCTCTAGTCTTTGTTATGGACCAGCACCCTCTTGCTGTTTTTATCTATCAAAAACATTTCCTATTTTAAATTGAAAAAATCTATGGACTCATTATTGCATGCACAAAAGCATGCCATTACTAGTCATTAAAGAATCAAAGAATCATTTGTATTAAAATACTTTAATTGACACAATAAAAAGACATCTAGAACTACATTGTTCTACATGACATATGTATAATACTTTGAGTAACTTTATTCACTTTCTGCAAATTAAAAATAAGCTTCCAAAATGTTTCTAAATATTATTGCACTTCAAATTAGTATGAACGACCACGAAACATGAAGATAAAAAACAAATGTCTAAATCTAGAGAACAAATTCAGACTAGCGAACACAACTTATATAGACAGAATACAAAGCTAAGAGATTCATCAATCAACAACAGCAGGTGCAACAATTTTTACCTGCCCGGTTGGTAAATGCTTCCCAGTCTTGCAGTAAATAGCGAAGTTCTCACAGTTAGCTGGATGTTTTTAACCTTCAGTCTCCAACAGCTGTGTTGCCCGACAAATTACGACGTCTAGGGAACATGACGTGGCAGTTGTGGTGATTCCTCTCATTCCAGAAACTCCGTATTCATATCGATACATTTCTCCTCGCAGCAGAAAGCAATCTAAGCAGCTCACTGAATAACTTAGTGATGTTATATTTACCATGTTGACGGACATTGTAATATTACTATCATGACGTAACTATATTCCACTACATGTTACCAAGTCTCAAGACTATTAGATTAAATCATTTTTACAAATTATAATTTAAATGATCAATTTAAGAATTTATTAACACACCTCACAATATAAAGAGAAGTTCAAGTCTTTTTAATGTATTGTCATTTTATTTTAATATTTAAATATAATTTGTAGGATGTCTTAATATGACATAATTAAAACAATCTTATTATTCTTTTTATGATAGAATAAAAAAATTATATAGAATCATAGATTAAATATTAAACAATAAGAATCAAATAACCACTTTAGATTTTGTAGTTGAAATAAGAATAATTTGATATTATTTAAGAACTTAAAAATTAATATTATTTAATATTAAATCTGATGTTAATTCAATCATATTAAATATTTTAGTCAAGTAGTTCTTACATTATTCACTAAAACATATCATACATTAAAATATTAATTAGGTAGTATAGATGTCTTAAAATATCCATCTAAAACATATTGGGCACCTATATTTTAATTGCTATGTAGACATATGCAATGTGACTGTGAAATATTGACTTTGCATCTTTTTTGTATGCTTGTTTTAAATATTTTTTCCTATTCAAATAAGGAACTTCTACATATTTCATATTTATCCATAAATATATTGTCATTTAAATATAGTTAAATTCCATAAAAATAACATATTCCTAAACAGATTTGAGTCTCTCTTTGTGAGTTTACTCTTGGTGATTTTTTTCCATTTTTTTCACTTTTCTTAAAAATCATATGAAAATACTACTAAAATTCTAATTCCATCCAAGGACTTAAAATGTTATATAGAAACAAAGTTTAAACCTTCTATCCCTCATGGTCATATGTATATATAGATTGTTCATTAAAGAAACTAAGACATCCCTTTTCATGTAAGGAAACAAAGACACCAATAATTTTTCACCTTCTTGAGGACAATGGTAGTTTTCCTTAGTATTGGATTATTTTTTTTATTAAAGAAGGAGGTGGTGTTGACCCCATCTCCAAGATCATTTCCATATGCATATATATGCTTGCCAAATCATTCCTTAACTTTTTATATGGAATAGAAGCAATACACTCGCCTTCAACCTCCACACATATTTCTTCACACACGTGGGGTCTTCATCATCAAATATAAATTACATTGAGTTCTTATGATATTCAATGTGGCCTCCTTCCAATAATCAATACATACATTTGCTAGTACAAGTGAGGGATTGGGGTTTGATGCAAAAGAATCCTTGGGACTCATCTCCAAAAATCAATTTTATGGCCCTCAAATTCCTATTGTCTTTTTTATAATTACACTTTCCACTCCCCCTCAACCTCCATACATATTTCTACAATACTTGTGGCCATCATCATCAAATATAAAGTAAACTTGAGCTATCATGAAATTCAACAAGGACTCCTTCCAATATTCAATAGATTCATTCCTTGGTAAGTGAGTGATTGGGTTCTTTACCAAGGAATCCTTTCGATGCTCCTCTAAAAAAAACCACTTTTAAATCCTTGAATTTTTATTCTCTCCTTCAGCATTAAACCTTTTTGTAGTATTTCATACCTTTCAATACTCAAATAATATCATAGTCATGCACTCATGCTCAAATTTATAAATCCAATCCCCCAAAGTTATTTTGACCATTATGGAGGATTAAATGAGCTTTTCTCAAGTAAAATTTTACACGTCCTAAAATAAGATAACAATTTTAATTCTTAGGCACAAAGTAGTACACAAATTCCCCAAGTGCATGACATGTTAATCTAAATGTATCATCTTTCCAAAACTCTTTAAGAAATCTATCACATTTTTGTGAAAATTATCGATGTAGTCAAACATTGGAGAGATCTCAAAAGAGATGTCCAATCATGCAACAAGAGTCAACATAGTAGAAAAAACAAAAAGAAGTAGCAGGATGTAACCAAAATAACAACTCTTTATTATAAAGAAAACATAAGATTACATGCAACATGTCAGGCTGTAAGGCCTTCCTAGTTACATCCAATACATGATGAATAAAAAGACTTAGATCTATATCGTGATCTATCAAACTTAGAGCGATCCTTTCTAAACTCTCTTCTACCCTCTATACACTCAGGACTACTCTCAATTACAATCCCAAGAACTAATTTATACTTAATCACCAACAAGTCAGCCTAACAATAATTACATTTTCCAAGACAAAAAAATAGTCTACAAACAAATAGGTCAGGACCCAAATCCATAAGAAAACCCCCAATGAATACAACATAACGTGTGCTCACACATGGAATTTTTCCACTAACTCAAGAACCTTGAATAATGTACCACATGCAATGGCAACCCAAGAATCTCTACTGCAAACTAGATTTCCCAATCTGACCATTAGAACAGGCACCTAAAATAGGACCAGATCCAAAATGTGAAATACCAATCACATAGGGAAGATAAGGATGCATGATCCCACTTATAGGTCCACAAAAGTTCCAAAAATGATGATCCACGACCACACATGCTAAAACATGACTATCACCAACCACACAGAAATAATTCAACCAATGAACATAGTTGAATTGGTGAGAGGAAGAACACAAGCAGTTGTCAAAGATCAATCCATATCTCTCCATCCACAACACTTCAAGTGATGGAATCATAGACATAGCCTCAACAAATACAAAGGAACAAACCCTTTTCCTCTCTCCAACCCAAGGTATACACAGAACAATCACAAAATCTCAAAAAATTATCTGGACCAAGAAACTACATCTCAGTCTCAATCACATAATTCACCATAACTCATACACGTTGACTCCAAAAGAGTTGGGATCATAGGGAATGCCTCCAAATGATCCCATTAAGACCATGCCATGATCACAACCACAAAAGATCCAAATAATTCAATTGAAACAATAATCAACCAACTAGTGACTAGGAACATAAAACAAGTAAAAAACTAGTAACAAAGGTCCACCAGCAAACAAATTTTTTTTGGATGATGCAAGATTACAAAGGATCCAAGATTCTCCCACATCATACATGCGGGGTATGAAAATATTTTTCATGAGAGAAGCTCATGAAAATCTGAAAGAATAAGGGACAATAATCCCATACTTATTCTTCATCCACAAATCCTCCTCACCTACAACCTGTATTGGCTTCTATCTGCCAAGAACCAGGTATGTAAATGACTCAAATCTAACCTTCCAACAAACCCAACCTCAAGATCATCTCTCATATCTTCTCTTAATCTTCTACAAAGACTCATATACCTCACCTCCTTTCCTCATCTATTAAAGGAATCAAGAAACATCTCTTACCATCCTTGCTAATGGTAATTACATTACTTCTATGGTCATGAATAACCTCTCTGTCATACTTCTAAGGTCTATCAAGTAAAATATGACATGCACTCATATCCACTTTGTCACATAATACTACATCTTTATAAGAACTAATAAAAAAATTCACCAAGAAATGTTCCTTCACCTCTACCACATGATTATCATGCAACCAACAAATCCCATAAGGACCTAGATGTTTAACTATTATCAAACAAGGCTCTTGCACCATCTCCTCAAAAACCAAGTTATCAATGCCACCACCATCCACTATCACCTTACAACACTTACCTCCAACCTTGCATCTAGTCTTGAATAATCTTTTCCTTTGACAAGGTGTTTCCTCCTTATTCATCATCAATCTTTGGAGCATAAGAGCTTCACCATTTTCAGGAGCATTGTCAGATTCAGCAATAGATGGTCCACTTTCTTCATTCACACAAGAAAATCTCTTGTCTTACTTACATTGAAAAGACCTCTGACCTTTCAAGCCACACTAAAAGTAAGTACCTTTAAAATATTTACCACTATTAACCCCCTTTGGTGCAACCAGTCTAGCTTCTATCTCAGCTACTTGCTTGCCTTTATCACTACCAATAGCTTACTTCTCCTATCCTATAGAACTATTATGTTGTTTCCTATTCAACTTATCTTCTACCTTTAGGGAATATTGATAAGCCTCATCAACTATTCCAATTGTTAGCATACTAAGCTCATCTTGAATATTAAACCTCAAACCATTCACATACCTAGCCTCCTTCTCCTTGGAAAGTTCTCTGCGACTAGATCTAATGGTTACCTTGTCAAAAATTTATGTGTAATCCTTCACACTCAAATCCTTCTTCTTTAGCTTCTACAACCTCTTAAATAACACCAACCCATAGTCCCGAGGTATGAATTTATCCTTCAAATTTGCAACCATCAGCCTCCACTGAGTGATCTTCATTTCTCCTTCTTCCTCTCTATCCTTCTACAACTCTTTCCACTACAAATTTGCATGTTCTTTCAACTTTGTTTGTTCCAACCTTACTCTCCAAGGATCTTGGATGTCTTCTAACTTAAATTAAACTTCTAACTCACCTATGCAATCAATCAGGTCCTATAGATTCAATGTACCTAAGAAATAAGATACTTACAACCAATAACTGGCACCTAGTCTTTCTATGTATCTCAATAACCAATTAGATCCATCACCTCTAATGGATCTAGCACCATCTGCAACTCCCAATCCTTCTATAGATTCCTTGAAACCATCATCAGATCTAGGATTCTTGTGCAATGTAGAAACAACATTCCTAATACCTTCCATGACCTCATTCCTCAAATTGGTCATCTTATTGCTAATCTCATCTCAAATATCTTCCTTCATCTTCCACACCATTCTAGGATGCATTCTAGGTAGTATCCTTCCAGATCTTGGATGTAACTACCTCAAATTGGTGATCTAATTCACCAAGATGATACCAAACCCTAGCGAGAACCACAGTCTTCAAGAACAACTCAACCAACAATAAAAAATCCTTCCTAAACACCTTGGACAAGTTATTTGATGATACACGTGAGATCCTCAGTTATGCCACCCTACAAACAACAAGTTTAAAACTTCACAAGCTTAGGACATCAGATCTCAAATCATAGGAACAAACTAAATACTCTGATACCATTTCATATAGTCCAAGACTAAAAAGATCTCGAAAGAGATGTCTTGTCATGCAGCAAGAGTCAACACAACAGAGAACACAAAAAGTAATAGAAAGATGTAACTAAAATAAATACTCTTTATTATCAGGAAAACATCATATTTCATGCAACGTGTCAGGATGTACAAGGCCTTCCCAGTTACAACCAATACATAATATAAAAAAAATTAGATCTACATCTCGATCTGTCAAAATCAGAGCAATCCTTTCTCAACTCTATGCTACCCTCTATAAACTCAAGTCTACTCTCAATTACAATTGCAAGCAATACTTAGCCACAAATAGGTCCAACTAATAATAATTATATTTTCCAAGATAAGAAAATGATCTACAAACAGATAGGTCAAGACCCAAATCTATAAGAACAACTCCCAATGGATACAACATAGCATGCACTCACACAAGGAAGTCAACCATGAATTCAAGAACCAAGTAAACAATGCACCACACACAACTACAACCCAAGAATTTCCACCGCTAACCAAATATTTTCCAATTTGACTATTAGAATAGGTACCGAAAATTGGACCAAACCCAAAATGTGAAACATGAATCAGGTAGGGAACATAAGGATGTGCAATCTTGTATATAGGTCCATGCAAGTTCCAACAAGTAGGATCCATGACCACACACACTTGAACCTAATGATCACTAACCATGTGATAACTAATCAATAGGTAAACACAACTGAACCAATGATAGGAAGAACTCAACCAGTCATCCAAGATCAAGCCATATCTCACGATAGATGAACCCTCAAGAGATGCAATCATAGACATAGCCTTAATGAACACCAAGGAAAAAAACCTTTTCATCACTCCAGCCCAAGATCCGTACAAATCAACCAATCACAGAATGTCGGAAAACTATTAGGAACAAGAAACTGCATAGTAGTCTCAATAAAAGAATTCACCATAACTCATACATGGAAACTTTAAAAGAGTTGTGATCATAGGTAATGCCTCCAAATGACCCCATGAACACCATATCATGATTGTGACAACACAAGATCCAAATAATTCAAACAAAACAACAATCACCCAATTGGTGACCAGGAACCAAAAATAAATACAAAACTAGTAGCAAAGTCCCACCAACAAACAAACTATTTTTGGATGATGCAATATTACCAAAGACCCAAGATGCTCCCATGTCAATTATAAAGTCAATAATCTCACCTCTAGATGAGGCTAAACCTATCATGCCTTAAGCCTAACTTTAGAAGTCCACATCCCAATGAATTTAGTGATAAAAGCATTCTTCCTTAGTTTTCCTACCTTGGATGTGTGGAGTTCCTATGGGATAGAAATTATTGGAGTCTTGTCTGGGATCTTCAAACTAACATTTCCAATACGTATTCAATTTGGCTTCTTTTCTTCCCTTCTTACTTCTTCATCCACCACTAAAAGTGTCTTTTGCTCATGTGTTGATTCCCTATCAATATCTATGACTCCATTGTCTTCAATCACGACAAACTTGATTTATGTGCAAAATTTACTCTATAGTATATTGCTACCCAATTAACATTTACTTTAAGAATAGGAAGAAAAGGTGGAAACCAAGAGTTGAAATAAACTTGACATTTTAATATCAATGTCTAAGTTATATTTTATTTTGTCGAAGGAAATCAAAAATTGAAGGGGGCTCAAGAATTCATGATTTGTCTATTAGAAACCTCATGTTAGATGTTAAGTTACTATTGTCACTAGGGATTGCACCCGTGATGGCTAAGTATAAAACCTAGCAATCTCATGAAACATGGGAATACTCTCAGGATGTGGGACTGCTTCACTAAGAATAAACCTCCGGATTAAGGGCCGGCTTCCCCGTTTGTATCACCTAAACTGAACTGAACTTGAAGGGAAAGGGAGAGAGATTGCATAGAATTGAAATAACTGAAATTTAACTTAGGTGATTCACCAAACTAGATAGATCCACAAACTGAAGATAGACTCACAATGTAATCCAGCATATAACCTAAACATCACAACTCTTCCCAAATTTCATTCTTCCCTTAGAAAATAATCAGGTGCTGGTTGTAAATGAGAAGGGAAAATAGATTCCAAAACTCAAACACATATAAACGCACACAAATTGAAACTTTAAGAAAAACCAGTTCTTGTAAACATCAAAATGAACAAAATATCAAGTAAAGGATCAAATTACAATCACAATACATGACATCAAATCCATCAAATCAACTCACAAAGCTAAATAAAAAGAAGGACAATTATCATTAACTAGAATAAAAGGAGTCAAAATATCAATTTTCTTCTCCTGGAGCTACAACATTCACCTCGAGAAAATGAGCGAAGGATGAACTCACCTTCAATCACCAAAAGTGAGAGGCATATATAGAAAATCTGTAGAATCTGCATTGAAGTCCACTACTTCACCAAGAATAGAAAATTCTGCCACTAGGACCATGATCACATCACGCTGAAATTCGGATGCCCAATTCCTGAGAATCTAGGGGGATGAAAAAAGTGGGGTCCCTAAAATAGATAGTCAAAAGGAAGACCCATAACCCACTAAGTTATGTTGTAACTGATATTCTGACAGCGGTTTATAAGAACACCACATGTCAAAATCATACAATAATAGGAGCAATGACTTATAACAATAAAAACATAACCCCACTAACTAAAAATGTGGATCCTAAATATATATTTTAAGATAATCTCAACTCAATAATGAGGAGAAAATCTAAAATATTTACATTATGGTCAAATCCACATTACACATAAATGTTCTAAAAAATAATAGACCCTCCCCCCCATACATTAAACATGATTGTGATAACATCTATCACCTAAGTCAAACATGACTACTATGGAACCTAGGGCATCAAAAAATTAATATAATTACCTTCAAAAAGATAATTATATTAATATCTTTACAAAATATATCCATGCCCATGGAAAATTATTAAAAGAGGGCTAAATATTTGCTCAACCCTAAAAGGGGAGACAAAATAAAACATGCTATAATGAAACCCTCATTCGAAATGAGTACCCTCTGTGAACATAGCTTTCAATCTTGGCAACTAGCACATCTACAATCTCGATCGACAACTTTTATTCTGATTTGGGAAACAACAAAATATGAAACTGGCAATATGATTGAGGTAGGTGTTGATTTCTTTCATCATTCATTGCATTTTGATAGCACTGTGTGTTTGCTCTATGCTTGAAGTTCTATCTCTATAATTTTAAAACACAACTAGGGCACATGTATTATGTTTCTCTGTATATAGCCCGATGACCTGCGGGTAGGGCACTTGAGTTTGGATGTATCACTGTAACATGGCATCGAGCCTCCTCAACTAGGGCACAGCACGTGCGTTATGACTGTATTTACTATTCCATCAGTCTGGCACTATATACATTCTTTGCATCTACTAGTTATTGTTCTCTCTGCATTTGTTTGTATTCACAGCACTATGAATCTAGGGCACCACTGAAACTGCTTATGCCGTGAGTAATGCTGACTAGGGCACTATTCTAATTTGTTATTTCTTCCATTAATAAGGTTCTTGGGCCAGCATCATGGCACACTGGTTGCTCTGTTCATGAAAATCTATGCTTGATTGTTCTATATACCTTAGCATTGCACATGATTGCCATGCATCTGTTTATGGCTTCACTACTCATATATATTGAGTACTATTATTGCATTCAAGCTTGGCCCGAGAGCATGCTAGGGCATCATTGTATTAGTCCGTTGTTGATGTTTAATGGCTCATGAAATTGAAATGAACTACGTGCCCACTGTTATATATATAGCTCCTTATGGTGTTACCATCATTGAATTGACCAGAGAGAAAACCGCCATTACATTGTTCATTGTTGCATACCTCTGAGCCCGAGCACACATAAGGGCAATATATTTCTTATAGCCCATGAATCATATGCTTGGGCATGGCATTGTATACATTCTCATGTTGCTGGTTTTGTAATTATCATGTGACCCCGTGAGCTATGGCACCATGCTCATACACAACCGCGGGTTGGTAGAGCATCAGCTTTTGTAATTGTTGTTCTTCATTGATGCTTGTCATTGATGTTCGCTGAAGACCTGTGAACAACCTGGGCACTTTGATCTCTGTCATTTGTTGTTGTTGATATTGAGGCACATTCCTCATGGTAGCCTTTGATTGTAGCCATATGGTTTGGAAGCTCTACTTATATGCAATGCCCATTTTCCATCATTACATGCTTAGTCCATGAGCCTGGAACAGTGCATTCACTTCTTGTCTCCTCACCTTGCCATGCCTATTATGAACATTTTCCACTTGATTGGCATTGCTTCTAAAGGTTGATGCTGTATGGTGTAAAAGTGACCACACTTCTATGAATCATTACATGCAAGGAGACTCAAGAATGAGCCCTCACAAATCGATCTATAGGTCTCTATGCATGGAGTTGCAAGGGACTTTGATAAATTTGCTCTCAGCTAGAGCTACAAACTAGTGACCTTGCTAGTCAACCACACAATGAGAGATTCAAATCTAAAGACAAGGGCAAGAATGCCAATATCCCCAAGTTGAATCAAAGTATGCAAATGCAATGCAAACTAATATGAATATGCAAGACTAATCTATCAAAATGGAAGTACAATGCAACTATGAAAGGAAATAGCAATGGATTACAATCTTCCTAATTAAGCTATGTGAGACTAAACTATTGCATAAAAGGAAATTAAACTAATATGTCATGATTATGCAGCTAAACAAATAAACTATGCAACTAAATGAGATTCAATAATGAAAAGCAAGTCTTCAAAGCTTGATGTGGAATGTCTTCAATAAGCTCCAAAACCTGTAGCATAACATTAGCATAAAAGAGATGATGCAAATGAAGGAGAGAGCTCTCCTTTTATAAGAAGTGAGGTTAAATGGACCATTGAGATTAACAGGAAAAAGACTTAATCAACGGTGGAGAAAAATGGAAGCTTGATCCTTGTGCACAAATATCCTCCAATGAGAAAATAGGAGTTGACTTTTGTGTCCATATGAGACAAAAAGTGTTTTTTCCCTTTTCATAAAATAAGAATAATACTTTATTTGTGCAACTTAGAATAAGAAGAAAAGGTGGGGCTTTTTATTTAATAAAAGGAGAGTAAATATTCCTTTTAAATAAATAAAAACTTAGGATAAAATGGTTAGCCCAAGGAATAATTGAAAATGATTGAAATTAGGATTTGATCAAGAAATTGATAGTGTTGGAAAATATTGATTATTGATAAAACTCATTCAGGATTGATAAATCGAATAAATGGGGCCCAAAGTCTAGGCGACCATTTTTGGGTGCATACATTTGCCCCTCTTTGACTAATGTGTGATCGATCTAGGACCACATGCAATCAAAGAATGAAGTTGAAATGTGAGATCGATCTGGGATCACAAAACAACTCAGATATGAGGTTGATTTGGGATCATATCCGAACAAAGCATAACCAAAGGCCTTTGAACATGAGGTCGATTCAGGATCACATTCAAAGTAAGAGATAAGAATCTCAAGCTTGAGCGAAAGCTCACAAAAAGATAGATGAATCAAGAAAATCAAGAGAATCAAGGATGAGAATCCAATAGGTACTGCCCCCTCGGAATCAGAATCAAAATGAGGTAGAGGAGAACAGCAAAATGATAAAGATTTGATCAAATCATAATCACAATCAAAGATAAGGTCAATAAGATAACCATTAGGCAGTGAAACATGCCCCAGTGAGGAAGTAGAAGAATAGAAATAGAAGACAAGAAATAGAGTGAATAAAAGACTAGAAAATTTGAGAGACATGGAAGGAAGAAAAGTCCATCGAAAATTGGATTATGCCTCAAAAAGTCAGTCAACTGCTCAGAAGAAGGGGAAAATTTTGAAATGTGATTTTGAAAATCAAGATAACCTTGGATTTTGATTTCAAGTCCGAAAATGGATCTAGGACGTCGAAATTAGCTAGGGGTGCAATTTTCATGCAATTCTAAGGTGTTTTGAAAATTGGTCAAAAAGTCAAAATGCTATATAAGGGGTGAAAATGTCATTTTCAAAATCATTTGACTTTTAACTATTTTAGAATCTAGAGCTTTGAGAGATAGCGATGGCTCAACCAGTAGGAGTTCCCATCCACAGACACCAATTTGAGCACTCTCGGTTGCACAACCAGCCTCCACATTATGGTGCTCCGGTATGTATCCGAAAACTAGCCATTGTTTGGGTCATTTATAGAATTTAATGAAAATTTAGCACGTTTTGAAATTTTGAAATTTTGAAATTTTTAGTTTTTAGGTGAACTATCATGCGATACTTTAGAAGTATCGCACCCTTTGGGAAGAAACATTGTGCGATACTTCACAAGTCCCCAAAGTATCGCGTGCATATAGACACTAGTATCGCATGATAGCTGGCAAAATATCGCATGATACCGGGTGAAGTATCGCATGGCCAAAGGTGTATCACATTGATATAGAGAGAAGTATCACATGATACTTCTTCGTAAAACTTAAAATTTGGATCATTTTGAGCAAAGTAAGACATGGGTCTAGACAATAGTTGTGCTTTAAGTGTCTTGTACTAATTTTCATCGTAGTATGCACTGACATATGGCTTGGTTGAATGATTTGTAGGAGGTCTTTCTGGTGTTGATCATCAGAGCACCGAAGGTGGTGGGATTGAGATGTTTCTAGAACCTAGATGATCTAGGTGAGGACAGCATCAGAGCGATGGGATTCTGGTACCTGCTGAGGTTCCCCTACATCAGAGCTGATCATGGGCTACTGACAGCCTTGGCAGAGTGATGGCATAGTGAGCACAACACATTTTCACTTGCTGACAGGGGAGGCATCCATCACATTAGAGGATGTCTACAGGATCCTGCAGGTACCATGCCATGGCGAGCCTGTAAGTAAAATCATGTTCTGAGATATAATTGTGTAAGTGTAAATTTTTCATATGATGAAAACTAACATGATTTGTGTGTTGGCATAGGTGTATTATGACCAGGATGCCACCGAGGGGTGACGATTGATATAGGAGATGTTCCAGGATGTCAGCATTTTGGATAGGCATGTCAACTGGAAGAGGCTGATAGATGATTTTGGTAGAGACTTCCTAGTGCCATGCATTGTGGCATCATTTATCTCATAGATCCTGATGACTGATCGCAGTCAGAAGGGATTCCCTCTAGGATGGGGTAGACTACTGGTGGACTTGGTAGGCAGACCTCGGTGTATGGCATGGGGTCCTGCCATACTAGCAGAGATGTATCATGAGCTACACGAGATCATCTACAGGGATGGTCGGACATGGGCATGCGGTGCCATCCTGGTACAGGTGTGGACATGGGAGCACATTGCTATGATGCACCCTAGGGTTCAGCCGAGAGAGAGGAGATACCCATATATTTATAGATATGTAGGTTTTATATCACATGCTTGTATAGGGGATGTGACACATTACAGGCAGATTCTGGATGAGATGACCTCATTCACATGGAGTCTATACAAAGATGTTGAGCCATGGGGTGATGCAGAGGATGAGTTGAGCTACATGCTATGTACCCAGCCACTGGTAGGCCGACACTTAGAGGTTGTTGAGAGGTTCTGCATCACTCGGGTATGGTGACAGTTTGGGAGGCAGCAACGAGTCTCTACAGAGACCACTACATATGCGAGGGCCAGAGATGAGGAGGGACATGGGTGGCTACCCATGTTACACTATCGGTGGGCTATCGAGGAGATAGTTGGGATCAGGAGGGAGCCTTGGGAGTATCTCCCAGACATGGTGGATGCGAGAGCTGATGTAGCGTATAGGGAAGAGTGACGGAGGGCACCATTCCCTTGATTTACTATACTAGATGCAACACATGTTACCCCAGGAGGAGGAGATGGAGGAGATGATGAGGACAAAGGAGGCTAGGTTAGAGAGGTGGGAGAGGGATCTAGATTTGGTGGCCAGAAATGGCCATGAAGTCAGGGTTCGGGGAGTGAGGAGGTACAGAGGCCTTCTCAAGAGCAGTCACAGGTGCAGGTGGATCCAGCTACAGGGGATGGTTTTGAGAGCTAGCATTTAGACTCTTGAGGCAGAGATCCAATAGCTGAGGATGACTATAGTAGTACGAGATCAGTAGCTAGTAGATCTAAGATCAGAGAGAGATCAGTAGATGAGAGATCTCAGGGTAGAGATAGCATGCCGCGAGATGGAAGCACAGGAAGCTACACTAGAGATCTGACAGGAGATAGCCAGAGCTGCATATTATCATGAACTCTATCTCCAGGTAGTTCCAAAGCGTCAGAGAGCACCGTCCTACTCTCAGAGGGTAGGGGCATCAGACATGGTTCATGACAGGGCAGCAGCCCCACTTCCTCCACCTCCACCAGCACCACATGATGGTGCCAGTGCATCCTAGGTCTAGGGCTTAGGCTTAGATTTATGTCAGATGATGTTATTGAGACTTTTGATCTAGTTGGGATCTCATTTGTATGGTTTATATCAGTGATGACATTGTACCATGACTTTTCTTTTATTTATGAGATATACTAGATGTTTGATGTATCATATTTGATTGTCTCACATGGATGTGTATCAGTTTTCATATGTATTGTCTTGTCTTACTTCGCTCAAAATGTTTATGTATGTACTTATGTATGTTATCTCTCATAGATGTATGTTTGATTCTCATATCTTTGATATAGACTCATGTTTTTGAAAATGACATTTTTTGAAAGATAGACATGATGATATGATTAACCCCTTTTGATAACAATAACAGGTTCAAGATGAAAAAGACAAGGAGTGAAAGATGTGATCGAGAAGAAAAGGGAAGGATGAGCACAGTTGACTGACAAGTCCATGTGAGATGAAAAAGGAGAGCTCTCTCCATATGCAAAGTGCAAAACTAGACTAATCATGAACCTAGAAATGCAAGCTACTATGAAAAGTGGTTGACTTGCAAGGTCACAACACTTATAGACATCTAATTATCATCATCGAGCATTAGGTAGCACCGTAAGATCATACAATGCACACTAGCATGACTATATGGATATGAGTATGATCTTTATCAGATAAAAAAGTGGAAATCTCACCTAGGCATCAAGGACATGTAGGTCAAGATGACTAGTGCAGTGAGATTACCTAAGTTTGATATGGTGAGATTATGCTTGTATCAAGACACATGGAAAGTCAAGATAACTAGAAGCACACACTCACAAAATAGTCAAGGATAATACCTTGTCAATCCATAGTGTCAAGTAAGACCAACATAAATGCTCATGACAGTTAGGATCAATGAAATATACCCACAAGTAGATAAAGAAAGAAAACATGTTCTCATACCCTTAGTCTTCTAGCTATGCATCATCGAAAACTTTTCAAGGAGAGACCACTCATCAAAGAAATCCTCATAGACAACACACAAAGAAAAATAAAGTCAACATATCTCAATGAGTTGATTGTTTAAGTGCGTGTGTGTTGGTCATAGAGTCAAACTTTGAGTACAACATTTGCAAATGAGCAATTTTGCATCATACTAGACTGTTGGGTAAGACATCTGATAAGTGTTAAGAAACACTCGACGCAAGGGTAGTGTTGAAAAACACTATTTAGGGTGGTGTTGAAAAACACCGGTTTGTGAAATGCCCCAAGAGACAAATGCACCTAAAGGACCTATGCTAATAGGTATGCCCCCTAGACAAAGATAAAGACCAATTCTAGACCAAGTCAAATAAGGTCAAGGTATGATGGAGAAAGGTTCAGCGTTGAGGACACATGCTAAAAGACAAGGGTGCAAAGGCCTCAAGTAGCGCCTATTTCCAGGTTTTCACCACTTTGATTCTTTTTTCATTTTTTGATTTTTTTCTTTTTTTGTATTTTTGTTACCAAGGTGCCTGTTTCCAGGTTTTCACCAAGGCACTTTTTCTATTTTTTTGAATTTTTTATTTTTTATTTTTATTTTTTTGTATTTTTTTCAGGACTGTATATGTTTTTTAGGATTTTTTCAGCATCATATATGAATTTTTTTGGTATTTTTTTAGGATCAATAAAATATGTACAAAGGATGCCCCCAGACAGAAATGGGCATCAAGGATAGAACTTCTTTAGGTGAAAAATGTTGATGGGCTCAAGGAGCTGTTCTCCATCTTCATTCGACAGTAAATATGCACTTGTACCAAAAGTTGCTATAATAATGTATAGTCCAAGCCAATTAGGTTCGAACTTGCCCTTTTGTTCTCTGTTATGTTGATTCTTAGGGTCCTCTCTCAAAACAAGATCACCTATCTGAAATTTCCTAGGGTGAACCTTCTTGTTGAATGCTTTGGACATACACTTCTGATATACTTCCATGTGATCAAAGGAAGCCTTATGCTTCTCATCTAGAAGTTCTAGTTCTTGTAACCTCATGGTGTGATAATCCTCATCTGTAATCAAACCTTTGATAGAGATTCTAAGTGAAGGTATCTCTACTTTTAAAGGCAATATTGCTTTAGTGCCATAGGTAAGGGCAAATGGAGTAGCTCCTATAGGTGTACGAATGCTAGTTCTATAGGCCCATAATGCTGGATTGATTTGCAAGTGCCAATCCCTACCATTCTTGTGTACTATCCTATGAAGGATCTTAAGAATGGTTTTATTAGAGGCTTATGCCTATCCATTTCCCTGTGGAAAATAGATAGAGGACCAATGTTGTTTGATTTTAAACTTTTTGCATAAATGCTTTAGGTCCTTGTTCTTGAATTGACCTCCATTATCAATAATAATCTCAGAAGGCACTCCAAACTAGCAAATGATATGATTCAGGATAAATAGTGAGACAGGCTTGCCTGAGGCAATAGAAAGAGGGACTGCCTCTACCCATTTCATGAAATAATCAGTAGCTGTGATGATAAACTTATGCCCACTTGATGAATTGGGGTGAATTTTCCCCACAAGGTCAAAGGCCCAGCGCTGAAATGGCCAATGATAAATAGAAGGAATTAGCTCCCTACCTAGAGCATGAATCAGGTTTCCATGTTTTTGACATTTCTCACAAGACTTAGAGAAAGCTACTGCATCTATTTGCATTGTGGGCCAGTAATACCCCACCCTAAGCAACCTTCGGGCCATGGTAAGACCATTGGAATTTCCACCACAAATGCCCTCATGGATGTCTGCTAATGCTTGGTTGGATTCCTCCTTTTCCAAGAACCTAAGAAGTGTCCCATCTAAACCCCTCCTATATAAATCACCAGAGATAAGGGTGTGGTGAGAGGAATTATGGACAAGGTTTTGACATTCAGAATGGTTGAATGTGTCAGGGATGATGCCATCACAAAGATATGAATAGATAGCACCATATCGGGAAGACTCATGAGTGACCAGGGTACAAATGACATGGCTTTCAGATGAGTAAAATATGGGATGGTGTAGCTCTTCCACCAGGAATTCAAATCTCGATTCATGTTGTTCCAACTAAAGGAGTGAAGCTAATGTGGCCATAACATCTGTAGCTTTATTCTCTATCCTAGGGATCTATTGAAATGTCACAAATGTAAAGTAACGTCTCAATGATTCAACCATCTTTTTGTAAGGTACCAATTTATCATCCTTGGTTTGATACTCCTCATTGACTTGGTTGATAATTAACTGTGAATCCCCAAAGACATGTAACTCTATTATGTTCCATTCTATAGCCATTTTCAATCCATTGGTCAAAGCTTCATATTCGGCAATATTATTTGTACATGGGAATAAAAGTTTGTAAGATTTTGGAATGTTGTACCCATGTGGAGAGACAAATAATACACCAACACCTAATCCATTTTTCATGTGGGAACCATCAAAGAACATCTTCCAAGTGTGGGTAGTCATATATAATATGTGTTCATCTAGGAATTCTACCTGAATAGGTGTACTATCCTTAACTAGGAAGTCAACTAATTGGTCAGCAATAGCTTGCCCTTTTATGGCCTTTCTTTCAATGTACTCTATGTCAAATTCAGATAAAACCATCATCCACTTGGCAAGCCTACCCATGAGGGCAGCCTTACTAAGCAAGTACTTAAGAGGATCAATTTTTGCAACCAAATGTATAGTATGAGCAAGCATATAATGTCGCAAATTTTGGGAAGCAAACACTATTGCCAGACAAGGCTTTTCAATGCTATTATAATTGATCTCATAAGATACTAGAGTATGACTAATGTAGTAAATGGCCCTTTCTTTCCCAGTATCATCTAATTGAGCCAACAATGCCCCCAAGGAAGACTCTGTTGCTGAAATGTATAAAATCAATGGTTTCCTAGGAATAGGCGGCATCAAAATCGAAGGATTGGCCAAATACTATTTTATTTAATCAAGGCTCTTTTGGCAATCCTCATTCCAAGCACATGTGGCTCCCTTATGCAATGTTTTATTGAATGGTTGTGCTCTATCTGCAAGTTGTGAAATAAACCTCCTTATGGATTGGAGTCATCCCTGAAGACTTCTCATCTGACTAACATTTCTTGGAGGTGGCATATCTAATATAGCTTGGACCTTTTCAGGATCAACCTCTATTCCTTTTGCTAAAATTATGAATCCTAGGAGTTTACTTGAGGCAACTCCAAATGCACACTTTTTTGGATTCAATCTTAGCTGAAACTGTGCCATGCGATCTAGAATTACTTCCAAATCATCGAGGTGTGTATCCTATTTTCTAGATTTAGCCAAGGTATCCATCCACATAATCTTCCATGTTCTTATGCATCATATCATGAAAAATTGTGGTCATAGCTCATTGGTATGTTGCTCCTACATTCTTTAGGCCAAATGGCATGACGTTCCAACAATAGGTTCACCATGCACATGTGAAAGTTGTTTTCTCTTGATCTTCGGGAGCTATTTTTATTTGGTTATATTCAGAAAACCCATCCATTAAGGAGTATATCTCATAACCCACCATCATATCCACTATCATGTCTATGTTCGGGAGTGGAAAGTCATCCTTTGGGCATGCTTTGTTGAGGTCTCTGAAGTCTGTGCAAATGTGAATGGACCCATCATGTTTTGAAACTGGAACAATATTGGAGATCCACTCAGCATAGTCGATAGCTCTAATAAATCCTGCTCCTAAGAGCTTTTCTAATTCATCCATAACAAGGAGAGTTATGTGAGTATGCATTTTCCTCAATTTTTGTTTAATCGGTTTTATTCCTAGAGCTATAGATAGATGATGCATAATAAGATTAGTGTCAAGTCCTGGGATATTTGAATATGTCCAAGCAAAGTTGATTTTCTTCTTTTGCAAAAACTTTCTATATGCTTCTTTTTCTTCAGCTGATAGAGACTGAGCTAGGTGCACTATTTGGGGAGCCTCTTTTGTATTCACATTCACTAGTTGCATAGGCTCAATAAGAACTGATGACCTATCTTGGAAGTAACTTGGCAAGTTATTAAGTACCCCATCCTTAGGTGCCTCAAAGAGGTTTTCACCCTCGGATATGTCTTTTCTTTTTACTTTTTTTGGTTCTAACACCACCACAAAGTGGTTTTTGCCATCAGACCTTTTTTTCTTTTTTTCTTTTTCTTTTATTTTTAGACTGAGGTACTTAATATCAGGCTTTGTCATACTTGTTGTTGGTTCACTGGTGGAAGAGACTACAAGTTCAAGAGCATTCAAATAGTAGGCAATTTCATAGTCATTCTGAAAAGTGAGGAGTTTAGGCTCTTGATGTCGCTGAGACTAGTCAATTAGGTCGTAGTGAACAAGGGGTAAGTCAATGACTAGTTCAACATTGTTTATGTGGAAGGTGTTATCTCTGGTGACCATACAATAGGGATTCATCAAGTCCCCTCCTAAGATACCTGAGTCAGGATTTGTCCTACCAAATGAAGCATCGTCCACTAAGGCAATTCGAGGATTCCAATCCTCTAGTCCTACACTAAGCTCATTGGTCACATCGGGTTGAGTACTATAAGTATGGACAACATCCATGTCCAAATCAACTGTTGCATCTGAAAGTGAGTCCCATTCAAACTCATGTGAGTCTATTTCTGAATCATTATTTGGGCCTTGTGATGTAGAAGCCTCAAGATTGGGAAGAGTTTCCCCTTCTCTAACACTAGGGTGAACCCACAATAGTGGGTTACACTCTTTTGCCTAAACGGACACTGTACTCTAAATTTTGAAAAAAACTTTTAGATTCAAATGCATATTGTTGTTAAACCATTAAGAATCATAAGATGAAGTAAATTAGAGTATTTTAGGATTTTCTATGTAGATTCTAAATATATTTTTTATTTTTATTTTTGAATTGATTTGATTTGTTTTTTATTTCTCCCACAAAAATTGGTATGTTGCTAAAAATGTCATTTTCAAAGAGTTACATTGTTTTCATAGAGCATAACTTTTATTCTAAAATAGATATCAATGTGATTCTTTCAAATTTAGTTTTTTAACATCCATATGGAGGGCATGCAATTGGTTTTATGACATTATCATGATTATTTCATATTTTATTAATGTTTGAAGTTGACTAAGCCGTGATTTTGACATACCTTGGCTACATAGCTTATAATTTTTTGTGTATTTGTCCAATTTTATTTTTATTTTCTTGGATAGAAAGATAACTTCAATACCTAGGGCATAGATATTTTTTAGAATTTTTTTTCTCTCATTTACTACTTTTCCATAAGCATCAAACATAGAGGTGGAGATATAGTGAAATATCTATGTTTAGTAAAACTAAAAATACAAATTCATAATAAACTTAATATATATTAACATTATAATCATTGGAAAGAGTTTTCTCAGTAGTACCTTAATACATAGATAGGTTTTTTGAATGGATTCATTTGATTTGCCAAAAGATAAAGTTGAAGTGACTTTTTATCAGCATTTTAATAGGTGCGAAGGAGACTCCATTGTAGGTATGAATGAGGACTATAGATGTTATATCAATGATTTTTTTATCTAAGAGGCTTTGAGCTAGTCATTTCTAATCAATTCCTTCAAATGGAACCTCCTAAGGCTTAAATGACCATATTTTATTAAAAATGTTTTATTTTAGCACGAATTCGTTCCTCCGAAAAAGTGTAACCCACTATTGTGTGTTCACCCACTATTGTGTGTTCACCCACTAGCATTGTTACTATCCGTCGCAGCTAGGATAGGAGTACTGTTAGTTGTCAAATATTTTGAATCTCCCCAAAGGAGATTTGTTGAAGGCACCCAATCATCAGACATGTCTTGTTGATTAGAAAGATTAGGTGTGTAGTCTGAGTCATTGTCACTATCCATCGCAGCTGAGACAGGGACACTTTTTTGTTTCTTATTTTCAAAACCTAAGCCAACTGTTGACTTATTCCTTCATCCAAAAAGGGCATGGTTAAGAGGTTTAGCCTTAGCATCCAACCAATGACTAAGGGGACCATGTCTTGGATAACCCATATTCTTGACCAATGTATACCCTCTCCCATAAGCTCTAGGGGAAGGTGCAAAATTCTCATTATGTAGGTATTTCTCTTCTCAGTAAATCCAGTCCCTAACAGAAACCTCTTCTTTTTCGTCTTGAATTGGAACTAAGGATTCTAAAAACTTATCGAAAAATGTTATGGCTGAAGACGAGGGCTTCATTTCTTGAGAAGGTTTGCCATAAGACCTAGGGGAAATTGGCAATTTTGTGAATGAATCCAATTTGTAATCCCCCATACCAAGATCTATGGTCTTGAATTTATTCTTGCATTGTTCAAATGTAGTATCAAAAGTGTTAGCCTCCCTATTCAAAGGAATGTGAGACCCTGCTAAGATTGTGTTGATTGATAGTGTGTTGTCCCTAGGTATGCAGACTTCTATTCCATTGTAAGGGAACTTTACACACTGATGATAAGTAGATGGGACCACTTGCATCTCATGTATCCATGGTCTACCTAAAAAAATATTGTAAGCCAAAGGACCAGCATCAACAATCTGAAACAAAATATTTTTCTCTACAGGACCAATTCGAATAGGAAGAATAGCCAATCCTTTAGAACAACGTTCTGCTTCATCATAAGCCTTGATAGTTATCTTCTTCCTTGTATCAATGACTTCTTCTAAATAACCCAAGGCCTTCAATAAACTCAAAGAACAAATATTAAGCCTGGCAACCCCATCTATCAACACGTGCCTGACACAGGTCTTGTGGATCATAACCTCTATATGAAGGGCCAAATTGTGTGGGTGTCTTAATGACTTATCATCTTCTTCTGAGAATGTAAGGTAGTGAGGGCTAGCCAAGTGGTTGACCATATTTTGGAATTGATCTACATCTATATCATTAGGGACATTAGCCGCTCGTAAAGCATCCTCAAGGACACGCTTATGCCTGGGGGACAATTCCAAAAGCTCAAAAATAGATATCTGCGTTGGTGTGCATTGTAATTGATCAATAAGGTTATAGTTCAAATCAGGACCAATGGCAGATTTAGGGAGAGCACCTTTTGACACGGGCTGCTTAGATTTACTAGAGCTAGGACCTCTAATAACAATGGGAGCTTGAGACTGACTCCTAGTGACGACATTGAGGGGTTGAGACATCCTTCATGAGTGAGGACCTCTTAGGACAACAACGGGTCCTTCATCAGGCATAGGAGTCAAATCCACATCATATCCATAAGGTTCTTTCCCTCTCATCATGTTGACATTATCATCAGCAACTTCAAGCATGTTACTAACATTCTCCGCATTTGTGTAGGTGTAATTAATAGCAGCCTTGCCATTCTTATTGCTAGAATTCTCTCCTTTCTCATATTTGGGCAAGGGTTCTTTAAAAGCTTTGTGATCCGCATTAGTGGTTCAACCATCAACTTGTAATCATCCACTTTCAATAAGATCTTGGACAAGATGCTTAAGTTTAAAACACTTTTCTATATCATGTCCAATTCCATTGTGAAAGACACAAAAAGCCTTCTCATCCCACCGATGAGGCTTAGGATCTCGTATGCAATGCTTTGCAGGATCTTGGGGGTGCGCCAAATTATGAGCAATTAACATCTTGAAAATGTCTGCATAGGAGTCCCCAAGTTTGGTAAATTGCCTCTTTTCTATTTTAGGTCTCCCTTGATACTTGGGTTTATTCTCTTGTTGTGCTGAAGATGTTTGCAGCTTCATGGCTTGGACTGCATTAGAGAGATTAAGAACTCCTTCATTCTTAGGTTGAGATGAGTTAACAACTTTGTCATTGACCACTTGCTTATTCTTGTTCCAATAAGGGTTCTTTTTATCCTTATTACCATTAGTGTTGTTGTTTTGGCCATTGTTGTTATTAGTTGGTTTAGCCAAAATTCCTTGTTCTTTTAGGACATCCTCTATGCAACATGCCACTTCTACCATGGTATCAAAAGAATTAAATGGGATCTTCCTGACCTCATACCTTAGCTCTAGTATTAAATTGCTCACAATGATGTCTATTCTTTCTTCCTTAGGAATTGTCCTAGGATACTTTGAGCATAATCATCTCCATCTTTACAAGAAGGTCACAAAAGGTTCTCCTTGATTTTGTTTGAGTTTGCACAAATCAAGCATTGTGACTGACCTAGATAGATTGTAAGAAAAATGTTGAACAAATCTTTGGACAAGTTCTTTAAATGTCTTCACTGGAGGAGTAAGGTTGGTGAACCACTCCATAGCTTGACCTTTTAGACTCCTTGGGAATAATCTCATTGAATAGGAGTCTTCATGATGAAAAGCAAAACTTATTATATAAAATTGTCTAACATGGTCATGAGGATCACCAATGCCATCATATTTGTCATAAGTTGGGAACTCAACCTTCTTAGGAAATTCAATCATCACCACACTTTTGTCTATAGGGTTGGGACATATGGAGTCCAAATTAAATGTGCTCCTAGGAGCCCTCATCCTTTCTATATCCTTTTGCATTTGCATGATCACCTCATTGGTTGAAGGATTCTATTTCTTAATCTTTTGGTGGACATCAAAATTATATGGGACCTTAGCACCTTTGTTGATGAGACTTTCTAGGAATTGGTCCTTGTTTTGTTTCACATATCTTTCCACATATGCTTGAAAAGATGGTTCTTGTTCCATAGTCATAAAATCCATTTTATCAAAGTTGGCATAACTTTCTCCATGTCATGAACCATGATGTGCTCGTTGGGAGGGTTGTTTCAAAAGTCTATGAGATGACCATCTCCTATGGTGATCATATCTTGAAGTCCTTCTTCCTCTAGGACTTGGGGACCTTGAGGGCATCCTTGACCTTCTTCTAGGACTTGGTGAAGGGGTAGATGGGGGTGAGTTGGTCCCACTATTGGTACCCCTCCCATTAAATTGATTTTGGAGTTGTTGTGCATAGAGCCTATCTTCTTCTTCTTGGGCGACTCTTTTTCTTATGTCCAATAATGCACGTTCCTCTTCCTCTAGTTGTCTAAATTTCTCCTTTTGGGGGGCTTGTTCATCTAGATAGGCTTGCTTCTCCCTTTCAATGCTTTTCAATCTCGTATTTTCATATCAAGAGGTATCTTTAAGTGGAGAAGATTGTCTTGAATGCCTTATTGCATTGGCTGTGTTGATGTGATGGTCACTAGATTCATTGTTCTGGTCCTCGTGTTGTGACCCTGAATCTGAGTGAGTTTTCCTATAATGTCTCTAAGCTCCTTGATGAGCATCAAAATACCTTGTGTTATTGGGGGGTGACCCGGGTGGACTAGCATGAGAAGAACCACCATACAGTCTGGTACTCCTATGTCATTGGAAAATATCCTCAAGAGTTTGATTCATGGCTTCTCTTTATTGTCGAGTGAAAGTGTAACTCATGTTCATACTTGATGAAAGTGGTACTAAAGAGGTGCTCACTTCACTAGGATTACCTTTTGGATTAAAAAAAACCTTAGATTCACTTTTAGGAGATTGATCGAAAAGGGGTTCTTTTCCCTTGTGTTGTTGACGAGTCTTAACTGGTGGTAACTGACTAAAGACAACAGGGGGTCGCTTCCCTTGATTGACTTGGTACCTTGTTGTAACTGACATGAAAGAAAGAGATTCGTAATGATGGGTCAATCTCTCAAAGTGTCAATTCTAACCTAGGATAATTGAGATTCTCTATTGTCCAAAGAGAAGATGAAAAGATAGAAAAATAAAAGGCGTCACCAACACTATCAAAGAGGTGCTTCAAATCAAAGGGTGAATACCCTTGCACTTTTGAATCAGGAGGTTGGACTTAGCCAAAATTCAAATTGAAATTGAGATATATGAAAAATGAGTTGGACAATAGTAGGATCAGAATTCTCCAAGAGTGTAATCAACAATTCTAAAGACAAACTTCTCACTAGGAATACCTCTCTAAGTTGACAAATTATTTTCAAGGCAACCTTATAAATCAATTGAAATAATCCCTAGAAGGCTAAAATCAAAAATTTGCAGTCAAAATAGGTTTCTAACAGCAAGATCAGATATCCTACTCAAAGTTTAGGTTGTACTAAAAGAAACTTAATGACTGAAACTAAGAATACTGCTGAAAACTTCCAGGTGAAAGACTCCAGGCAGGCTGGGCGATAAACCTAGGACCAGGTGATACTTCTCACAATACCAGGTGATATACCTTGATACTACTAGGTGATAGACTTAACAACTGTTAGGCGATACAGTTCCAGGTGAACTATCATGTGATATTTCTCTCTTAAGCAGGTGATACTGATGCAGTTTTTGACCAAATGTGTGCAAAATTTCAAGTTTTTAAGGTTTGATTTCAAGTTTTCAAATCTGAGGGTGAAAATGTCTGATTTCAATCACAAATTTAATAGCAATTTGATAGGTTTGCAAATAGTAGGTGATCAAACATGTCTTCAAACACTTGAAACAAGGGCAAAAGCAACCTCACCAAGACAAACACTTGTGATATCAAAAATAAAATTGCACCCTATGGAAGCTACCAATTGTTTGTATGTTGAGAACGTTTACATTGGTATCACACAATCAAAGACAATTCAAACAATATCTACCTACAAGACAAGGCTCAATACTTACCAACTTAGCCCACAACTTGATGTCCCCTTGCCTCACACCAAGTGGTTGCCCACAAGAGATATTGGCTTTGTCGTGGAAGTGTCAAACAACACAACCAAAGGGACACATATGGTGAGTATCTTGGGGTGATCCGAGTTAGTCCACTTGGATCAATCCTTGCACTAAGAAGATAATCGGCTAAAATAGGTGGCCTCTAACCTATGGTTCTTAGTAAGGGCTTCCATTCATAACACCCCTCTTTCTCCTCATAGAGGACTCGGACCTCGCAGCCTCAAGAGTACCTTAAGCATTCTTGCTCAATGCTTTCCCCATGGTCACAATCCCATGAGCTACTCACATCAAGCGAAGACAAGTGTTATGTATACCAAGGTTTTTAGTGTTCAAGGTAGTCTTGAGATTATAGTGAGTTGGAATAGCCATTAAAAGGCTTGTCCCCACTTGGGTCATTCCCTTGATTGCTTAAGAGCAGGCCCACTAAAGGATTCTAAATCTAAACAAAGAGTCGATGATTTTTGAGGTTCAAGGTTTTTGGTTCACGTCAAGGGTGAAGAGCATACTCCCCTATCTCAAAAAATTCTCCCAAACACACCAAGCAAATTCAATTACCCCCTTGCTTCCAAAACCTTAAGATGAGTCAAGATTTTCTAGTTCACCTAAAGGTGAAGAGCATACTTCTCCTACCACCTCAAAATCTCTTCCACAAGGTATTAAGATTCCCAAAATAATTAGTAGATGCCACACTTGAAAGTAAATAAATCACAAACACTTGAAAAAAAATTATTTTTGCTTTTGATTATGCTTTTGGCAGCTGTGCAAAAACCATTAGTAGCCCTTTAGTATGAAATTTATGGAAATCTCCTTCAAGAAAAGCCCCTACAACCACAACTTGTTAGACAATTATGGTTAGGGAAATCCAAAATCTAAATGGAAATGATGCAAAAACCTGACTAATCTAGGCTAAGAAATACAAGCTAGATCTATCTAAATGCAATAAAGTAAACTAGCAAACTAAATATGATCAGATTCGGATAATAAAACTCAGATTGCAACTCTCTGTCAAATCAGGCGATATCTACTTCAGACTTCACCAAAATCACATGACATAGTTTCCTATACCTGGGCGATATACCTCAGTCTGGGCGTTACACTGCAGAACATGCGGGTGATACTTCGCGCGATGCCAGGTGACAGACCTTAATACTGGCAAGCGATTCTTCCTTTGCGCGAAGTATCACACCCATATTATAAGGTCTATCATGCGATATACTTGAGAAGTGTTGCACAATACTCTGAGATAGAAAAATAGAGAATGCAAAATATCCAAAAATTAATCCGAAAAATGATGAAAATGCAAGAAACTAAAGGAAAAAGTCTATCTACTCTGCCCCACGGTGGGCGCTAGAAATGTATGGTGTAAAAGCGACCACACTTCTATGAATCATTACATGCAAGGAGACTCAAGAATGAGCCCTCACAAATCGATCCATAGCTCTCTATGCATGGAGTTGCAAGGGACTTTGATAAATTTTCTCTCAGCTAGAGCTACAAACTAGTGACCTTGCTAGTCAACCACACAATGAGAGATTCAAATCTAAAGACAAGGGCAAGAATGCCAATATCCCCAAGTTGAATCAAAGTATGCAAATGCAATGCAAACTAATATGAATATGCAAGACTAATCTATCAAAATGAAAGTACAATGCAACTATGAAAGGAAATAGCAATGGATTACAATCTTCCTAATTAAGCTATGTGAGACTAAACTATTGCATAAAAGGAAACTAAACTAATATGTCATGATTATGCAACTAAAAAAAGGAACTATGCAACTAAATGAGATGCAACAATGAAAAGCAACTCTTGAAAGCTTGATGTGGAATGTCTTCAATATGCTCCAAATAACCTAGAAAACCTGCAGCATAACATTAGCATAAAAGAGATGATGCAAATGAAGGAGAGAGCTCTCCTTTTATAAGAAGTGAGGTGAAATGGACCATTGAGATTAAGAGGCAAAAGACTTAATCAATGGTGGAGAAAAATGGAAGCTTGATCCTTGTGCACAAATATCCTCCAATGAGAAAATAGGAGTTGACTTTTGTGTCTATATGAGACAAAAAGTGTTTTTTCTCTTTTCATAAAATAAGAATAATACTTTATTTGTGCAACTTAGAATAAGAAAAAAATGTAAGGCTTTTTATTTAATAAAAGGAGAGGAAATATTCCTTTTAAATAAATAAAAACTTAGGATAAAATGGTTAGCCCAAGGAATAATAAAAAATGATTGAAATTAGGATTTGATCAAGAAATTGATAGTGTTGAAAAATATTGATTATTGATAAAACTGATTCAGGATTGATAAATCAAATAAATGGGGCCCAATGTCTAGGCGACCATTTTTGGGTGCATACAGATGCCACCTCCACTGTATGCTTACATAGCTGAACCACAACAATGATGATATTATGCAGAATGTGCACCCTCTATGTGAAGTCTAGTGTACTATCATGTATCAAATGTTTATCACTTGGGATATTATGACTTATTGAGTCCCTTTCTATTGGCTCATAATGTGGATCTATCATATTCATATCATAGAATCATGTATAGAATGAAGACTGAAGCGCATATATGCCATAATGTTAATGCATTGAGTTTTATCTTTGAAGCATCATTTGTTGTACCTTCTCTGAACATGTGGATTGTGTAGCTTAATATGCTGATGAATGAATGCCTCATGGATCTGCCAGTGCTCTGTTTTGACCATGCTCACATTTGATTTGGCCTTATGGTTCTTTAGTGCCCCACTGATACTATACTATCCACTAAATGGTTCATCTACACATGGAGCAAACACATTAGTAAAAATAATGGCATTTATTTTATTTCCAAAGGCTCCTTGATGCACATTCCCTGAGCACAGCCCGTGCCAGAGGTGTATGACTAAGTGCACATATGCATGCTCATATATGTTGTGGCACCATTCATTGCTTAGATCCATTGGATCTAACCCCTTCTTCTTCTCTCTCTGCAGGTTCAGGATCACCGGAGCACACCAGGCACATAGAAGATCAACTCACTACCAAGTAATGTCTAGTACCCCTGCATCTATCTCCTTATATTCATGTATATTTGTACTCATTTATGCAACTCTTTCATTTTATATGCTCACGGCATGTGTGAGCTCATATGAATGTTTTATTTTTAGTTCTCTCTTTTCTGTACAACATATTTAGGATATGACATGTAATCTCAGATGCAGTTATTTATCTTTCCTTTTCATGTACTTGTAATAAATGAACACAAATCTTAATCAAGACCACATAATAATGCAAACTAGGGTATAGAGAACATCTAGTAACTAGGTTTCCAAAATGTGCAAAAATATGACAACATTCTGGCGACCTCTATGGAGTGCTTTCTTGCTAAGCAATTGACTAGCTGCCTGATAGATCCAGTGGGCAATAGAGTCCATAAGCATGTAAGTAAACCTGGCTCCCGACCAAAACAACCTCCTTCTCTCCCAAAATTGAACCAACCACCTGGCAACTACTTAGGCTTTATTGCTAAATGAAACTCAACTAATTGAAAACAACTGTGTTGAGGCACTTAGGGGAAATAGGAAACAAAACTTCTACTCTACCCTACTCTAACTAGTCAGCAAACTGGTCAAACAAATCCATTAACTGGATTGTTAAAATAACTTCCCATTCTTCTCAAAACATTGTACTTTTCACACTTAATGCCAATAGGGAGAATATGAAATACAAAAATGTACTGAACTACCTAGCATATCAACTCTTGAAACTTGTAGTCCAGACAACTCACCTCAACCAAATCATAGGTACTACCTTTCTAGGGAGACTGATAAGGCTAAATAAGCTCCTGGTCACCAGTGAGTGGACTCTTGACATCACCCTCCATTAAATCATTAAGTATAGATGCCTTGCCTACCCCCATCTGAGCTAGATATTTGATAGGACAACCCCTAGTGAGCATAAAACCAGGCCTCTCTTGTAGCTCAATACGTATCCAAGAAACCCTTTGATCAAAATTCTGCTCCTCCATGATCATCTGCCACAATACTTCTTCTGCAGTTAGAGGATTATTCTCTTCATCAGTTGGAAAATCCAATAGCTCATCCAAGCTATCACATTGCATCACGTCCTTAACCAGAATTGGCCCCTCCTCATGGTCCAAGAAGCAAGACTCTTGAGATTCATCTACCACTTTACTATAGCTAAGTTTAGATTCTACAACTAAGACACCAATGCCCTCCTGAAATAGAGACTCTTTTTCAAGCACATGCAAGCCATTATCCTTTTTAGGAACATCAACAAGAGTGGAACATAAAATATCAATTATCAAATCAAAATCATCTTGTTGTTCTAAGTTAGCTGCAGTTGTATCATCTTTCTTACCATAAACAAAGAGCTCAACTAGTAAATCTTGCACTACTTCATCTTGCTCAATATAAGAAGGCATTTCCTCAAACAAATCAGCTGGGCTCTCACCTTCTTCACTTTCTTTCTTATCCTTATCTAGCTGCTCTAATCCATCATTATGTAACAAATCTACCTGTTCCTCATGATTATCATGAAAAGGTACATCTAAGAGACAAGAATCATTCTCTTCTCGATGGCCTAAAATTTCATGACGTGTAGTGGGCTCTTTAGGAAGTGGCTTATAGGGCTTTATCTACTGGAGGACGGGCTCACTATTATATAGGAAGTCAAACATCATAGGTGTCTCATCTATAGAAGTAGAATGAAGTGGCTGGAAATCTGAGATAGGGTCATGAGTAGGCTCTAAAAAACCATGGAGGTTAGGGGCTTGCTGACTAAGATTCTGAACTGAAGGAGAAATCCTAAAGCTTGGAATTTCAATAGGAGTGCTAGTGGACTTACAAGGCAAGAAACTTGGGATTTGAACCTTGTGAGTCTCTTGTCAGGTCTGCAAAGCTTCTAGGTTCTCTTCAGCAACATGAGGCATCTCCTCCTAGATCTCCTCCCTAAAAAGAGCTGGCATCTCGTAACCCAGATACATAGTCCATGAAGGTCTCCAAGACTGCATTATGTTTGCATTTCTCTCAGATGGATTTGGTGAGATTTCTTGCATTGGGGTAGCAATGACCTCATGATTTCCTTGCCTCTGGTTATAACTCTGAGTTTTCTATCTTTGAGCCCATGCCCATGATCCTTCTTGTTGGAGAGCCTGCTCATAGGCCTATACAACAACATATTGACTGGGGGCATACTAAATATATTGATATCCTCCTGAAATATGGTAGCCTGGACTAAAAACAGGCTTAGGAGAATTTCCATATGGCAGTTGATAAGAATGCTACCAGGATGCTTAATGCTAGGTGGGAGGGTATGGTAGTGCATGCTGGAAATTTGCTGCTGGTGGGCCATTTTGATTATATATTGTAGTTTGGGAAGCCTGATGTGGAGTGAATGCCTGCACATGGGTGGCCTTTTCATGATATGGGGGGTGATAGGAAGAATATGTATTAGGCATTGACATGCTTACTCATCAAATGAGCTGGTAAAAAGATATTTCTGAAAACTTATCAGCACTTGAACTGCTCAAACCAGTAGATTTCTCTAAGAGTCGCCATGGTTCTTGGAAGAAACTACCTCTTAAAGGTTGAATACACTGAAGATCACACCAAAATCTTAGTGAATAATGGGAAACAAATTTTTTGTCCCACCGGGAGTGCCAAAAATTGTTGTCACTAGAGATTGCACCCGTGATGGCTAAGTATAAAACCTAGCAATCCCGTGAAACATGGGAATACTCTCAGGATGTGGGACAGCTTCACTGAGAATAAACCTCTGGATTAAGGGCCAACTTCCCCATTTGTATCACCTGAACTAAACTGAACTTGAAGGGAAAGGGAGAGAGATTGCATAGAATTGAAATAATTGAAATTTAACTTAGGTGATTCACCAAACTAGATAGATCCACAAACTGAAGATAGACTCACAATGTAATCTAGCATATAACCTGAACATCACAACTCTTCCCAAATCTGATTCTTCCCTTAGAAAATAATCAGGTGCTGGTTGTGAATGAGAAGGGAAAATAGATTCCAAAACTCAAACACATATAAATGCACACAGACTGAAACTTTAAGAAAAACTAGTTCTTGTAAACATCAAAATGAACAAAATATTAAGTAAAGGATCAAATTTCAATCACAATACATGACATCAAATCCATCAAATCAACTCACAAAGCTATAGAAAAAGAAGGACAATTGCCATTAACTAGAATAAAAGGAGTCAAAGTATCAATTTGCTTCTCCTTGAGCTACAACAATCACCCGAAGAAAATGAGGGAAGGAAGAACTCACCTTCAATCACCAAAAGTGAGAGGCATATATAGAAAATCTGTAGAATCTACATTGAAGTCCACTACTTCACCAAGAATAAAAAATTCTGCCACTAGGACCATGATCACATCACTCTAAAATTCGGATGCCCGATTCCTGAGAATCTAGGGGGACGGAAAAAGTGGGGTCCCTAAAATAGATAGTCAAAAGGAAGACCCATAACCCACTAAGTCATGTTGTAACTGATATTCTGACAGCGGTTTATAAGAACACCACATGTCAAAATCATACAATAATAGGAGCAATGACTTATAACAATAAAAACATAACCCCACTCACTAAAAATGTGGATCCTAAATATATATTTTAAGATAATCTCAACTCAATAATGAGGAGAAAATCTAAAATATTTACATTATGGTCAAATCCACATTACACATAAATGTTCTAAAAATAATAGCCTCCCCCCATACATTAAACATGATTGTGATAACATCTATCACCTAAGTCAAACATGACTACTATGGAACCTAGGGCATCAAAAAATTAATATAATTACCTTCAAAAAGATAATTATATTAATATCTTTACAAAATATATCCATTCCCATGGAAAATTATTAAAAGAGGGCTAAATATTTGATCAACCCTAAAAGGGGAGACAAAAGAAAACATGCTATAATGAAACCCTCATTCAAAATGAGTACCCTCTATGAACATAGCTTTCAATCTTGGCAATTGGCACATCTGTAGTCTCGATCGACAACTTCTATTCTGATTTGGGAAACAACTACATATGAAACCAGCAATATGATTGAGGTAGGTGTCGATTTCTTTCATCATTCATTGCATTTTGATAGCACTATGTGTTTTCTCTGTGCTTGAAGTTGTATCTCTATAATTTTAAAACAAAACTAGGGCACATGTATTATGTTTCTCTTTATATAGCCCGATGACCTGCAGGTAGGGCACTTGAGTTTGGATGTATCACTATAACATGGCATCAAGCCTCCTCAACTAGGGCATGGCACGTGCATTATGACTGTATTTACTATTCCATCACTCTAGCACTGTATACATTCTTTGCATTTACTGGTTATTGTTCTCTCTGCATTTGTTTGTATTCACGACACTGTGAATCTAGGGCACCACTGAAACTGCTTATGCCGTGAGTAATGCCGACTAGGGCACTATTCTAATTTGTTGTTTCTTCCATTGTTAAGGTTCTTGGGCCAACACCATGGCACACTGGTTGCTCTATCCATGAAAAATCTATGCTTGATTGTTCTATATACCTTGGCATTGCACATGATTGCCATGCATCCATTTATGGCTTCACTACTCATATATATTGAGTATTGTTATTGGATTCAAGCTTGGCCCGAGGGCATGCTAGGGCATCATTGTATTAGTCTATTGTTGATGTTTAAGGGCTCGTGAAATTGAAATGAACTACATGCCCATTGTTATATATAGCTCCCTGTGGTGCTACCACAGTTGAATTGACCTGAGAGCAAACCGGCCTTACATTGTTCGCTATTGCATACCACCAGGCCCGAGCACACATAAGGGCAATGTATTTGTTATAGCCCATGAATCAGATGCTTGGGCATGGCATTGTATACATTCTCATGTTGCTGGTTTTTTAATTATCATGTGACCTAGTGAGCTATGGCACCATGCTCATACACAACTGTAGGTTGGTAGAGCATCAACTTTTGTAATTGATGTTCTTCATTAATGCTTGCCATTGATGTTCGCTGAAGACCCGTGAACAACCTGGGCACTTTGCTCTCTATCATTTGTTGTTGTTGATATTGAGGCATAGTCCTCATGGTAGCCTTTGATTGTAGCCATATGGTTTTGAAGCTCTACATATATGCAATGCCCTTTTTCCATCATTACATGCTCAGCCTGTGAGCTTGGAATAGGGCATTCACTTCTTGTCTCCTCACCACGCCATGCCTGTTATGAACATTTTCCACTTGATTGGCATTGCTACTTAAGGTTGATGCCACCTCCACTATATGCTTACATATTTGATCCACAACAATGATGATATTATGCAGAATGTGTATCCTCTATGTGAAGTCTAGTGTACTATCATGTATCAAATGTTTATCACTTGTGATATTGTGACATATTGAGTCCCTTTCTATTGGCTCATAATGCAGATCTATCATATTCATATCATAGCATCATGTATAGAATGCAAACTGAAGCACATATATGCCATAATGTTAATGCATTGAGTTTTATCTTTGAAGCATCATTTGTTGTACCTTCTTTGAACATGTGGATTGTGTACCTTAATATGCTGATGAATGAATGTCTCCTGGATCTACCAGTGCTCTATTTTGACCATGCTCAGATTTGATTTGGCCTTATGGTTCTTTAGTGCCCCATTGATACTATACTATCCACTAAATGTTACACTGAATGCTTCATTTGCACATGGAACAAACACATTAGTAAAAATAATGGTATTTATTTTATTTCCAGAGGCTCCTTGATACACATGCCCTGACCACAGCCCGTGCCAAAGGTGTATGACTAAGTGCACATATGCATGCTCATAGATGTTGTGGCACCATTCATTGCTTAGATCCATTGGATCTAACCCCTTCTTCTTCTCTCTCTGCAGGTTCAGGATCACCGAAGCACACCAGGCACATAGAAGATCAACTCACTACCATGCAATGTCTGGTACCCCTGCATCTAGCTCCTTATATTCATGTATATTTGTACTCATTTATGCAACTCTTTCATTTTCTATGCTCATGGCATGTGTGAGCTCATATGAATGTTTTCTTTTCAGTTCTCTCTTTTCTGTACAACATATTCAGGATATGACATGTAATCTCAGATGCAGTTATTTATCTTTCCTTTTCATGTACTTGCAATAAATGAACATAAATCTTAATCAAGACCACATAATAATGCAAACTAGGGTACAGAGCACATCTAGTAACTAGGTTTCCAAAATGTGCAAAAATATGAGAACAGTTACCATGAAAATTATATTCCAATAATTCCTTTTTATGGGATCAAATATTCTAGAAAAGGTATATGGATTTTGATGATCTTGAACACATTTTCACTATGCTTAATCCCCTAAAATAATCCAACATGTAAAACTTCATTATTTAGAGTATGGCAGTGATAGTCCCCTACCCATCTTGGGTTACAAAAGATGGGGCTACAATATTATTTTGGGAAGACTCTTGAAACACTTATCCTCCATTCTCTGGTAATTTTAATCATCTCCATGCTAAATAATTTATTAAACAAATATGAGGTGCTAAGGTGAGGGATTATTTCCATATTAATGATGATTCTAATTCTTCTACATGGAGGGACTTTTTAGATGTTCCTTTCCCACAAGACTAGAAATAGGAATTAGAAGAAATTTTGAAACATGGAGTAATTCATCCTTCATCTAATCCTAATCGTCTCATTTGGAATCCAAGTAAATCCAGTTAGTAGAAAGTGAAAATAGTCCACCAATCTTTGAGAAATGCCAATATCCCAACTAGACCTAGAGCTTTTTCTTTTGGTTGGTGTGAAGGTGTCTTACCCAACACAGATGCATTCTCATTTTGGCTTTAAATGATAGCATTCTATTAGTTGCAAGGTTGGAAAAATTAGATATATCTCAAATGTTCTCATGTATTTTATGTAATCAAAGAACTGATGCTACAAATCATTTTCTATTACAATGTATGTTTGCACAATCATGTTGGGAGTGGCTTCAAGATAAATTGGGTTAGTATGGCCCTTTCCCAAATACATATGAAAGCCTCTTAGGGAAATTTCCTTTATTCTAAAAGGATTCCTTTTTTCCATGCTTATGGCATATCTCCCCTATTATTTTAGCTTGGAGTATATGATGGGAGAGAAATAAGAGAATATTTAGAAATCATAAATGCTCACTTCAAATTCTCCTTGAGAAAGATGAGCTCCATATTTCAGAGAATGTAAGAGCATACACCTCAAAGATGAAATCTCTGTGTTCAATATTCTCAAGCATTGATTCCAAAGTTTTATCCAAATGGTCCTACATTTCTTTACCTTTTCAAGGGACTTTGATTAGAAATTCCCTCTCTCAAACTGCTAGGACCAATGTAAAGTGGTACCTACCAATATTTACTGCCTTAAATTACATTTTGATTTGTCTTCCATGGGGACGTGGGGAAATCCGGTATTGGATGTGTTATCAGAGATCATAATGGTAAAACATTGTGGGCACAAGCCTCTTGCATCCCAAATTCCACAAATAATGTTGTTGAAGCTTATGCTTTGTTAATGCGTCTTTGGTTGTCCTTCGAACTCAATGTCTCATGTTTCTATACTAAAAGGGATTCTTAGATCATCATCTCAGTTGTAGTCTTCCAGAAAGTAATTAGTTGGAAGTTGCAATATATTCTTTTGGAAGTATGGAGATTGCTCTCAAAATTTTCAAACTCCAAAATTTCTCAGTGTTACAGAAAGCCAAATCATTTGGCTGATTTCGTGGTGAATTTTGCTATTGATATGGAACCCAACTTTCAAATTTTTACTGAACCTGTGGTAGCTTTGAATTACTTCCATCCCCAGAATTATTTGACAATTGTAATCTTGCATGTGTGATTTGAGTGCTCTTTTGTTCCCAACTTTATTTCTTCATCCAGAAGACCTAAAAATTTCAGTCTCAAATTCTCATGAACACAACATCAACATGTAGAGTTCCCTGATACGATCCTGACATACTTGAAAGGGCTCAAAAGGAGTTCTTATGCAGAAGTTATGTGTAGTCAAGGTTCAGTCATACAGGTGAATCTGGCGTTCAAAAAAAAGAAAAATTGATTGTCTCAAATCGAAGAAAAAATGACACCAAGTCGTCATGCTGATTCTGAAACTATATTGGGTTTCAAAAATGGACTCCGTATGTGAAAGTTACTGCCGGTCAAAGTTTCTTAGAAAATAGGTTGACCAGTGATGCCGTTAGCATGATGTGGCAAGGCTAGTGATGTGGCACCTCCTGGTTGGGTGGTAGATGGTAGACATGGCGCTGCTGAGCAGTTTGACCGAGTTAGCTCTCTGCAACCTTTCCATCCCATTCACGTGGCATATACTCAACATAAAGATCATAGCTAACTCTATCAAAAATGAATGGAAGCACAGTCTCAGGATTGATTTTATCGGTTTCTCCTCCTATCAATATTTCCTATAAAAATGCACATACCTGTCCATATTTTCTTTCAAAATGGACATACCTGAAAGTGATCAACCTGCAATTGCAATGCCTCTTCATACATCTCCCATCATGTAGAATTCTTATTTACGTCCACCACTCACTAACCAAAATAGCATTTTGTTTTGATCAAATAGTTAATTTTAATCTTCCCCAATTGTTTTGTCTTCCGGGGATTAAAAACACTTGCTATATTGGGATTTGCTTGTTCTTTTAAACTTTTATAAGTCAATTTCTTTGAAACTTATGGGTGCAAAAAAAAAAATTTAAAAACATTAAATATTAAATATATTGTCCGTAGGTCTATATGTGGGTCTTTGTGTTTGGTGAAATTCAGTGGTTTTATTAAGCGCAATCTTTTGACATTATAACAGATGAGATAAACTATTTTGGAATTTTATTCAAAAAGTTAAATGTTTACCAATATTTTTATAACCATTGAAGGAAGCCTTTAAGCTTAATTATTATTTTTTAATTTAATTAAATTATTTAAGTACTATAATATGTATGAGAAACTAATTTATAATATCAGTAAAACCAACATATTCTTTTGTAATAGTATAATTAATATACTTTGTAATTTTTTAATTAAATTTGAATTTCTTTTGAGGAGAATATTTTGAAACATAATTTTTTTAATAATGAATCATTTTGTTTAAAATTATGTTAATATATATAATTTTAATAATGGGCTAATGTATGCATTCATTAAGAAAAAATCTATAGACTAATTTATTGAATTACTCATATACTACCATGAGTATGGGAAATCAATACATGTTACAAATTAAATTTGTAAAAGACTGTTAAAAATGTTAAAACAATTTATCAGTTAAAATTATATACTTATGTTATTTTCTAGTTGATTTCAGATGTATTTTAGGAAGGGTGTGTTCATATATACATATATTGACAATGATTTAATTTTTCTTAATATCGGTTTTGTTTTTATTGAGTCTACTTATCTATTGCACACATTCCTATGCACTTGTCCCTTATTCATCTTTTTATTAACACTTTTTATATGTATTTGCCTTATTCATACATTTATTATAAACATACATGTAAATACTTCCATATACCATATTCTTGCCTTGATTTACCTTATTTTATATATAAGATCATTTTAGAATTCATGTGATGAAATTTACAACCATGAATTTGATCCTTTCAAAATTAAAAAGTTTTATAAGTTTTATGTTCAAATTTAATCATATCTTGCCCATACTCTTCTTTGTTACTAACAAAAGCCCCTATATAAGCTATCACCTGGAACTATGACATTATATTGCTAGGTAGTTGTAGATGCATGTCTAGTCGGGGGTGGTTGCTTCACCAATCACCTCATTGCACGAATAACAAAGGCAACAGAAGAGGCAACAAGAGCAGATATTCCAAGGAGACTATATCCACCATATGATTCCATTGATAAATGCTGCTGAGTCTTGCAGAAGAAAGTGAAATTCTCAGAGTTAGAGGGATCATCGTAATCTCCAAACGCATGATTACACAACTTCTTCGCCTGTGAAATTGCCTCTTCTGGGGAATGTGAAGGCGTAGTCGTGCTGGCTCCTTTCTTGCCATAAACTCCGTATTCGTACCGATAGATATCTCCTCCCAGCCGAAAGCAATCTAAGCATGTTTGCACTACCCCGCATCCACACTCAAAGCCGCATTCGTTGCATGGAAAAATATCTTTACCGAATGTGCTTCCATGAGAATTTTTGCGTTGTAAAGTAAAATGTATCACTCGATTCTTCGCAACATAAAGACCTGAATATCAATCATATACACAGATGATTTCTGTATGTATATAATAAGAAAAAAAACCTTATGTTTCAAAATGGACTATTAATTAAACAGTGTATTTTAAGTTTGGGTCTATTTAAGTGATTCATATGAAATGACACTAAGTAGTCTAGTAATTTGGATAGAATACTTCACCAAATCAAACTTCATCTACGAATGATTTTTATAATGATAAATAAATAAAAATATGGTTCATTGTAAAATCTTATAAAAATAATTCAAAGCGAGTGTACCGTGGTGATCGTGGTCATGGCCGCTCCCGCTCTTGTAAGTGAAAATATGATCTCCAGGTACGATTTTACTTCTCCTCAGCTTCTCTACTTCAACTAGTGGGGCGTCCTTCTGCTGTGTCAATTTTATTTTTTTTAAATTAAAAAAAAGCCTTTGCTTAATCACTAGGTTGAGAAACTTATTTTAAAAAAAAATTAAAATAACTTTGGAATGCAAATAGGTTTTTGAAATTATCTAGTGAATTTTTTTCCTTAAAAGAATCATTGTGTGTGATTTAAAAAGTCCATATAAAAATTTATACAATGTAATTCCAAAAGCTTATTTGCATTACAATCTATAAACTATAGAAAAATAATATCAAAAACTTTGTATTCACACATCCAATTTTTTCAGAAAATATGCTGATTCATAATCCTATGATTCAAATTTTATTATTATTCAAGGAAATTTGGCATTTACAATTAATGATGTTTCCTCTAATAATGAATAGTAGTAAGTGTATTTATATAATTTCATCTTAAACTAGCACATATGTATTCTCCTCTTAATGTCAAAAGTATTTTGATTGTAATGAAAGATTTATGTAGAAGAAATATCCCATTAAGAAGTTTTCTCTTTCTCAAATTAGATTGTTAGGTAAGCAATTTTAAAATTATAACTCAAAATTGGGTGTATGCTATCTATTCCAGCTTTCTTGTTTCTTAACTGGTTACTCTATTTAGTTTTTTCTACAACTGTTTTTGGTTTTGGTTGTTCCACTCTTTTCATTTATGATCCTTAAGGATTTGAACTCTTAGCATTTATATTAATAAAAAAACATATATTTATGAATTAATTTTATTCATGCGTGTCAACTAATTCATATCTCATTCTCATTTTCTTTATTTCTAAATCCATTTCAATGATCCTATTGTTGACCCCATAATTACTATCACAAACTTTCAAAATTAAAAAGTTTTATAGTTCAATTTAATTGATTCTTGCTTGTCAGTTTCTTAAGACTAACAAATGCAAAGTTATACAATTTGTTGTTATGTTATTGTACATCTAAAAACATTCAATTCATTTACTTTTAAAATGTCCTAATCATCAAATAATCATTTGTATTAAAATACATTAATTAAAACAAAAATAAATAAAAAAATCTAAGACTACATAACTTAATATACTTTAAATAATTTTATTCACTTTCGTATAAATAAAAAAATAAGCTTCCAAAATATTTCTAAATATTACTGCCCTTCAAATTAGTATGAACGACCACGAAAAATGAAAATAGAAAAACAAATGTCTCAATCTAAAGAGCAAATTCAGACCACCAAACGCAACTATAGATAGAATACAAGCCTTAAGAGATTCATCAATCAACAACAGGAGGTGCAACAGTTTTTTTACCTGCCCGGTTGGTAAATACTTTCCCGTCTTGCAGTAAATAGCAAAGTTCTCACAGTTAGCTGGATGCTTGTAACCTCCAGTCCGAAGCAGCAGTGTTGCCCTACGAATTACGACGTCTGGGGAAGATGACGTGGCAGTTGTGGTGATTCCTCTCTTTCCAGAAACTCCGTATTCATATCGATAGATTTCTCCTCGCAGCAGAAAGCAATCTAAGCAGCTCACAACTACTTTTGTTCCGGGATACGAGAAGTTGCATTTATCGCAACGACGCAATGGGTCGCCGACTGTGAATTTGGACGATGTTTGTTGAAAGGAAAAATGTATCACTCGATCATTCCCAACATAAATGCCTGTATGCCAATTTCCCCAAAACAATTAAAACGAAAAGTGGCATGAAACAGAATTCAATTAATATCTACCTTCATGCAGCACACAAATAGTTTCTATCTATAACATTACCTTCACAACGTAGATTATTTCTAATCAATACATGTTATTATTAAAAGTGTGATCTGAAATGAGCCACTTAAATAAAATCAATCAAAATTCATAACGAGCATAAGTACGTACCATGGTGAGTGTGGCCATGGGAGATCTCCGGAGTGTAAATATGATCTCCAGCTTCGATTTCACGTCTGCTCAGAGCAGCCATTTTCAAGTGCTTGCATGTCCCTTTACCGTGTAAGATGGAAGGAATATATAAAGGAAAGAAAAAGTCCTTTGCTTAGCTATTAAGTTAAGATACTGTTTCGAATAAAGTAAAAAAGAAAATTAGTTCTGAAATATGCTTTCATATTATATGAAAGGAATTTGAATATTGGTCTGTCGCTTTATTGCTTTATTGAATAAGATGCAAGGATTTTATAATGAAAAGAAAGGGAATTTGAATATTGGCATGCAGTTTTATTGAGTAAGATGCAAGGATTATATAATGAAAAGAAAAAGTCATTTTCTTAGCTAATACACTGTTTCAAATAAATTAGAAAGAAAATTAGTTGGGAAAATATGCTTCTATATTATATGAAGGAAATTTGAGTATGGGCATTTATAACTTTTGTTTGTTAATTACCCGAATAAAGATATTATATTTACCATGTTGATAGACATTTTAATATTGCTATCATGACTGAACTAGATTCTATTACTTTTTAAAGTCTCCAGACTATTAATTTAAATTATTTTTAGAAATTATTGTTTAAAAGAATTTCCTATATATTAATTCACCTCCATATCATGATTTTTTTTTTGCATGCTGTTAAGAGGCGGACAATTCACGTCAGTCGTTACAGATTTCCTCTTTAGATTTTCAACATTTATTCTATCATTCTTTTTATATGGGAATGCTTCTGGAATAATACTCTTTTATTAATGGCATCATGCTTTGTTCCGTACATCGAATTTATACTTCACTCTACATCAAATTTATGCTATTTTATGTACATCAATTGAATTCTTGTGAATTGATTCCTTTGTTACAGGTTTCCTCAGATTTTCAACATTTTTTCCCACCGCCGGCCTTTGCCGGGTGCTTTGTTCTTTATATCGAACTCGTTTTGATTTAATTCTTTTGTTCCTGTTTTGTCACCTCATTCTATTACCATCAAATTTACGCTTCTTGTTTCTGGGTTAATGCTTTTCATATTTTTATGGCCTTTTTGTTTTAAAACTCCAACAGATCCATAGGAGTTACCAAACTAGAAAATTCCCATTCGCATAAAGATGGTATAAATTTCATTTAAGATCATTTTTTTTAAGCGCAATGTTTTGAATGGATGAGATGCCCCTTGTTTATATAAAGTAGCTAAACTATTTTGAAATTTTATTCAAAAAGTCAAATGTTTACCAATATTTTTATTGCCATTGAAGGAAGCCTTTAAGCTTACTTATTATTTTGAAATTTAATAACTTATTTAAGTATTATATTATGTATGAGAAACTAATTTATAATATTAGTATAACAAAAAAAAATTTTAAAGTATAATTAATATGTTTTGTTATTTTTTATTTAAATTTGATTTTTTTTAAGTAGAATATTTTGATACATAGACATTTAAATAATGAGTTCATTTGTTTAAAATTCTGTTAATATATATAATTTTAATAATGAATTAATGTATGCATTTTTAATTAAGAAAAATTTCTAGACTAATTTATTGAATTATTCATGGTAGTTCATATACTACCATGAGTATGGGAAATCAATACATGTTACAAATTAAATTTGTAAAAGAAAGTCAAAAAATGGTAAAATAATTTATCAGTTAAAATTATATACGTATGTTATTTTCTATTTGATTTTAGAAGTATTTTGAGGAAGGTGTGTTCATATATACATATATTGACACTAATTTAATTTTTCTTAATATTGGTTCTGTTCTTATTGAACCTACTTATCCATTGACACATTCCTATGCACTTGTCCGTCATCCATCTTTATATTAACACTTTTTATATGTATTTTCCTTACTCATACATTCAATATAAACATACATGCAAATACTTCCATATACCATATTCTTGTGTTGATTTACCTCATTTTATGTCTAAGATGATTTTAGAATTCACCTGATGGAATTTACAACCATGGACTTGATCCTTTCAAAATTTAAAAGTTTTATGTTCAAATTTAATCACATCTTGCCCATACTCTTCTTTGTTACTAACAAAAGCCCCTATATAAGCTATCACTTGGAACTATGACATTATATTGCTAGGTAGTTGTAGATGCATATCTAGCTGGGGGTGGTTGCTTCACCAATCACCTCATTGCATGAATAACAAAGGCAATAGAAGAGGCAACAAGAGCAGATATTCCAAGGAGACTATATCCACCATATGATTACATTGATAAATGATGTTGAGTTTTGCAGAAGAAAGTGAAATTCTCACAGTTAGAGGGATCATCGTAATCTCCAAACACATGATTACACAACTTCTTCGCCCATGAAATTGCCTCTTCTGGGGAATGTGAAGGCATAGTCGTGCTGGCTCCTTTCTTGCCATAAACTCTGTACTCGTATCGATAGATATCTCTGCCCAGCCGAAAGCAATCTAAGCATGTTTTCACTACCCCGCATCCACACTCAAAGCCACATTCGTTGCATGGAAAAATATATTTACCGAATATGCTTCCATGAGAATTTTTGCATTGTAAAGTAAAATGTATCACTTGATTCTCCGCAACATAAAGACATGAATATCAATCATATACACAGATGATTTCTGTATGTACATAATAAGAAAAAAAAACCTTATTTTTCAAAATGGACTATTAATTAAATAGTGAATTTTAAGTTTGGGTTTGCCTAAGTGATTCATATGAAATGAAATGACACTAAGTAGTTGAGTAATTTGGATAGAATACTTCACCAAATCAAATTTCATCTACCACTGATTTTTATAATGATTAATAAATAAAAATATGGTTCATTCTAAAATCTTATAAAAATAATTCAAAGCCAACGTACCGTGGTGATCGTAGTCATGGCCACTCCAACTCTTGTAACTGAAAATATGATCTCCAAGTATGATTTCACTTCTCCTCAACTTCTCTACTTCAACTAGTGGGGCGTCCTTCTGCTTGCTGGCAGAGGTAGAGGAGTAAGAGAAACAGAGCATTCAACAGAGAATAAACATAGCAGACTTCTATATATTTGCATATATCAAACCATAACATAAAGAAGATATATCAATATTGCTGAGCTCTGTTCTGCAGCACCATTCATAAGAGATATCTAAAATTAAAAGAGTTGTTCAAAAAATACATCGAATGTGCCAAAAAAAAAAGGGAAACCTAAAATAATAAATATAGAGTAAATGTTGACTGAACAGCCAGTAGTATAAAGTTTACGGCAAGGATATGCAATTAAAACTAAATCAAAATAAATCTTATGCAATGTCCAACAAAGATGGATAAGCTGGAGGAAGAGACATGGCACGTGAGAGTCGGATGGAGGAAAAAATATAGAGGCTGAAAGTAGTTGGGAATAAATTCCAACACTCCCGCTTAATCATAACTACTGCCATCTATAATGCCTAAACAATCTCTTTGAAAGACAAAACTTTCCTTTCCTAATGCCTTGGTAAAGATATCCACACATTGATCTTCAGACCTACAAAATTCCAAAAAGATTTCTCCATTGTTGATTAGTTCTCTAATAAAATGATATCTTGTATCTATATGTTTTCTCCTCTTGTGAAAAAATGGATTCTTGGACAATGCTATGGCTGAGTTGTTGTCACAATAGATCTTAGTTGCATCTTCTTGTTCATATTTCAACACTTTCAACACTCTTCTCATCCATACAGCTTGACATGATGCCTCTGTTGCTGCTACATACTCTGCTTCAGCAGATGAAAGTGTGACTATTGGTTGTTTCTTTGAAGCCCATGATACTACACCCATGCCAAAATGAAAAACATATCCGGATGTACTCTTTCTATCATCAATACTTCTAGCACAATCACTATCAGTATATCCTATGAGCTTGAAATCATTTGAAGTTGAATATTGAATACCATAATTCCTTGTTCCACTCACATACCTTAAAAAAATTTTCCCTACTTTCCAATGTGATTCTTTTGGAGTCTCCATGAACCTTGAAATCAAACTTACACAAAACATTATGTCTGGCCTTGTGGCAATTAAATACATAAGGCTGCCAACAAGTTTTTTATATAAAGTTGGATTAATGTTTGCTCCATCATCATCCTTGCTTAGTTTCAGACCTGTGACAATTGGTGTTGGTGCTGATTTGCAATTTAGCATATTGAACCTTTTCAAAATATCACTTGCATATTTTGCTTGAGAAATGAATATTACTTTTTGATTTTGATTGACCTCAATGCCTAAGAAGTATTTTATGAGTCCCAAATCAGTCATTTCAAATTCTTTTTTCATAGCTTCTTTAAATAAGTCAATTGATAAGTCACCCGTGAATCTCAAATCATCAACATATAAACATACAATTAGAATTTGACATTTTTCATCCATCTTTATGTATAATGTAGGCTCACTGCTGTACCTATCAAAACCATTTTGTAAAATATATGAATCAATTCTATTGTACCAAGCTCTTGGAGCTTGCTTGAGACCATACAATGCCTTTTTCAGTTTGTAGACTTTGTCTTCTTGACCCAAAATGTCATATCTGGGTTGTTGTTCCACATATACTTCTTCCTCAAGATAACCATTCAAGAATGCTGATTTTACATCCATTTGATAAACGAGCCATTTGTTTTGAGCTGCTATAGCAAGTGTCATTCTTATGGTGTCTAATCAAGCTATGAGAGAAAATGTCTCATTGTAATCAATTCCATGTTGTTGTGAATAACCTTTAGCAACTAGCCTTGCCTTATGTTTTTGCACATCACCATTTGCATTCAACTTAGTTTTGTAAACCCACTTTACTCCTATGACATCTTTTCCTTTTGGAAGACTCACTAACTCCCATGTTTGATTCTTTTCAATTGCATCAATTTCTTCATCCATTGCATTTTCCCATTTTTCATCTTTAATTGCATCTTCAAAATGAATTGGGTCATCTACTTGTGAATATAAAGCATATAGAGAAATTGAATCAGCATTATTCTCACCTTCATTTTGCTCATAAATGTCTCTAATACTTCTGATTTTTTGTCTCCTCAAGCTTGCCAATGTAGGATTTGACATGTCACTTGATGTAGAACCGGTTGAGTGTGGACTTGATGGACCAGCACCTTGATGGTTGCTTGTAAATGGTGTTTGTTGTCCACTTGTGGGAGTATTTGATTGTATGTGTGAGGCTAGCCTTACACTTGATGATGGTGTCACTTGTGGACCACTTTGTTGAGCTTGAATGGGTGTGGAAGGAGTCACATTTGAAGGAGTATTTGCTGGTATAAAAACTTCATTTTCCTCTTGTGGTATGCTTGCTGTTATGTTGACTATTTTTTCTACACTTCCATCCCATGCTTCTTCTTCTATGAACTGGACATCTTTGCTGATTATAACCTTCTTTGTTATTAGATTATACAATTTGTAAGCCTTTGATTCATCACTATATCCAACAAATATGCATTTTTCTCCCTTGTTGTCCAATTTCCTTCTGAATTCATCTGGCACATGTGCATATGCCACACATCCAAAAATTCTCATATGAGAAACACTATGTTTTCTTCCACTCCATGCTTCTTCCAGGATCACATTCTTGACACTTTTTGTTGAACATCTATTTATTATATAAGTTGCACATGAAACAGCTTTAGCACAATATTCATTTGAAAAATGCTTTGCTTTTAACATGCTTCTAGCATTTTCCATGATTGTTCTATTTTTCCTTTCAGCTATCCCATTTTGTTGAGGTGTGTATCTAGTTGTGAATTGCTTGTGAATTCCATGGTCTTTGCAAAATCTTATAAAATCATTTGAGATGTATTCACCACCTCTATTCGTTCTCAATACTTTGATGTAATGACCACTCTATTGTTTAGCAAGAGCTTTAAATTGACAAAAATATTAAAACACTTCACTTTTATGCTTTAGAAAGTAAACCCATGTTTTCCTTGAATAACCATCAATAAATGTCAAAAAATAAAATCTTCCACCAATTGAAGGTGTTTGCACTGACCCACACAAATCTGAATGAACAATTTCTAAATGTGCTTTTTCCCTCATTGACTTACTGGCTGGAAATGATTCTCTATGTTGCTTTCCCAAGATGCACCCTTCACATACTCTTTCCGATTTTTCTATTAAAGGCAATCCTTTCACCATGTTTTTCCTATGAAGTAAATTTAGGCCTCCAAAGTTTAAATGCCCAAATCTTAGATGCCAAAGCCAATTTTCATCTTTTATTTCTATTTGAAATATAGTTTGAGTGACATCAGCAAGTTCTCTTTTACCCTCTTGTGTATTCACTGTGGTGTATGCTTGAGGAAAATCCACATTCAAATCTGGTTTAATCTTTAAAGGAAACATTCTATTGTTTGTCATTTGAATCTTGGCTATGAGCTGATTGCTTGGAAATTTATCTAAAATTGTGCACTCTCCATTTTGGAAAGATACTCTAAACCCCTTTTGAACAAGCTAGCCAATACTCATCAAATTATGTTTTAAACTAGGAACAAAATAAACATCAGATATATATTTCTTCTCCCCCGCGACATCAGATTTTATATTTTCATCCAAGCTTGAATACATTTCTAAATTCCCTGTCATATGGTTGCTACAGCCTGAGTCTAAAAACCATATATCTTTTTCATTTTCTTGTGCTACATTGCAAGCCAAAAACATTGTATTTTGTTCTAATTTTTGGTTTTGATTTTCTTTTGTAAAATTTGCATTGTGTTTGTTAAAATCATATTGCTTCTTCCTACATTCATTTGAATAATGCCCATACTTTTTGCAATAGTGACATTGGATTTGAGACTTGTCATACCTTTGGCCTTAAAGCTGAATTTGAGTCTCATTGTGATTTGGGTATTGTCTGCTACCTCTTCCACTTGAGCTTGATGGGCTGCTTCTTCCACCTCTTTACGAATTTCTTCCTCTACCTCAAAATTGATCTTCCTCTACCTCTTCCATGGCTGATTGTGGCTTGTGTCTTGAATGCATGCTCCAATGATGGACTTGTTGACCTACTAAGCCTATGCTCATGAGAAATGAGAGATGCATTAATTTCATCAACTGAAAATTGTGAGAGATTCTTTGTCTCCTCTATGGCCACTACTATGGATTCAAACCTTGCAGGTAAACTCCTCAAAATCTTTTCAACAATTCTTCTATCATCTAGTGTCTCACCATGAGATCTAATTTGATTGACTAAACCCATCACTTGTGTGAAGAAAGAGTCTATTGAGTCTGATTCCTTCATGAAAATTGTTTCAAAATCTCTTCTTAGCATTTGTAGCTTTGCTGTTTTCACCTCTGTCATTCCTTGGTATATTGTTTGGAGTATATACCATGCTTGCTTTGACTTAGTTGCTACTGCAATCTTTGGAAAAATACTCTCATGCACAATCTATGGAAGAATAGAGCTTTTGAATCCTTTTTCCTATTATCTCTCAATGTATCCTTCTCTGCTTGAGTTAGAGCATTGTATGTTGCTACATCTACTAGTTCTAGGTAACCATTCTCCACTATATCCCAAATATCTTGAGAACAAAATAGTGCCTTCATTGTTATGGACCAATAATCATAACTTTTCTCTTTGAACTATGGGATTTGAGGATTTTTTAAACTTGTGCTTGCCATTGTAATAGTTGTTGAATACCTTTGCCTTTGCTGAAACTCTTAGCTGCTGCTAAATCTTTTCTTCAACAAATTCTTTTTGAGAAACCTTAGGCTCTGATACCACTTGCTGGCAGAGGCAGAGGAGTAAGAGAAACAGAGCATTCAATAGAGAATAAACACAATAGACTTCTATATATTTGCATATATCAAAACATAACATACAGAAGATATATCAATATTGCAGAGCTCTTTTCTGCAACACCATTCATAAGAGATATCTATAATTAAAAGATCTATTCAAAAAATACATCGAATGTGCCCAAAAAAAATAGGGAAACCAAAAATAATAAATATAGTGTAAATGTTGAGTGAACAACCAACAGTATAAAGTTTATGGAAAGGATCACTTCTTTTTTTTTAAATAAAAAAAAATCCTTTTGTTTAATCACTAGATTAAGAAACTATTTTTAAAAAAATTTAAAAGAACTTTTTATTGCAAATAGGTTTTTGAAATTATCTAGTGAATTTTTTTCCATAAAGAATCATTGTGTGATTTAAAAAGTCTATATAAAAATTTATAAACTATAATTCCAAAAGTCTATTTGCATTACAATCTATAAACTATAGAAAAATAATACCAAAAACTTTGTATTCACACATCCAATTTGTTTATAAAATATGCTGGTACATAATCTTATGGTTCAAATTTTATTATTGTTCAAGAAAATTTGGCATTTGCAATTAATGATGTTTCGTCTAATAATGAATAGTAGTGTGTGTATTTATATAATTTCATCTTATATTAGCACATATTTATTCTCTTCTTAATGTCAAGAGTATTTTGATTGTAATGATAGATCTATGTAGAAGAAATATCCCATTAAGAAGTTTTCTCTTTCCCAAATTAGATTGTCAGGCAAGCAATTTTAAAATTCTAACTCAAAATTGGATGTATCCTATCTATTCCAGCTTTCTTGTTTCTTAACTGGTTACTTTATTTAGTTTTTTCTACAACTATTTTTTGTTTTGGTTGTTCCACTCTTTTTATTTATGATCCTTTAGGATTTGAACTCTTCGCATCTATATTAATAAAACACGTATCTTTATAAATTAATTTTATTCATGCGTGTCAACTAATTACACTGAGAGACATAACTACTGTAGTGGCATCCAACCCCCTTATAGAGATCATCTATAAAAAATGGTGTAATTTTAAATAAACAGTTCCTATTCCACTGCGAGTTTGACAATTGAAAACTATTCCTATTCATATTCCTTTGCCAGTGTGAACTTTTTCATATTCCTTTGCCAGCGTGAACCAATTCATATTCTTTTGCCAGCTTATGGGCCAGGCTTAAAATGGAAACAGCAAAAGCGATAAAAATACAAATATAGAAATGCATAATGGAGGAGGTGAAAGGATTGTGAGGAATTTTTTTTTGGTGTTTGGGTCAATGAGGTGGGTTCCGAGACTGGATATGCACCTATAATTGGATCTTCCAAGATAAAGATTAAGGAAGCCTTCGAGCTTAAACCCATTGCTGATATGTTCCAAGAGCAGCGGCCTCTTCATCTGGGGTGAATTCATATACTTTTACATGAAACCCATGGCTGCTACACTGCTTATGGTAGATGTAAATTTATCGAATATTTTAGTCTGCCCACTCCTTTGCTTTTTTGTTATTACGATGAAAAATAATTATTGTACTAATGGATTTTGAAAAAACATATGACGCCCGATCTTTAAAATTCTATTTAGAACCACAATTTTTAGTTTTGAAAAAGTAATGAATATATGATCTTTACCGTGGCATTTTTTTCTGTGGTATATATTATATTTAGTCAAAGAAATAGGTATGTAGAGAATAATAAATTGGGAAATAAATTTAGAGCTATATTGCATTAGTTTTTAAAACTACGATCCACCTCTATCTCCTGAACCTTCTCCCCAACCTCAAATCATTCCTCTTGCCCCACTGAACTACAAATCAATGTTAGGGAAGAACTTTGAACTAGTAATAAAGCTCTCACAATGGAAAAACCATGGCTTTATGGGTCCACCAGGAACTGCAGTGTTGGGAAATGAGTCTTCATGAGCGGGCAAAGTGTGTTCATTTTCTGGGAGTGAATTAGGTTTTGTGCACAATGCACAATTTATTGTAGCTTCTTAGGATGATTAAAACAAGGGCTGCCAGCAGTTGGAGTCCCTACCTACAATGGGGGAGCAGGAGAAATTGTGGACCATTGATTTGCAAAGTACAATTATTTATCAGAAGCAATAATCTATCAAACAAAGGCTTAATAATAATCACAACATAATTTTCTTAATCAAAAGATCATCCTACCACCATCTATCATGTCTCAAGCTTCAGTTATCATGAATTCTGGACTGAAACATTGAATAATTTATGATTCGTATAAATATTATTAGTGTGAATATAAAAGGATCAGAAACATTTTGTGTTAAAAGATATTTAATTAATCATTAAATTAATCTCTATTAACCATCATCATGATTACTACTTAGCATAGTTTTGATAGAAAGTGTTTCTCAATATATGATTGATTTAGGAAAAACCATGTAACATGCAATTAATTGTAAAATTCTACATCAATATTTCATAGAAACTCACCCTATAAAAATGTTGTTTTTATTAAATTCTAATTTGTTGGTGGTGAACAACAAATAATATCAAGAAGAAAGCAAATAAACCACATAAACATAGGTATAACGTAGGGAAGCTTCATTAGTTTACTTGCAAATTTGAGATTTGGTGTATCTTTTCCTTCCAATACAAAATGATATCCAAACTGGATCTCACAACAAATTCCCTAGAAATGTTTTACAATCCATTCTAGACTATGCTCTCTTATCAGAGCATTCAAATGTAGCAGTCTACACTAAATCTCAAAATAAAAATTTCTCTAATCACTCGACCCTATCTATATCCAATAGACTCATTGACACGTAGAAATAGATTCAGTTGATCGATGGGTTACTCTTCGTATACTGATCTTGCCAGCAACAACATTGTTTATAAAAACTTCCTTTTCGTGATTCAACCAGAAGAAATCAATGAAAAAGTAAGCAATTTTAATAGATGTGGATGAAGACTTTGTCGACAGGGATTCTTACATCTATGCCAGATTTAAGATTGTAGTGATTAGCAAGATAGCAGAAATAATTATGTTGGTGGTTAATGGTAGTTGGTGGCTCTAGAGAGTGGAGATTGAGTAAGACATGTTGGAAATTAATCCCAACTACCCTAATGTTTTCCATTGACTTCGCACCTACCATAGGCCTTCCCTCAATGCTTGTCGCATGATCGCAAGGCCTCCTTTCCACTCTTGTGATCATGCGACAACACCTTTTGCTGGGCACTTTAATTTTTGTTTTTTATTGCATAAACTCCAGGCTAATGCTTTATATGTGCGAACATGCGATCACTTAAACTGCATGGGCTCCCTCTTTTTCTCTTGTCGCATGATTGCATAGCCATTATTTTATTCATGCAATCATGCGACCAGCCTCTCTTTTTGCTCCGCCAACTACTGCATTTAATATGGTTTTTATTTTATTATTTTTCTCTGACTTTCTTTCAATCAAATTTAATTTAGGCTTTTCTAGAGTTTTTTGGATATTAGCGGGAATGTTCTTCTTAGTTTGTGCACTAGAAAATATACTTTGTCTCTACAAAAAAATATGACAGTGTGAGCTTTTTTCGTAGCTCTGTAAACCAAAAAACTAGGCATTAATATAAAGTTTTATTTTAATGTGAAAAGGATCTCAATTGGGTTTCATATTTGCAGCTGTGTGTGATGTGTAATTTTTCCTGTTCCTCTGCCTCCATCAAATTGGTATCAGAGCTTAAGGTTGTTTAGCAGAGCTGAAGGTTGTTGATCAGACCTGAAGGTTAAATCAAAGACAGATTTAAGAGTTGAAGATTGGTGAGTTGAAGAATTCAAAAGTTTTTTAAGGAGATAAAGTTTTACTTTTAAAATTTACAGGCAACAATGGCAAGCACAAGCTTGACAAATCCACAGATCCCACAGTTCAATGGGAAAAATTATGATTATTGGGTAATCACAATGAGGGAATTATTTTGTGCTCAAGATTTATGGGAGCTTGTTGAAAATGGTTACTCAGAAGCAACAGATGTAGCAGCGTATAATGCTTTGACTTAGGCAGAGAAAGATGTGTTAAAGAAAAATAAAAGGAAAGATTCAAAAGCCCTCTTTTTCATCTTTCAAGGAGTGAATGAAAGTACTTTCCCAAGAATTCAAGTAGCTACAAAGTCCAAGCAAGCATGGGACATTCTTCAAAAAGCTTATCAACCTGAATGGAAAAGGTAAAAATAGCTAAGCTGCAAATGTTAAGAAGAGATTTTGAAACAATGTATATGAAAGAATTAGATACAATAGACACATTCTTCACTCAAATCATTGGTTTGGTAAATCAAATTAGATCACATGGTGACATTCTTGAAGAAAGGAGAGTTGTTGAAAAGATTCTAAGAAGTTTTCCTACAAGGTTTGAATCTATTGTGGTAGCCATAGAAGAGACAAAAGATCTCTCACAGTTTTCAGTTGATGAACTTCATGCATCACTCATTTCTCATGAGCATAGATTGAGTAGGTCAGCAACTTCAAATTTGGAGCATGCATTCAAGACACAAGTCTCAATCAACACTTGTAGAGGCAGAGGAAGAACAAATTTTAGAGGTAGAGGAAAAAAATTTTATAGAGGTGGAAGAAACACAAGTGGAAGGGGCAGCAGTCCGTCAAGCTCAAGTGGAAGGGGTAACAGCCAAAACCCAAGTCAATACTCATCTCAAAATCAGCCTCAAAGCCAAAGGTATGACAAATCCTCAGTCCAATGTCATTATTGCAAAAAATTTGGGCATTATATGAATGAATGTAGAAAGAAACAATATGATTTTAGACAACAAAATGTGAATTTCATGAAAGAAACCCAAAATAAAAAATTAGAACAGGGTACTATGTTTTTGGCATGCAATGTTGTACAAGCAAGTGAAAAAGATTTATGGTTTTTAGATTCGGGTTGCAACAATCATATGACAGGGAATTTAGAAATGTTTTCTAGTTTGGATGAGAGTGTAAAATTTGATGTAACTTTGGGTAATGACAACAAAGTAGAAGTCAAAGGAAAAGGGAACATCAACATTCTAACCAAAATGGGGGAGAAGAAACATATCACTGATGTCTATTTTATTCCCGGTTTAAAACATAATCTAATGAGCATTGGGCAGCTTGTTCAAAATGGTTATAGAGTATCTTTCAAAAATAAAGAGTGCACAATTTTAGACAAATACCCAAGCAATTAGCTCATAGCAAAGGTTCAAATGACAAACAATAGGATGTTTCCCTTAAAGATAAGACCAGATTTGAATGTAGAGTTCTCTCAAGTAGACAACTCAATGAGCTCACAAATGAATGAAAGAAAAGTTGCAGCAGTCACTCAAGTGATCTTCCAAGCAGAGATTAAAGATGAAAATTAGCTTTGGCACTTAAGATTTGGCCATTTAAAATTTTCAGCTCTAAATCTACTTTATAAGAAAAGCATGGTGAAGGGTTTACCTCTAATTGAAAAACTAGAAAGAGTATGTGAAGGGTGCATCTTAGGAAAGCAACATAGAGAATCATTTCCAGTCGGTATGTCAATGAGAGCTAAGGCACCTTTGGAGATAATTCATTTAGATTTGTGTGGGCCAATGAAAACACCTTCAATAGGTGGAAAATTCTATTTTTTGACATTCATTGATGACTATACAAGGAAAACATGGGTTTATTTTCTAAAGCATAAGAGTGAGGTGTTTGAATACTTTTGTCAATTCAAAGCACTTGCTGAAAAATAGAGTGGTTATTACATCAAAGTATTGAGAACGGATAGGGGTGGTGAATATATTTCAAATGACTTCATGAGATTTTGCAAAGAGCATGGAATTCATAAGTAATTTACCACAAGATATACCCCTCAACAAAATGGTGTAGCTGAATGGAAGAATATGACAATAATGGAAATGGCTAGAAGTATGTTGAAAGCCAAACATTTGCCAAATGAGTATTGGGCTGAAGCCATATCATGTGCAGCATACATTATGAATAGATGTCCAACAAAAAGTGTTAAGAATATGATTCTTGAAGAAGCATGGAGTGGAAGAAAACCTAGTGTTTCTCATATGAGAGTATTTGGATGTGTGGCATATGCACATGTGCCGGATGAGTTGAGAAGAAAATTGGACAGCAAAGGAGAAAAATGCATATTTGTGGGATACAGTGATGAATCAAAAGCATACAAATTATATAATCCAATCAGCAAGAATGTTATAATCAGTAGAGATGTGCAATTTGTAGAAGATGAAGCATGGGATGGAACTTTGGATAAAACAGTCAATATTGTAACCAATTTACCACAAGAAGAAAATGAAGAAATTATACTAGCAAATATCCCTCAAAATGTGACTCCTCCCACTCCTATACAAGGACAACAAAGTGCTCAAAGGACACCATCATCAAGTATGAGAACAACCTCACATATTCAAGCAATCACACCTTCAAGTGGACAACAAACACCAATATCATGAGGAACACATAGTGCAGGTCCATCAAGTCCACATTCAACAAATTCGAGTGACATGTCCAATCCCACATTGGCAAGCATGAGAAGACATAAAATCAGAAATTGAAGAGAGATTTATGAGCCAAATGATGGTGAGGATAACACAGATCAGAATTCTCTTTTTGCATTGTATTCAAATGTTGATGATCCAATTCATTGTGAAGAAGCAGTTAAAGAAGAAAAATGGATAAATGCAATGGATGAAGAAATTGATGCAATTGAAAAGAATGAAACATGGGAGTTGGTTAGTCTTCCAAAAGGAAAAGAAGTCATATGAGTAAAGTGGGTTTACAAAACTAAATTAAATGTAAATGGTGATGTGCAAAGACATAAGGCAAGACTCGTAGCAAAAGGTTACTCACAACAGCTTGGGGTTGATTACAATGAGACATTTGCACCAGTAGCTCATTTGGACATCGTGAGAACAATATTAGCCATAGCAGCTCAAAACAAGTGGGTAGTATATCAAATGGATGTGAAATCAACTTTTCTCAATGGCATTTTAGAAGAATTTTATGTGGAGCAGCCACCTGGGTATGAGTTTTTGGGTCATGAAAATAAAGTTTACAAGCTCAAGAAGACTCTTTATGGACTCAAACAAGCCCCAAGAGTGTGGTATAGTAGAATTGACTCTTATTTTTTACAAAATGGATTCAATAGGTGCAGCAGTGAGCCTACATTGTATACCAAGATAAATGAAAATGGTGAAATCTTAATTGTTTGCTTATATGTTGATGACTTGATCTTCACCGGTGATTTATCAATTGATATGTTCAAATCAGCAATGAAGAAAGAATTTGAGATGACTGATTTAGGATTAATGAAGTTTTTTCTTGGCATTGAAGTGAATCAAAATGATAAAGGTATTTTCATCTCTCAATCTAAGTTTGCAAATGACATCTTGAAAAGGTTTAACATGATGAACTGCAAACCAGCTCCAACACATATGGTCACAGGTTTGAAATTGAGTAAAGATGACAAAGGAGATGATGTAAATCCAACCTTGTATAAGAGACTTGTTGGCAGCCTTATGTATATAATAGCCACAAGGCCAGACATAATGTTTTCTGTAAGTTTGATTTCAAGGTTCATGGAGACTCCAAAAGTTACACATTGGAATGCTGGAAAAAGAATTTTAAGATATGTGAGTGCAACAAAGAACTATGGGATTCAATACTCAAGCTCAAATGACTTCAAACTCATAGGATATACAGACATTGACTGTGCTGGAAGTATTGATGATAGAAAAAGCACTTCAGGTTATGTTTTTCACTTTGGAACAGGGGTAGTTTCATGGGCCTCTAAGAAACAACCGATTGTCACTCTTTCATCTGCTAAAGCAAAGTATGTAGCAGCCACAAGTGCATCATGTCAAGCAGTTTGGATGAGAATAATTTTGAAAGATCTCAGACAAGAACAAGAAGAACCAACAAAGATTTATTGTGACAATAATTCAGCCATAGCATTATCAAAAAATCCACTTTTTCACAAAAGAAGTAAACATATAGACACGAGGTATCATTTCATCAAAGAGCTGATCAACAATGGAAAAATTTACTTGGAACATTGCAGGTCTGAAGATCAATTAGCAAACATCTTCACCAAGGCACTGGGAAAAGAGAGTTTTGTTCATCAAAGAGATCGACTGGGCATCAAAGACTACAGCAGTTGTGATTAAGGGGGAGTGTTGGAAATTAATCCCAACTGCCCTAATGTTTTCTGTTGACTTCCCACCTACCATAGGCCTTCCCTCAATGCTTGTCACATGATCACAAGGCCTCCTTTCCACTCTTGCGATCATGTGACAACACCTTTTGCTGGGCACTTTAATTTTTGTTTTTTATTGCATAAACTCCAGGCTAATGCTTTATATGTGCGAACATGCGATCACTTAAACTCCGTGGGCCCTCTCTTTTGCTCTTGTCGCATCATCACATAGCCATTATTTTATTCATGCGATCATGTGACCAACCTCTCTTTTTGCTCTACCAACTACTGCATTTAATATGGTTTTTATTTTATTATTTTTCTTTGACTTTCTTTCAATTGGATTTAATTTAGGCTTTTTCTAGAGTTTTCTGGATATTAGTGGGAATATTCTTCTTAGTTTGTGTGCTGTAAAATATACTCTGTCTCTGCAAAAAAATACGACAGTGTGAGCTTTTTTCGCTGCCTCTGTAAATCAAAAAACTGGGCATTAATATAAAGTTTTATTTTAATGTGAAAAGGATCTCAATTGGGTTTCATATTTGCAGTTGTGTGTGATGTGTAATTTTTCCTATTCCTCTACCTCCATCAAGACACATGAACGTTCTAAAAAATCTCATCGATGGACACCTAAAAGATGACGAACAATAATATTTCGAAGGAGGATCATGCTTATGTGAAAGAAGACAGAAAGAGTGCTCCACCTAATGTCTTGCCATCGTGCGACATGGATAAAGTTCAGATCCAAGGACATTCTGGCACACTAGAACAAATGATTAAGGAATCAGAGGAGGAACCGTCAGACTCCAAAAATGGTATTATTAGGAAATATTCCAAATCAAATTCAAATGTAAGATTGTGTTTATGCATTCATAAATTTCTTTTGACCTGGGGTATGTATGCGCAGAGGCTCCATCTAATATTCACTCAAATTCTTTGTTTCAATATCACAACTATAGTAACATATATTTATACCCTTTTTTTTACCTCCTATTGTGTTTCTGTCATGATTATTTGTCATCAGCTAAGTCAAGCTTTTTCACCTGATTTGAAAAAATGGCTACAGCGGCTATTCATGGTTAAAGAAATACAACATATGCTAGGAGGAAAAAAAAGTAAAGATGAAGAGATGAAATGCCCTAACTTGAGAAGAAGAAAGGTAGAACAGTAGCTCGATAGAATTTCCCCTCAAGCTGGGCTAACAACAGAATGATAAAGAATTTAGATGAGACAAGCCTTGCAAAGAGAAGCCACAGAGCAGTGCCTATTGTCAAAAGAATGATAAATAATATTGTAGAAAATTAATTTTAATTATATAAGAATAAGAAATAAATAAATAAATATATAAAATATAAAATCACTTCAATAATATTTTGATGATTATTTTTTACTTAAATTTATTGTTCAAACATTAACTCATGCTTATTATAATGCTTTATTATCTATTATTTTGACTAATGAGGATAAAAAAAAATAGTTTTAGAATTTTAAAATCTTAAATAATGTAATATTATTATAAAAAATATTGCATTTTGATTGTCTAAAATTACAATATTTACTAATTAGTTTTGCAACTTTATCGCTCATAGTTTTTCAACCAATAGAATGAATGAAAAATACTTCAATAAATTAAGTATTTTGTAATTTACTTTATCAAATATTAAGATATAATACTATTTGAAAAATAGTGAATTTTAATTGGTTGAGATTTACTAGTTTAATCACTAGTTGAAGAAATGTTGATGCCTATAGTTCTACAGCCTACGGGAGGAACTAATAAGTCGGACATATTCTGAAATTTATCCAAGACTATAGTTTTACAGAGTATTTTAGTACATTGCATGGTTTTCAAGGAGAAAACTAATGCTTAGAAAGATATGGAAAACTTTAGTCTCATGCCTTAACGACAAGGACTAACAAGTTGGGAAAGAAATTTAGCAATTTTTAATTTAATTATTTATTTTAATTTATGATTATTATTTTTTATATTATTTGTTTTTTAAATATAAAATATTTATGATTATTGTGATATGATATTGTTAGCAGTGTAAATATGAGGAAGTTAAATATGTACAGTAACAATATAGTAAAAGTTAATTAGAAACATCTTACTTTTCTAATTGAAAATAAAAATGTTTCTATATTCATTTTATACTTTTCTATTTAGATGGTTTTATATTCCTTTTATATTTTTCTAATTAGAAATATTTTTATTCTAATTTAGAAAAATAGAATATTAAAAGAATATAAACATAACATCTTATTTTTCAATTAGAAATGTATCTTTCTACAAACATTTTATTTTCCAATGAAAATATTAGATTATTATCTTTTCATATATATAAATATAAATATTATTATCTTTTCAAATATATAAATATAAACATAATAATAAAATTAGTTTTTAGACATTTATAATAACAATTATTATTTTTAAATATTTATTTTAATTTAACAAAATTATTATGTAAAAAAATATAGAAGATTTAAAAATACAATTAATTTGTAAGTAAAATGGAAAAATAAAATACAAATGTTGCTGAGATATCTAGAGTTTAATCAAGGCTTATTTAATTAAGTTTAACACCTCAATAATATGAATATGAATGCCAAAAATAATGGATACAAAAAGTTCACACCTCAAAATCTATCCATGAAAATAAAATCTTAACAACCATCAATAAAACTAAGCCATGTGCCAAAAAACAAGAATTGAGAAAGTAACGAGAGAGATGGAAGTGATGATATTGTAATTAAAAATAAAAGAAAGAAAGAATAGGAGAGAATTTAGAAAAAATAAGAGTATTAGAATAGATTTTTTGTTTGTATATTTAGAAAAATATAGAAAGATTTTATTTTTATGTAAATTTTAGTTTTAAATTTATTCTAAAACTAATTAACAATTTATTTAAAATTTGACAATCCCACCTCTATGCTGGACTTCAGACCCATCAACCTCTATAATACCTTCTACAAGATCCTGACCAAGATTCTAGTTGGTAGAATCAAGCCTCTCCTGGATAAGATCATCAGCACTACTCAGAAAGGTTTTGTTCCAGGAAGACAGATCCTTGATGCGGCCATAGCCACCAATGAAATCATACATTCTATGGACAAGAGCAAGGTCTCAGGTATGGCCTTAAACTAGATATCTCTAAAGCTTATGACAAAGTTAATTGGTCATTTCTACTTAAAATTCTAGCTAAGATGGGCTTTAATGAGAAGGTTATTTAGATTATACAAGAATGTACCCAAACTGTTAGTTTTTTCATTCTTGTCAATGGCACTCCTGGTGACTACTTCAAACCTGAAAAAGGTCTCAAACAAGGAGACCCTCTCTCTTCCTACCTCTTTATTATGGTGGTCGATGTTCTTAGGAAGAATTTGAGTATGCTATCCTCTATGGGAAGATTAAAAGGCATCAAACTTGCTTCTACCCTCCATCAAGTTGTGATAGAGCAGTTTGTGGTTGACACCTTCCTTTTTGGATACTCCTCAGTTATTGAGGCCAGACAGTGGAAACAAATCCTTGAAAATTATGCCTGGGCTTCTGGACAATGTATTAACTATCAAAAGAGCCAGTTGTTCTTCTTTAGTACCCCCATGGAGTTACAAAATAGGGTGCTTCAAATCCTGGGCTCTCTGCCAGCTTCTCTCCCCTCTACCTACCTTGGCCTTCCCCTTACAGTTAAGGAGGTGTCCCAGGAATTCTGGAATTCCATCCTAGAGAGAACCTAGAGGAAATTCACTGGTTGGAAGGGGAAGATTTTAAGAAATGCTGGTAAACTTCTTCTCGTGGCCTCCATTCTCCAAGAAATCCTAGTCTACTTCCTATCCCTATTCAAAATTAGAAGCAACATGGTAGACAAGCTTGAAAAAATTTAGAGAACCTTTCTGTGGGTGGGGTCTAAAGAAAAGAAGAGGATGTCTCTTGTTAATTGGGACACTGTCTACCTCCTGAAGAAAATGGGTGGCCTAGGGATTAGAAAAATTGGTTTAATGAATAAAGCCCTTACCACGAAAGTGGCATGGAAACTCATAAAAGGAAAAGTGGACTAGTGTAGAATAATGGAAGAAAAGTACCTCCAAGGACATCCCTTTTGGAGGATGTACCATGATAGTGACCTCCCAAGTGGATCCAAATTCTGGATGAACATCTATAAATGCAAGACCCTCATGTCTAAAGGTCTTGTTTGGCAAATTGGAAATGGGAGATCCATTAGATTCTGGAATGACCACTGGATCCTGAACCTTCCTAACCTAGGATGCAGATTCAAGTCTCTTATGGATTACCTCAGACCTATCCTTGGTAGAAGAGCCTCCAACTACATCACTAGCAGGGACTGGAAGGATATACCTAATCTGATAAGGGATAGACCGGACCTCCAACATCTAACCAAGGATCTCATGGAAAGCCTGACCAAAAATAGAATCTTGGGGTTGGATGACTCCATTATCTAGCCCCCTACCTAGGCCGGTACCTTCTCAGTTAAATCTTCTTATAATCTACTTCAGAAGGAGGAGAATAACATGGAGGACTAGAAGAAGGTGTGGATCCCTCAGCTCACACCAAAAATCAATTTCTTCTAGTGGACTCTCATACATGGTAAGGTCCTAACCCAAGATAATCTTATAAAGAGGGGTTTCTCCTTGGTGAATAGGTGTGTCCTATGTAAGAAGGAGGAGGAAATGGTGAATCACCTATTCATCCATTGTGAGTATGCCACCTGCATCTGGTAGGAGGTGATTATCAATTTGGGTGTCTCATGGGTCCTGGGTAGATATGTTCATCAATTTAATAACTGGAGATCTCCCTCCAGTCACCCCCTCCTCCAACTCCTTTGGCATATGCTACCCCCTCACTTTTGCTAGACCATTTGGAAGGAAAGGAACAACAAGATCTTCAGGGAGACAAGTAACCAACTTGAGACTTGTCTCCATATTGGAACTAAGTTCCTGTGTGAAAATGCCAAGGTGGCTAAGTGGAAGCTTCCTTCTTCTCCTCCTGATACCTAGGAGGTTAGAATTGCTGACAAATGGAATCTCCTAGCTGGTTTTTCTAAGTTTGATGATGCTAAATAGATAGCTAGAGAAGCTACTAGATGGACTACCCCCCGAGAGAATAGACCAAATTAAACTTTGATGGGGCTGCAAATAATATTGGCCAGGGTGGGGGTGGTTTTCTCAGAGATCATAAAGGCACTTTCTTGTTGGCTTATGCTGGGCTGCTAAATAATTGCACTATAACCCAAATGCAGGGAACAACCCTTCTGTGGGGGATTAAATGTGCAAACCAAATGAACATCAGGTTGCTAGAAATCGAGGGTGATTCAAAGTGATTGTTGAGGCTGTCAAAAGTGGAGCTAATGCGGGGTGGTGGGTCAGACCTATTATGTTGGAGATTAGTGAGTTGTTCAATAGCTTCTAGTGTATGACCATTAGACACACATATAGAGAGGGGAATTCAGTAGTTGACTCGATGGCAGACATTGGCCTAAAGAAACTCAAACTTAATAGTTGGAGGGTGGTCAGTGATTTACCTATAGTGACTCAGCAACTCATTGGAGGAGAAATGAACATTACAATTTAAAATGAGCCAAGCTGTCACATTCATTTCGAATCCTTCCTGGATCATGTGTTGGTGTGTTCAAACAATTTTTGTGTTTATGGAAAAGAGAACCCAAAATTCCATAAAGAATTATCATTACTTTTCAAACGTGTGGAGAGAGAGTTATCCAAATCAGAGGGCTTACTTGGCTAATAAGGACAAGAAGTGGGCTCTTGGCATTATTGCTATTAATGGCACCTAGAGATTCGTTAGGTTTGGCAGTACGAAGCCCATTTCCCAACATTTCACCCAAGGCCAATATTTTAAGTATACTCTTTCCTTGAAATAGTCACGCAAAAAGAAGTGGTTTTTTATGATCTACCAAGAAGCTCAGCTCTTAGGTTCTCAGGATATTCTAGTGCAAGACGAGAAGAGCTTGGAGATGGGAGGCAACACTCTTCACATCCAACCTGACAAGATTGATGAAGCTTTCACCTCTGATACCTTGGTGTGCCACTACTACAAAGAAAGTGGCATTTGGGGGTTTATGGAATAAATGAAAGGTGGGCATGATGAGCAAATCTCCAAACAATTCATCTCATCCTGGAACAACAGAAGCATCTAGGTTGGGGGCATTCATTTCTAGCTCAACAAAGAGGTCATTGCAAAGGTGATGGGGCTCTTTATGGAAGGTAGGAAATACAAAAAAACCAGTCAAACTCCCGACCCTATTAGCCTTAACCAATTTTTTAAGGAAGGGGAAAAGCCGGTGAAGAAACAAGGGGGTTTTAATAGGGAAGAGCTACTGGACTTCTGGGCAAAGATATGTCTCATTATCATGAAGTATTTTACACTAGAAGGTAAGTTCATTGTTTTCTACTATTACCACTTACCATTCCTGAATCATATTAGAAATAAGAATTTAATTTCTATACTCTTCTATCTACTGCACTCCATAGAGAGTAATATCTTGGATATTAAGGATAACCCTAATAAATCAATTCCTATCCTCCATCAGGGTCTCCTTCTCTGCATTTACCACTTCCATAAGGCTATCTTCCTAGCACCCAAACCCCCCCGATTATCCAAGAGATGACCCAAGAGGAGTCCCCGACCAAAATTGAAATTCCAACTCATTCCACCTCCCAGTCCATCCAAGTTATCCAAGAGTCTGTGCTGGGTGTTAAGGAGGGTAGGAACCACAAAAAATGTTTCAAAAACCCTTTCAATAGGCAGGAGGGTCAGGAGGAGTCTCATGTCTCTAAGTTCGTGGAAAACAAAGATTGGAAGGAGGCTCACAGTACTCCTGAGACCAAACAAAGGCCCAAAAAATGGAGAACGATGGAGAGTCGGGTTAACCTGGAGGTTGACTTGAGTGGCTCAAGTCGCAAAAGGTCTAATAGAATTGCCAAGGAGCAGTGTTAAACCAGGATGATGGAAGTGACCTCTAGAGAGCGGTCCCTATCTAGAAAAGACTCTCACACCATTGAGTCCATAAAAGAGTCCTCAAAAGATCACATGAGTCCTATTAGGACTGGTAACACTCCCCCGCCCAACATCAAACATTCCATGGAAATCCCCCATAACCCATCCCCACCCTTGAGTCCTTTTCATGATCCTCGGGATAAGCCCCCAACCTTTGAGTACAATCCTGGGGTTCTAGCTAACAAAATCAATTTTAAAGACACTCTCAAGATGAGGTTCTCTGAAATGGACAAGGAGATTGCGGACATCAAAAAGAATATGCAGGATCTGAAGCATCACTACATGATGACTAACAGATTTGCCTTGAAGGTCATGCACGCTTCGGCTATGACCCTCTGTAATGTGTAGGGAAAGCTGGTGGGCGGCAGTCTACAAGCGGATGAGGATAACAAGGATCTTTTCCTATTCCTGCAGGAGGAGTGGGCTAGGACCTTGATGTCTAAGCATCTGGGTGGGAAGAACTAACAGATGGTGGTCATGAACTAGTTATTTTTGTTTTGGCATGGCCCTTAGCTCCCCTATTTTGTGTCTAGGGTTAAAGTTTTTTAAGTTAGCTTTTGGTTCAGCCCTATGTGGCTTATGACTATTATTTTCACTGCTACTCTTCGTCTTAAGTACTCTAGTTTAATCCTTTTGATTAGTACTATGATCTATGTTTTTGATAGGGGCAGATTAGACATGGTAATTCTTCTTTTAAACTATTTTATCTGCTTTGACTGGTGCCAGTAATATGCTATTAATGTGCTTCTAGTCCTTTGTCCCATGTGGGAACACCCTCTTGCTACTTTTTCTATCAAAAATAATTTATTTAAAAATCAATAGAACTACAAATTATTTTAGATTTTGAAATGATTTGTATGAAAAAATATATAATAGATTTTTTCAATATATAGAAATATACTATTTTTATTTAGATTTTAGTTTTAATTTTTTTAAAATTTAGAATTTATTTTAATTTTAGAATATGACATTATTATTTTTTATAATTTTATAATTATTATTTTTTAAAATTATTTTTATTTTTTAAATTTTTTTTTTAAATTTTAAATTTTAAATTTTATTTTTATTTATTTTATTTTTTATTTATTTATTTATTTATTTTTTATTTTTTTTAATTTTTATTTTTAATTTTTATTTATTTATTTATTTTTTAATTTATTCATTTATTTTTTTAATTTATTTATTTATTTTATTTTTATTTTTTTTATTTTTATTTTTATTTTTTTTAATTTATTTTTATTTTTATTTTTTATTTTTATTTTATTTTTATTTTTATTTATTTTAATTTTTAATTTTTTTTATAGAGAATAATAATTGTCTAATTTTTAAAAAATGGTGCTCTGCTTTGCTCATGTTTGAATTCATTCAATGACTTCTTTAGAAAACAAATACAGTTTTTTATGAAAACCAAATATGGCTATGGCTATGGTTCCTTCGCTCCACTCCAAAACATGAACTAGAATGCACACAAGATTTAGGCTAAGGATAAAACATGCAAGGAATCTCCTTGGATTCCTGCATACATGAAAAATGCTCGAAGGGCCAAACGATCGCTGCATCACAAAATTTTCCCCCCTTCTTCCTTCCCTTCTCTCCCATTGTCAATGAAGAATAGCTTCACGGATTTATAGATAGAAGATAACTTTCTAGGCACTTACCCTTCTTCAAAACTGGATCATTGGACAAATCGAGCACTGAAATCCCATGGTCTATACTCACCTCTACATAAGAGATCTAATGTAGGGCATCCTCCAAAAGATGTAGTAGGACAACCCACTAGTAAATAGAGGCACATCCTGAATAGCAATCTCAGGGTAGGTAAGATCCTTCCAACTATTCCATCAAGTAATATATACTCCTGCCCCCCCAACAAAAGAAATAACATTAATAAAGTTAGCATTGGTAATATTTCGCAATCAAATATTCAAACCAACCAATATTTAGATTATGCGAGCCCCCTACAAATAGATATTAAAGATGGCTCTATAGAAAAAACCCAAGCTTTGTGTGCAGATTTCGGAGTAATTTGTAGATGGAATGACTATGGAGTGCCCCAAGAGGTAATTTCAGACTAGCTCAAATCCATTTGGTATCAAGAGGTAACTATTTCATTTCTCCTTGAAAATTTCTTATATCTAGATTTTAGTTGTAAAGAACTCAAGAATGAAACCCTTAAGAATGGATTCCCTAACTTTAGAAATATTGGTTTTTCTATGTTAGAATGTTCCCCCTTTTTTAATCCCAATAATCTCAGAAACTTTAAGGTGTCTAGAGAAATCATGCTTAAAAATTTACCACTGGAACTCTCCTAAGAAGATACACTTACGAAAATTGGTAATTGCCTTGGTATGTATGTTGGATCTATAACTATAGATTATTATGTTGCAGAAAAAACTATTATAGTCCAGATGAACATTAATACTATATCAACTCCCCATATTAAGATAAACTATAAATTAGCATCTCACACCATTATGTCAGTAATTAGAGAAAATTTCATAGCGGAGGAAGTAGAGGATGACTATGTGGCTTCCCCTACATCTCTGTCAAATAGCAATTTGGCTGCATCACCTTCGCCTCTCCCCAAGGCTAAAGTATCATTCTACAAAAAAAAAGGGGGCTTTATAATCTCTCCTATCCCAACTGGCAATCGGCTTTCCCCTATTGAATCACCTCAATCTGATATCAATGTATCAAGCCCCTCCCCCATAGGTCTTAAAGATTTGGAACCCGCACTAGTTTCAGTTGCTCCGGACCTTAGAATTCAGGCTATTGAGGATAAAATGCACTTAGTTGGAGGTATTATGGAAGATCTTAGAGAAGTGCAAAAATAAATCAGTGAAGAACTTACTCAGTGGCATTTAGAAGATGTCCTTAAAAACAAAGAAAATAAGGCCTATATAGACAACAGCTCTGTAAATACTGCCCTGCCCATCTCAGCTCAATTTGAAGTAGAAGCACCTAACCCTGAGCTTGGAACTATCCCTTTAGCCAACATAGAAGATTTTGGCAAAAATATTATATAATTTGAGGACTCAGTGGGTAACCTTATGCTAGGACAGGAGGATCTTGACTCAGTAGTTCTGGAAGAAGAAACACATATGTTCAATGATCCCATTGAAAATGATAATGATATCAAAAACTGCCTAAATGCAATTACTAAAAGTGACAGACAACTAGGTATAGCAACAACCATGGAGGGTCTCTCTAGCCCGATCAATCTTAAGATCAAGAAAAAAAGAGGTAGGAAATCCATCAATGAATTAAGAACTATGGATAATAACGCGAAAAACCAACCAAAACTATCTAAATTACTGAATGTTGGGGAGGGGAAGAGCCTTCCCTAGGGACAATGAAAATCACTTCCTAGAATGTTAGGGGCCTGAATGCCCCTAACAAACAAAGGCTAATAAAAATATACCTTAATTTATTTGAGTTAGAAATTATAATACTACAAGAAACCAAGTTAAATAAGGAAGAAAGTCAGAAGTTTAGTCAAAAATTGGGTGTTTGGAAATCTGAAGTTGTTATCTCAGCTGGAGCTTCAGGAGGGCTAGTTGCTCTGTGGGACCCTAGGAAAGTAATAGTTGAGATAGTTTATAAACATAATAACTGGCTCCTTCTAATAGTAAGTAGTATAAAAACTAACTTAAAATTTAAACTTATCAACATTTATGGTCTGGTACCTAATGCTGAAAAGAGGAAACTATGGCAGGAAATACATGATCAACTAACTCAAAACCCAGAAGACATCCATATCCTTAGAGGAGATTTTAATGCTATCTTAGATATAAAATAAAAGTATGGCGGGTCACAATATGTCTCTCAAACTCAAAAAAATTTAGTCAATGGGTATCAGACAATAACTTAATAGACATTAACACTAATAATGGAATATACACCTAGAATAATAAACGATCAGGTTTTAGTTTTATAGCAGAAAGACTGGATAGATTTTTGATAGGGGGAGATTTAGGGATTTTTAATCATAACTTAAGTGCAGAAATATTGACAAATGCAGGGTCTAACCACTTCCCAGTTAGACTCACAATCACAAAAAATTATAAACCACTAAGAAACCCTTTTAAATTTGAATTTATGTGGTTTCAAAATGCTAAACTTATGCAATGTATAGAACAATGGTGGAAATAGGTTAAAATTTCTAGTTCAAAAATGTTCTACCCAGTTACTAAATTAAAAATCATTAAACATAAGATTCTGGACTATCCAAATAAGGATAATTTCAATAATATTTTTTAACAAAAGCACAAGAAAGAGGCTGAAATAGATAGTTTAAATAATCTAGTCATAGAACAAGGAATGAATGAGAGTAGCTATCTAAAAGAGAAAGATCTTATGGCCAAACATGCCGAGATCTTACTAAAGGGAGAAATTTTTTGGAAACAAAAATAAAGAGAAACTTGGTTAAAAGAAGTAGATAGTAATACAAAAAAATTTCACAACAGCACTAATAACAGAAGGAACATTAATAGAATATCTAAGATCAAAAATGCTAATGGAAACATCATAGAGGATACTAAAATTATTTTAGAACATTTTGTTAAATATTACAGTAATCTCCTTAACAATTATGATTGTGCCAATCTTAGGGCATAGACTGAAATGCTTGCTTCGATCCCTAAATTAATCTCAGATGTAGACAATAAATGGATGAATAGCAAGCTCTCTATTGAAGATGTCAAAGATGCTTTATTCCAACTACACCCTGAAATAGCTCCAGGACCTGATGGTTTCCAAGAAGGATATTTTCAAAAATGTTGGCACTTTCTTGGGGAAGATATTTGGGGACTAGTAGAAGCTACTAGAAACTCAAGATCAATTTTATCAGAAATCAACAATACATTTTTCACTCTCATCCCAAAGAAAAATGACAGTCAGGTACCAGGAGACTTCCGCCCTATAGCCCTATGTAACACTGTTTATAAAATTATTTCTAAATACCTAGAAAATAGGTTAAAATCCTTTCTTCCAATAATCATTTCAGAAGAGCAAACTGGCTTTGTGCCTAGTCACTCTATTTTGGATGGAATAGTGACAGCTCAAGAAATAGTCCATTCAACTCAACACAACAAAGAGGCATGTATGCTAATTAAAATAGATATCCAAAAGGCCTACGACAAAGTAGACTAGAGGTTTTTATGTAAATGTATGGAGGCATTTGGATTCTCCAAACAATGGATTAATCTTATTTTTAATTTTATTTCAACACCCAAAATATCCCTCTTAATCAATGGTTCTCCTGAAGGTTTCTTTGAAATTTCAAATGGTATCAGACAAGGAGACCCACTTTCCCCTTTCTTATATGTTATTATGGCTGAAGCCTTAGGTAGATCCATTACTAAGGCACACACAGAAGTTAAAATCTCGGGTGTCAAAGTCACAAATAATGTACCTAACATAACACATCAACAATTTGTTGATGATACTATTCTCCCTGGAGTTAGCACATGTAAGGAAGAAAAGGTATTCAAAGCCCTTTTGGATGTTTACTCAAAGGCCTCTGGGCAGAAAGTGAATCCAGATAAATCTAAGGTTTTCTTTATTAATACCCTCCCTACTAAAATGCGGCAGATATGCAATTCTCTAGGTTATAAGATTGGTAAGTTTCCATGTAAATATTTAGGAATCCCTTTAGATAAAGGTTTACAGAGTTCCAAACTATGGCATCAAGTTCTATTTAAAAACCAATCCAAAAAAGGGAGCTGGAAAGGTAAGTGGCTCACTAAAGCTAGTAGAGCAACAATGACTAAGTCTGTCTTATCAGCCATACCTACATATCAAATGTCGATCCTCCCCCTCCCTTCAAATATTAAAGCTAGCCTAGATAAAATTTTGAGAGATTTTTACTAGCAAGGTACATTAGAGGACAAGAAGGCAACTCTTATGAAATGGGATAATCTATGTAAACGGACCTCCAAAGGTGGGTTAGGAATTAAAAACTTACAATGGCAGAACAAAGCTCTAGGTGCCAAACTTCTATGGAGACTTAGTCAGGAACCCAATAGTAAATGGGCCTCCATCGTCCTAAACAAATATATCCCAAATGCAGACCCCATTAACATTTTTAGAGCCCGCATGCATATGAAAGGATCCCGAATCTAGAATTTTATTATAAATACTAGAGCAGTGATCAATAACCAACTTACTTGGGATATTGGATCAAGTAGTAAGGCCCTTTTTTGGGAAGACTCTTAGGGAGGCTTCCCCCCCCTCAACAAATTAGGTTTTAGTTTAGAATTTATAGACAACTATAAAGCCTCTAGGGTTATGTATGTTAAGGATTTCCTCTCTGATGATAATAACCTAATCTGGAAACCTCTTGAGGACATCCGAACAGATCACAATGAGAGACAAAAACTTAAAGACATCCTTGAAATTAGAATGTTCTCACATAAAATCAGAGAAGATAGATTGATATGGACTAGCTCTAACAATGGAAAATGTAAAGTCAGGGAAGGCTACAAGTCTATCATCCAAGAACACAATATGGATACTTTAGATATTCCCCTTAATCTATGTTGGAATAAAGCATGCCTCCCCAAGGCTAGAATCTTCTTATGGGCTGCTCTCCAAAAGAGAATCATGACTACAGATAGACTTCATAAAATGGGTTTTGAAGGGCCCTCCAGATGCCCTCTATGTCAAAGCCAGGAAGAAGATGTAAATCATCTCTTACTCAATTGCCCATACTCATAGAACTATTGGAATTGGCTAAACAAATGTCTAAATTGGTACTCAGTGATGCCTTCTGATATTGTGGACCTGCTAAAAGCTAGGCCCTCTTTAAACAAAGGTAGTCTGTACAAAGATATATGGGTTATATCTCCATCCATATTGTTATGGGAAATTTGGAAAGAAAGAAACCGGAGAATCTTTACAGAACAGAAAATGGACTGGAGCTCATTAACTAACAAAATTAAAGTAGCAGTTATTGAAGTAATTAATAGTAACCTTAGAAATCAGATCAGCTTCGAAAACTCATTTAAGTAGTGGGATAATCACATTAGGAAAAAATGGCCAAGATTGATTATTCCACCTTTATTTGGCAAGGGAGAAAAAAGGACAAAAACTAATAGAAGTAATTGCAAATGGTCTCCCCCAAGAGAAGGGTGGCACAAACTAAAATTTGATGGGGCTTCTAGAGGAAATCTAGGAATAGTTGGAATTGGAGGAATTATTCATAACTATAAAGGAGAAGTCATATCTAAGTATGCTAATCCCATCAACCCCACAACTAACAACATGGCGGAATGCATGGCTATCCTAGAAGGTCTAAAATGTTGTGTTAGATTAGGATTGACAAAACTAGTTATTGAAGGTGATTCACAGATAATTATCAACACAATTAGAAGAAGGAATACCCCAAATTGGAATCTTAACTCAAAGTTAGAAGATGTTATTAAAATTCTTGACACAATACCACATTACAAAGTCAAGCACATATACAGAGAAGGTAATGTAGCTGTCGACCATCTTGCAAACCAAGGTGAAATTATATAGAACATCGAATCTTTAGATTATAACCAACTCCACTCGTTAACATAGATCAATTTTACCCAACCATTCTTTATAAGTTGCAATATTTAGTATGTATAATAGATGGCTTAGTTTTAGGATATTTTTTATTCCCACCTAAACACATATAATAATGATCTTAACTAAGACTCAATATGAAGAGCCTTGAGTCTCCCAGAAAATAATTATTATTTGCAGATGGTAAGACTGATTCTTTAGCCCCCGTAACACTCTTACTTTATATGTATACCTTCTCTACAAAGTACTTCCCTTAATCTCAATAGAGCTTAATAAGTATCTAAGCTTATACCCAATCATGTTAATAGCCCGGAGCTCTCCCAATAGTTCTATCTCACATGGATTGATGACTCAGGATAGGTTTTGTTTTAGGAAGTTGAGCCTCAGTTGTCCTACTATTCCCTGCTACCATAGTCTGTAAGGGTGGCATCCCTAGGTATAGAGCTATTTTTAGCATAGGTCTACCTTTCAAGCTCAGGTCATGTAGAATAGACTATCTATTTTTGCTCCCACCCTAATCTAGAAATATTCTTTAAATAGAAGTGATACAAGCCTGCCTTCTAGATTAGAGTTTTTAGTTAGCATTGGTATCAGTAGGTAAGAGCCCCTGTCACTTTATCCTTTGTATTCAAGCTCTATTTGCCTCCTATGTTTTATTTATAGGGGGAGCCTAAGCTTAGGCCTAGCTCCTCCTGTCAAGTTTAACCTTTTCTTATCCCTGAGAATAGTCTATGAGAGTATAATATCAGCTCTCCGGAGGATGGCCCTCATTTCTTCTCTATTTGCACTATCCTAGCAAATATAGTTTCAACACTTTGTGGCTATCACACTTGATTTAGATGGATTTCCTGAGTATCTTAGGACCAAAATAATCATCACAGAGAGTATCTAAGACAATGGTTAAGATCAATGAGCTTACAGTGGCAGTATTAGAAGCCTCCTACTCTTCCCACTTGTAGAATCTATGATTACTAAGACTTTTCATTTCAACCCTGTATCTCTATAGGTATTAGTACCTAGGATGAACTATAAGAATGAGATATCTTCTCTCAATCTCTCTTTAGCCTCTTTTCATTTAGGCCTTAAGGATAGGTAAGCAAGCATTAGAGATAGGGACTTTAAATGTTAAGGGCTATACTTATTTTTCCTAGGTATTGACTATACAGGTAACTTTAGCCCATCTTTAGAGCCAGTGTAAACTAATGATAAATCAGAAATGGTCAATAGACCGCAGATGTGTAGAGTCTAGTAGAGAGACCTAGTTCAACTAAATCAATGAAGTTATAATGCTAGAAATAGTCCCAATTATTATTAGAAGTGGACCTTCACTTAGCAGAGTCCTTTACCCTTATCTTCTATCTGATTGGTGAAACCAAAGTGTATCTTTAATCTTCATTACCTATAATCTTCATCCCTCAATAGGAAAACCTTTAGACTATTAGAGGTCCCTTTCCTCAGAAAGACACTCATACTTCTATTCACTAGTATTAATCAATACTAATAAGCTAAATGAAATAGAGTGTTGACTTTATGATGAATTCTAGTTTGAGTATAGATATTCCAATTGATGCCCCTAATCATTATCATAGATGGGCTAAATCCATTATTACCTTTCCGGTTAGATCATTCAAGTCAGCAAGAATGGGGCAAGCCTCTACATTAGGAACCATTATTATTATATGCTGAAGTTAGACTTGCAGCATTAAAAACTAAAAGGAGTAGCAAACACAAGAACATTAAGGTAGCTTATTAAGAACAAAGACTCCTTTTAGGAATTCTAGCAAATAATGATTATTCTATATGGCCACCTTGTCTCATTAGAAATACTCTGTCATAACAAACATTATGAATTTGATCATTAGCTACTTAGCTAGCTCAACTTCAATATTTGATGATGCACAGTCGAATAGAAATATAATCATGGATATTACTCGAGGTATATCTCCAAGAGCTATTAGTAACTCACTATCAGCACAAACCCATCCCCTACAAAACAAAACCAAGATTCATATTCTGCCTAGCCATAGAATCAAGATTGACTACCTTCTACACCAAAGGAAATAGAGAGATGGCCTTTAGAGGACACATTTTGCCAGAATGGTGGAACCAAGTCCTAAATCCAATTGCAAATTCAACTAGAAGGGCTATAGAGAGAGAGAGTATGTGTTGGGAGATCAGTACTTTGATAACGAGTTCACATATAGAACCAATGGAGTGATTATAGGACAGTTCTTAGCAATATCAATTTTCACAGGCAAGACAAAAGATGAGATTTTACAAGTGGCAAGGGAAATCTTTGTTGCAGAACATCTTGCTGGACTGGAAAGCATGGTGAAATGTGGCGACAACCACCTTACAATCCCATATCCAGAGGTCACGATGCAAATTGAGATAGACAAGCTTGATGAAATCCCTCAAACACAATCCATACCAATGATAACCTTCAAAGATGAAGGAAGGTTTGATACTCATTGGCCAAAGATGCTAAGAAACCTAGACTTCCTCTACCATAAGATCTTGTCTGAGGAAGTAGAAATAGATTGGCTCCTTAATTACTGGTGCAAGGACGGTTTCAAAATACCAAGATGCCTCGATCAAGTTAAGCCATCAAACCTTCACATCATGGCACTGAAAGTTACTAGGTGTACTCGACACTCTAAGAAGGAATAAGGAGAGGTTGAATGTATTATGGTGATGGTAAAAAATGAGAACATCTAGAAATGCAGTGGAGTGCAGAAAGATGAAGCCAATGATCTTGATGTCAAGGGTCTGTTAATGAAGGATAATGTATATACTTATAGCTAGATACTATATGAACATTGTACTTAGATGTTTTAGTTACAGACTCTGCTATAGTATATAACTATAGACCTTAATAAAACCTGGATGATATAGCTACAGTCTTAGATAAAACCCTATGGATATAGTATATATTTTATAGATGTTTCAAAATATGTACACAAACTTAATAATATATAGAAATATGGTATAGTTTGAAGTATATCTCTTATTGTGCATTTGGAATGATTTCTTTAATTATACTAGTTTGCTCTGGGATAATTCTGCTTTAACAAACTAAATAGACCTTGAAGGATAGGCTCATATCTCTCTTACATTAAGAAAATTAATTGTAGCATGTTTCACAGTATCTAAAATTCACTTCATGAACTCTAAGTCCCAAAATAAAGAATACACGAAGGAGTTGGGCCTAGTTGAATAATGGAGAGGTATCCTTCAGAAATGGTTCCATGTATTCCCAGTATGAATAAATAGAATAGTATGGGCCTATAACTATATTGATGATAGCTAATTTTACATGTATCTATTCTACACTTGTTCATAATGCTATTTTAGTTGGAATATAGTCCAGTCATCTCTATGAATACCTTAGAAATATTAGCTGTTAGACTTTTTAACTGTAAACCTCTCAATTACATCTCTAATTTGACTGGTATAGATTAATTTGGATCTCTATGTTTTCTTCATACTAGCTCCCATCTATGATTTGGTATAAAGGTGCGCATTTACTACAGCTATTCTTTCTTCCATTCAAGGATAAAAAATTTGAGATCAACGTCTACGGACAAGGTGTTTTCAAGTAGGCCAGTTATGCTGCACTTGTATTTACTTTTTGAAGATTATCGAGCTTAGAAAAATTCCATTGCTACATTAGAATCACAAGCTTACTTATTCAGTGTAACTTTCCAAAATCTCATCTTTAAGCAAGGCAAATTTGACCTCAAGCTGTAAGAGTAGATGAATAGTTTTGCAAATTATATGTTTAAAACCCTCATGACATTATATGCCATTTTATTGGCCTACGTATATCCACTATTTTTGAAACACCTCGGCTTCCTCTTAGAAAATGTAGTAGTTATGTTGAGAGACACTTGGAATTCTATCAATCTTTGCTATCCTATAGGTCGATCACTCTATATAAATACCCCAGGTCTATAATTTGAATCCCAGTCTGACCCTCCTAGAACATTAGTGATGGCTAACTTGGAGTCCTCAAATAGGCTCACATGCAGTAGAGCCCAACTCGTTGTTGAGGGCAAGATCATGCCAAAACATATCAAGAAGATGCTAAAAGATAAGAACCCCCTCATTAACAGAGCTATCCTCTATATCCTAGGCAAGGATTTTATTAACTCTGTTGACAGACTCAGGTTCCTAACCAATATCACTTCCCATTTTTCCATAGTCATTTCATCTTGGGGCCTCGATGAATAGGTTTTAAGGAGTCTTTGTAATAGAACATTCAAAAAGAGATTCTTAGGCAATCTCAATTTAGTCCTCCTTCATATTAATAGGCACACTATTTTTGGAGACTTTGATATGACTCCCTATCACATATCCGCATCCATCATTAACACTAAGGAAATGGAAGACATCAAAGAAGACATTGCCAAGAGAAACATCATTTTTCTATTATATTTCCTCCATATACTCAAACCTGAAGAGGAAGATTGGTTCTATACATACTGGCATCAAGATGAAGTAGGAACTATAGATTTGGACTGCTATGCAGAACTAGAATCAAAAAAATTAATTGAACTCTGGTTGGAGAAAGGCAGGAAACACAAATAAAGGATATTGGACCACTGCTAATGTTAGCTCATAATTAATTTAAGAAATAATGAAGTAGATTTATGATTACACTCTTTCATAATAAAATGTGGGTTGATTTCTAGAAAGTCCTATAGATCCCCAGTAAATTGGGACTTTTATTTTGATATTTCTTGGTATTAGTGTACCAAGACCTCACTTACTCCGAATGAACAAGGATAGTTAGCTAGCATCAAAATTAAATAGATTTTAGTTTTCACACTCCTCAAGTATATTGCTCTTCTCAGCATCAGATAGGTAAGCTTACTTCCTCTCAATTAATTGGTATATCCTTTCCCATAAATATGGTACCCATTATTGATAGCAATAACCCATAGGTTTTGAGTTAAAAATATGAGAGACAGGTAGTCATGTGTAAATTAAGTTAGGAGAAATTTATAGAGGCATCTTATATGATAAACGTTGTCTAATAAAATAGATAGATATTTTTGGATAAAGAATATAATGTGCCTTGTGTGCCTATGGATTTATGTGAAATTAGCATGTATTAACCCCCCTAGTAAATTGCTTTTAGGATTAATATAAGTATTGGAACAGCTAGATCTAGTATGAGCCATGAAGTCAGTCTCTTGCTAGAATCGCATGTAATTAACATATTCATTTGGTCTTAATATTGGGCATTCAAGGTATGGTTTGACATAAATGGAATATGATTTAGATGTCTGTCTCTTTTTCACAGTAATAATTATCAAGCGTAAAGCACTGCAAGTCTCAAAAGGAAAACCTTTCTCTTTACGGATAACTAGTAAGATTTTATGTAAGCTGGTACTTACCACAAGTCAAGAATAAATTGGACACCTTACAATAGTACACTAGTAAACAACGTATATGATTCAGAAATCAAAAGGAATAATATGTTTTAGTAAGAGCTATGGATTAATGATAGTAGAAGTAATAAAGGTGTATGACATATAAAGAATCATGGAGTATATCAGTCATACTCATTTTTCTTACTTTGAAGCAACTAATGGCCCTTAGCAACTTAAGTAATTTCTTAGAATCTCTATTCTAATAAGGTTGATTTTCTAAACATATGGATAGCCTAATTAAGTAAGGTCACATTTCTAACCCTATGGATAGTCTTTGTTAAAGATGATGCGTTTAGTGTTTCTGTGAAGTGATTTTGTAAACAAGTCAGCTGAAACAAGAACAAGAGTTGTTTCGAGAACCTTACATCAACAATCCAAAATTCTATCAAGCTAACCGGTCATTATAAGATTTGAATATCAGGAATATCTAAATAATTAATAGAAGATTGCTTTTAGCAATTATTGTAAATGAGGGTATGCCTTCGTAATATTGTTTGTAATATTATTTCTGGACCTTGGTCCTGGGCTAGACTGGAGGTTTTCTTCTCCATTATTTCCTATCAGTGCCTGCATAGAATGGAGCTCTGTACTATATTTTCTCAATATTAATAAAATTCTTTGCCTTAGGCCTTTTACCAATCAAAAAAATAAAATAAAATTAGAATATGAAATTATTTGCATGGTAAAATAGAATTGAAATGTTCAAAAAAATTTGAAGGGTTTTAACTACATTTTAATTTTATATTTTAAATAATTAAAAAGATATAAAGCTAGTGTAGTTTTGGCATTTGAATTGATTTGATGCAAAAAAGAAAAAAATAGTCTATTCCTTTAAAGTCAGATGAGATCTATGAATGCCTAAATAATATAACCTTAACTTTAATTAAAAATATATTAATAATATATTTTATATAAATATAAGTATAATGAAAAATATAAATATTAAATTATTATTTGATAATAATATTTTATTATTATTTATCTAATATATTTATTAATCAAATATATATTAATATAACTTCTATTAATTTGAGGTTGTGTATAGATTGGAAAGTTTCTTCACCTATTAAATATTTTATGATATCTTACTAAATTAACCATTAACCTAACATTAAGTTTTATTAAACCATAGCAATAAATTAAAACCTAATCCTAAAAATAATTAAGATTTCAAGATCGTCCAAAATCTACTCCCACCTAGGATGGAAAATTAGGACCACTTGATAAATTAAACCTTAACCTAACCTTGACACTTATGCTAAAATAAATTGAATCTAATTCTATATAAAATCTAAACAAGTTGACCCTAATTCTACATTATGTTATTTAATTTAAGGTATATATGTATTGTAGCCTTAATCCTAAATTATATTATCAAATTTAAGATGCATATATTAATCATAATCCTAACCCTAATCTCACCCAACTTGAAACCTAACTCTAAACTTAACCCTAACCCTAATTAAACCATACCTCAAAATCAAAATCTAATCTAATTATAATTAAACCAAACCCTACGCTTAATCCTTGCCCTAATTAAACAATAATCCTATTTGAATCCTAGAAAAAATGTAACCTAATTAAGTATTAATGTTAATTTAATGTGAACCCTCATATAATTAAGTCAAAACCCTAATTGTAGGGCTAATTGAACTATAATCCCAAGCCTAACTATAACTAAGCCCTCACAATCATCAAACTATATCTATAATTAAACCCTAACTATAATTAAGTTCAACCCTAATAATAACTTAAATATTTCCCTCTGATCGAAACCCAATAGTAACGTAACCTTAAGTTTAACCCTAATTGATCTTTAACCATAAAACTAATTACCTATAAATCTATCCCCATTTGGACCATAACCATAATTTAACCCTAAATATAACCATATTCTTAATCGTAACCAAACCCTAATCTAAACACAAATCCTAACCCTAATAAAACCCTTGTTTGAACCCTAAATAAAACCTAATATGAATACTAACCCTAACCTTAACCCAAACCCTAAAATTTATATAAAACCTAACACTAACCATAACCCTAACTATATTCCAAACTCTAACCAAAACCATAACCTAAAACTTAACCCTTTAACCCTAACCCTAATCTTAACGAATTCTCTAACTTGAGAGTAATGATAAACCTAACTATATCACTGACCCAAAACCTTAACTCTAATCATAATCTAAACCCTAACCCTAACCCTAAATTAAACCCTTGAACCCTAACCCCAAATTTTATGTAAACCCAAATAATCATGGCCATAGGTAAACCCTAAACCAAACTATAATTCTATCTCAAAACCCTAACCAAAACTAAAACCCTAACCCTTAAACTAAGTCTAAACCCAATCCTAATTTTTCCTCAAACCTAAGAATGATACTAAGCCTAACTACATAACTAATGAAAGCCCTAACCATTATGTAAACTGTAACCTCACCCCTAAACCTTGATCGTAAACTTCATCCTAACATCACCTTGACCTTAACCCCAACCAAACCCTAATTCAAACATAATCTAAACACAGACCTTAATCTTAATTATTACCCTACACCTAACCTAGAAACTTAATATTACCTAACCCTTATCCAAACCCTTTAACCCTAACCCAAAACATAATTTTATCTCTAAATCCTAATCTTAACCCTAAGACCAAGTCTAAACATATTCCTAATTATTTCTCTAACCTTAGAATGATGCTAAACCTAACTATATAATTAACCCATACCCTAACCATTATGTAAATTGTAGCCTCAACCCTATACAATAAGACTAATCCTAATCCTCACTTTAACCATAACCCAAATCCTAACCCTAACCATTATGTAAATCCTAACTATAACCATAACCTCAATCCTACTTCTAAACCCTAACCATATTCCTAACCAAAACTATAATTTTAATCCTAACCTTAATCTAAATCCTAATGCAAACCCTAACCCCAATCTTGAATATCATGCAAATTCTAACACTCGGCATAATTCTAACCATAACACTAAATTGTAACCCTAATCCTAACTTTAATTTTTAGCATACCCTAAACCATAACCTCATCCCTAACTATAACCATATCTCTAACCTAATAATGACCCTAAATCTAACAATATATCAACCCAAAACCTACTCCTAACCCTAATCATGAACCAGATCCTAACCTCAACTGTAATATTTATCTTAACCCTCACTCTAACCTTAACCCTAACTAAAACCTAACCCTAACTATAATCATAACCATAACCATAAACTTAACTCTAACTCTAACCATAACCCAAATATATCTTAGGATTACTAATCGATGCATAATACAATTAGGGTTAGAAAAAATAATTATATTATATTAATAATATTATATTAAATTCTATTTAAAAAAATAAATATATTATATAATTATTTATTAAGTTATTCAATGTGATGCATGTGCTACGAGTGCTACTAGCTAATATATACTCTATATTTAAAATACGCCAAGATGTATCGAGGCGTTTAATTTTTTTCATCATTCACCTTTAATAAAAATTAAGAAAAAATTAAATGCCTCAGCATATTTTAAATATAGAATGTATATTAGCTAGTTCATATCTCACTCTCATTTTCTTTATTTCTAAAACCATTTCAATGATCCTATTGTTGACCCCATAATTACTATCACAAACCTTCAAAATTTAAAAGATTTATAGTTCAATTTAATTGATTCTTGCTTATATGTTCTTTCTTAAGACTAACAAATGTAAAGTTATACAATTTGTTATTGTGTTCTTGTACATCTAAAATCATTCAATTCATTTACTTTAAAATTGTCAAATCATCAAAGAATCATTTCTATTAAAATACATTAATTAAAACAACAATAATAATAAATCTAGAACTACATAATATATGTATAACTTAATATACTTCGAATAATTTTATTCACTTTCTTATAAATAAAAAAATAATCTTCCAAAATATTTCTAAATATTACTACCCGACGACGAAAGATGAAAATAGAAAAACAAATGTCTAAATCTAGAGAACAAATTCAGACTAGCAAACATAGCTATAGATAGAATACAAGCCTAAGAGATTCATCAATCAACAACAGGAGGTGCAACAGTTTTTTACCTGCCCGGTTGGTAAATACTTCCAGTAAATAGCAAAGTTTTCAGAGTTAGCTGGATGCTTTAACCTCCAGTACGAAGCAGCAGTGTTGCCCGACGAATTACGACGTCTGGGGAAGATGACGTGGCAGTTGTGGTGATTCCTCTCTTTCCCGATAGGGAATCTGACCTCGCAGCTCACAGCAGCTCACAACTACTTTGGTTCCTCCATACAAGAAGGGAATTTAAATATTGGCATGCTGAGTAAGATGTAAGGATTATATAATGAAAAGAAAAAGTTATTTTCTTAACCATTAAGTTAAGACATTGTTTCGAATAAATTAGAAAGAAAATTAATGGGAAAAATATGCTTCCATATTATATAAAGGAATTTGAATATGGGCATCTATAATTTTTGTTTCTTGATTATTTGAATAAAGAAATTATATTTACCATGTTGATAGACATTTTAATATTACTATCATGACTGAATTCTTTTACTTTTTAAAGTCTCAACACTATTAATTTATAAATAATTTTTGATATAGATATTATAATTTTTGTCATATTTGAAAAATATTTACTTTAATTAAATTAAGATGCAATTTATTTAACAAAATAAATGTAGAAAATCAATTTTCTATTATTTCATTGGCTAAAACGAATTGAACAATAATAACCTGCCTAATTAATTTATTAATTTACATAGAATTAAATAAATTATATTAGAATTGGCTTGATATAATGACTGAATTATATTTTAATATAAGCCCATTTTCAAGTCCCATGTCAGAAGAATTAATGGCATAACTGTTTTCTAAATAACAAAATATGAAATCTGCATAGCAAAAAATTAGGTTTCTCACCATACAAAAGTGTTTCAAATAATAGGTTTTCCACAGTTCTCAAATTAAAGTCGTTATCCACAATGATAAACCATTTCTGATTGTACACCATTAAACAATGGGCCATAAGGTCCACCTGCTTTCATCTGTGGCTCAATATTAAGGTTCAGAATTATCAAAAAGGTTTGACAAGTGTTGTTAAATGTCTTCAAGTTTATTATAGATTTTGAGTGGAAGCTATGTCTGGAAGAATAAAATGGTGTAAAATGACTGTGGTTAGTTTTTATTTTTATCTCTCGTGTAAGGCGGACCTCTTACCCTTCATGCCTATTTGAAGTTCAATGCAGCCAAAGGTTATGGTCTCACACGAGATAGAGGAAACTAACATATACGGTAGATTTTTTGTGGTTGTGAAAATAATATGGTATTAACTTTTTTATTCTAGATTTTTAACATTTCTATTTGTGACTGTATTAGCTTTGAAAGATACACAATATTGACAATTTCTTCAAATACGAGTTATTAGTTTATTTTTTATTTTTTATTTTTTATTTTTTAATTTTAATTTTTTATTATTTTAAAGAAGATGGAAGAAACATTTAATAAGTTTGCATGTTTTTTATGACATTGTCAATATAAGAATTATGGTTTTGTAAGTTGAAAAGATCAACATTCATTGCTTTCAGTTATTGGGTTCTTTATCTTCTTCCATTTTCTTCATAATCATTTTTTCCCCACTTTAAATTATTTTTCCTTCTTTAAATCTTTTTAGAAAATTATATTGGGACATGTGAATTTATTGTAAAATAATTTTTATTCTTGATAGATAGAGACTCAACAAAGTAATTATTTCTTGGTAGAAGAAACCAAAGTTTTTTTCACTAGTGACTTATTTCAAGGAAATCTATCTTAGACTCAATACATGTTCAATGTCAATATGATATTTGAACAATTATAATTAAATAGTTTGTTAGGATTATATCTCATTTTAGTAGCTCTACGATTTTAGTTGTTACATGCAAGTTAATTTTAATTCTTTTGATATCAAACTTACCACTTTGAAATGTGCCTACTAAACAATGCTCACTCTTTACAAATGTTATTTATGCTCTTTATTTGCATATACCCTAGAATATTTAGAGGTGAATTTTTAAAATCTCATAATTCTACAATTTTCTATAAGAAAACAAGTTTTACCTTATACTCTTCATTATTCTATTTATATTTATATTTAAAATTTATAAAATTATTCAACCTAAACCTAAAAATTTGAGGTGTGCTAAAGAATCAACATATGTGCTTGCTACTTCATTAATGAAAAGAAGCATCTTCCTTTGATTATGGTAAGTGCATTTCAAAACTTGTAGTCCAGTTTAATATATTCAATAAATTTCAGGGACATACTTTTTCAAAAACAACTTAATGAAGTTTCTTTGTTACGAAAATATGCAATTTGGATTAGTATTTTTTTATATGTTAAAAATTGTAGACCATGAAAATAAAAAGACCGTACTCATCAAATTAGAAATAAAAACATTAAAATGTTTAATACTAATTAATCAAGGAGCTATACAAATTAACAAATAAATAAACCATTTTCATTAATAAACTTATTATTTTAATTTAATTATAAGCATTTTTTAAATTCTAATTTTATGAGTTGAATTTTGAATTTTATTATTTGCTGACATTGTTTTCTTTTTATTTTATTTATTTTATATTATTTCTAATTTATGTGTTTATATTTAAATATTTTTAAATAATTGAATTAAAGTTAAATAATTGAATTAAATTTAAATAGTACAAGGAAATATAAACAAGTGCCATGCAGTGGCTACTACTTGTCTTTAGTTGTAGTTTTAATAGTATTAGCATATAATTTTAAAAAAATTAAATTAAATAATTATTTAAATCTATTTAATATATTATCAGATTAGGTTAAATATTTAGTTTATAGTTATGTTAAAGTACAATTAGAAATATTATTAATTCAAACTTTAATTTATATGTAAATTAATTTTTTGACCATTTGAATTTTGTTATAATTGTAATTTTAATATTATATATCTATCTAATTCAAATTTTAATAAATTTACTAAAAATATAAATATATTTTAATTATTATAAAATATATAATTTAGATGACAGCCATCCAAATAGAATGACATATATTGATTTGCATTGAACTCACCAACTAATTTAAATTTTGAGAATGGAGTTAAAGTTTAACTTTTCATAATTTGATAAATATTCCAAAATTCAATTATATAATTACACTTTAAAAAATAAATTATACATAGATAATTTTTTCAAATTTAATAATTTATTTGAACTTTACTTTTTTTGAATTTCAGTAATTTATGTAATCATTATTTATTTCATTTAACTTAACTATTTGAATTAAAACAATTAAAACTTGACTAATTGAATTATTGAGGGTTCTTACTTGAATTAAAGTTTGATTAAAAAAGAATATAATTAAATTAACATTATATTTCAAATTAAATAATATCATTTATTAAAATTCAAAAAATAATTTTAAGCTATTCCTATCTTCAAAATCTAAATTAGTTATTTGAACCTTATTGTTTAATATTTAACTTGTGATTCTCTATAACATTTTTTATATTATCATTGAAAAGATAGCAAAATTGTTTTAAAGAGAACAATTTACTTATCTACATCTAGTTCAACATGGCAAATGTTGAGAATGCAAAGAATATGCAGGGTGCCCCTATGGAGGATTGGCAGAATGTACACATAGCTAAGGGAGGTGTACACATAGATGCAGTGGGCAGAAGGGTGACCCACTTGTTGATGCACCTTTTTCTAACTCTGCGAACAAGGGTTTTGGCAAGTTTAGGGCTCCCAAACTTCACGCTAAGTGGGTTGATGTCCCATTTGATGCAGAAGATCTGGCCTGACTCAAATCCTCGGTGCATGTTCCTCAATGGGCTTTTAGCAAGGGAAATGGAGGGATCATGCTATTTTCAACTCTTCGTCGCTTTCTTCCTATCGACACCACCAGAAAATGAATGGTCTCCCAACTAACACTCTCTCAAGGAATTTTCAAGAGGCTCCTGTGTTCAAAGGCATTCTTGGCCCTCATCTGTTGGTCGTCGCAAGAGCTAATAGAGCTCTTCATCATGGGAGATCTTTTCCCCAACCTCCTTATCAACATCGTCGCTATGCCCAAACCCGTCGCATTAGAACCTTTTCTCCTCAGCCTATTTTTTATATATGCCAGGATTCCCGGCCTCCATCACCTTCCACTTCATCCCCCATTTTATCTTGTCCACCTACAATTTTTTCTTCTTTTCCTGGCTATCCACCTTTTATCTCTTCTCCTAATCATGTTCTAGTTGCTCAGCTCATGTTTCTTTCTTTCCCTAATAGAATTCCCATCTATCATCGAGGTCCCTTCGATCCAAACCCTCATACCCATGAGCATGTCTTGAATCCCCCATTCCATTAGAAGCAGGACTAGCTCCCTCAGAAGGAGGCTCACCAACAACCACCAATGGATCCAAGGGTAACTTTTCCTTTTGACATGATCTATCCTTTTGTTGATCATTTAAGGTCTTCGGCACTTATTGGTAAGTTACAAACCCATGTTGATTTTGAGGATCTAATTACTTAGGCTAGTACTTCTTGGGAGGGCCTCTCGAAATTATTTCTATATGAGAAAGATTCTCTATTTTTTGTTGCAATTTTTTATTCTTTTGATTGCAAATCGACTATGGACAAATTTAAGGGTTGGTTCTGTTAAGATATTGGGATCTTTACTATGCCTTGGATCCCACATTTTGATGTTAATCTTGCCCTACCCTCATTTATGCTTCACTAGGTTTCTTTACCTCGCCTGCCATTAGAATATAGAGACCCTGCTAAGGTGGAGATTCTGGCTAGCACCTTAGGTATTTTTGTCAAGCACGATCTTGTCCCTTTTCTCCAGCCGCACCTCCCAATCAGAGTATGCCTTTTACTGAAGTAGTCTGAAAATCGACTGTCTAAACTCTCAATTTTTTCTAAATTTGGGGTTTAGAGTCAGTCTATTGAGTACCAGGATCCAACTTCTATTGACCATCTCTCTAATTCTTTGGGCCATTTTTTGCACCAGTGCCAGAATCTTGATAGGAATTCTTTTGTCATTTTCTAGAGCTTTTCCTCCAACCTTATGTTTTGCTCCCAAATCCCCTCGCTAGCTCCTTCTCCACTGCAGGTCACCTCCCAACCCCTTCTTCTCCTAACTCACATATACTTCCTTTTAGGCCTATTAGTTCAAAGGCTGCCAATATTTATTTTTTTAGCTCTATAGTCTCCACCTTTTTTTCTTATGTCAATCTTTTTCTCTTTTTAAAAGCTGCATCAGTTGTTAACAATTCACCTTTGCTTCAAATTAGGGCTCCTAAACCTTCTAGTCTGTCAGTCTCATCTTTCTCTCCTTGCTCTTTAGTCTTCTCATCAACATCATCTTCATCTAGCATCAACCTCCCTTGGTACCTCCCTATCTGTAAGGTTAATCTTCATTCTCTTTTTGTGTCATGGATTGATCGTCCCCTGCTCTCTCAGTGTCAATTTGCTAAAGAGGATTATGCTAATCAGGTTGTGCAGAATCTAATTTTCAATAGCCAACCCTTTTCTCCTGTCCCGTATTCTCCCACTCCTCTATTCATGGATCAAGAACTTTAGCTCATGTCTAATAACATCCTCATCTCAATTGCATCACAACTTATTGTTGAAATTGCGGCCAAAGAAAAGTTTCAAGATCAAAATTTGAATTGGATGAGTTCCTCTCTAGAAAAAGATAAGGGTTTTAACTATTCCTAGGATTTGTCTATATCTCAGTCACCTAGCTCTCAAGTATCTTTATCTCCAACATATATAGTTTAGACTCCTAGGAAAAGGGGTAGGAGACCTCTGGCCTCTAAAACTAAAGATGAAATAGAAGTAGGTATTCAATCTACTCTGTTGGATTCCTTTTCCCCAATCATTAGAACAAGGAGAGCATGTCACTCTTTGAATTCCCAATGAAGATTTTATCCTGGAATGTCAGGGGCATAAATACTCCTGATAAAAGAAGTAGAATCAAAAAAATTATCGACTCCTCTCAAGCTGATATCATCATCCTCCAAGAGGCTAAGTTATCTCAAGTCTCATATGAAAAGCTCATCTCCAAATGGTCCTTTTGGGATTCCTCCTATGTCCCTTCATCTGGGTGTCAGGAGGCCTCTTATCTCTTTGGAAGACCAAGGAAAGCAAGGTAAACTATTGTCTACAAATCCAAATTGGAAAATTTTTAAATTTTCTAGCTTTGATGCCACTTTTCTTTTGTTTAATGTCTATTTCCCTTCTTCCCCTCATGACAAATTTTTTTTGTGAGAATCCCTAGCTGACCAATTTAGTAGATTCCATGATCTTCCAACTATCTTAGGAGGAGATTTTAATTCCATCTGAGACTTAAAGGAAAAGTCTGGAGGAAACTCCACAACTCAGAGGGTTATAGATGAGTTCTCCTTCTTCATTGAAAATAATGCTTTATGTGACATTCCTCCTTCAAATGGTATGTTCACATAGACTAATCGTAGAGCAAGTCTTCCCATTTCATCCAGATTGGATAGATTCCTTATGTCTTGTGAGTTCAAATTGCTAAATTTCACTATCTCCTCATAAATTTTGGCTTCTTCAAAGTTTGATCACTTCCCCATCTCTCTTAACATCATTGCTTCAGGAAGTCAGAATAAATGATCAACCTTCAAATTTGAAAGCATGTGGCTTACTCATCCCCATTTCTTGTCTCTCCTTAAGGAATGGTGGGTAAGTGCCCCATTTTGGAAAGGAACCAGGATGTTCCAATTCTCAAATAAGCTCAAGTTTGTAAAGACAAACATTGTTATTTGGAACAAGGAGGTATTTAAAAATATTTTTCATCAATAATCTAGGATTGAAAATGAACTAGCACAAATTGTTGATCAGATCATTAAGGTTTAGGTCTGAACTCCCTTCTAGCTGCCAAACAACTATCCCTTTAGAAATATTGGCAAATTCTCTACTCTCAAGAGGAGATTTATTCGAGGAAAAAATCTTGAGAGCTATGGCTAAAAGAGGGTGATAGAAATAAAAAATTCCTTCCATGCTTCATCCAAAATAAGAAAGGCTTCATCTGTTGTCCTCTCTATCAAGGATGCGGTATCTGGTGAAACCCTTAAATCACAACAACAAATTAGTAAGGAAGGGGAATGTTTCTTTAAAAAGTTGTTAGCCCCAGTCTTCCCCCTACCTATCAATCAAGAGGCTATCGATGGCTTGCTGCACTCCATTCCCACCCTCATATTAGGCAGGGATAATGAATAGTTAATGAGACCTTTTTCCCTAGAGGAAATTCATTCTGTTGTCTTCTCTATGTTGCCTGATAAGGCACCTAGACCAGATGGTTTTACTATGGTGTTTTATCAACAATGTTGGGATGTGATTAAATTGTATCTGTTGCTGGCTATAGAAGAGTCCTGAAAATACGGCTATGTTCTCAAGAATTTTAACACTACCAATCCTGCTCTAATCCCCAAAATCAAAAATCCTAGCACATTTGCTAATTTCAAACCTATCTCCCTCGGTAACTCTATTTAAAAAATTATCACTAAAGCAATCTATCTTAGGTTAAAACCTATCATTCCATCAATTATTTCTCCTCAACAGGGAGGTTTTGTCCCAGGTAGGGAGACTTAAGAAGTGGTGCTAGTTGCTCTTGAAGTTCTCCACACTATTGAGTCATCTCAAATCCCATCTTTTGTTTTGAAACTTGACATGATGAAAGCTTATGATAAAGTTAATTGGTCTTTCCTTCTTAAAGTTCTCCAAAAATTTGGATTTTCAGAGGCATGGTGTAAATGGATAAAGCACTACCTCTCAAGAGCATCTTTTTCAGTATTAATTAATGGTGTCCCCTCAAGTGCTTTCTGTGCCTCCCAAGGAGTTTGGCAAGGTGATCCTCTATCCCCATTCCTATTTATTATTATGGCGGAGGCATTCAGAAGATCTATTCAAGCTGAAAAATATTTGCATAACTAGAAAGGTATTTCAAGTCCTAATTCTTCCCTCTCTATTTCCCACAAATTCTTTGCAAATGTTACGCTCTTGTTTGGTAAAGTGAACATTAAAGAGGCTAAATGCATTAAGTAGGTTTTAGACACTTACACATTAGGGTCAGGTTAAGTCATTAATCCTCTCAAATCCAAACTTCATCTATTTTTTACTCCACAACTTATTCAGAACATAATTTCTAGCATTTTTGGTTTTCCCCTTAACACCTTGCCATTTGCATACCTCGGCATTCCCTTCTTCTTTGGTCAGGGCCAAGTCTTCCTATTGGGACTCAGTGATCTCCAGGTTGAAAAATAGAATTTTTGCCTAGAAGGCAAGGTGGTTATCACTTTCTGACAAGATTCTGCTCATCCAAACTGTGTTAATAGCCATCCCTAACTATTATATCTCTGTCCTTCAAGCCCCAAATTTAGTTGTTTCATGTATTGAAAAGATCATGCGTTCCTTCCTCTAGACCTCTAACATGACCAATGAAAAGAAAGTCCCTTTGGTATCACTAGAGAAACTATCAATAAGTAAAGCATCTGGAGGGGCAAGACTACATGACTTATCCCTCAGGAACAAATCTTTTGGTGGGAAGTTAGTTTGGAGTATGTACTCTAAGCCTCAGGCATTATGGTGTCAAATTATGCAAGCCAAATACTTAGATACCCCCAATCCAAATATAATTTTTACCATCTCTAATCCTCCTTCTAGGTCACCTACTTGGAATTTTATGGTCTCATCTAGATCTGTTGTTACTAAATTTCCATCATGGCAAGTTCATAATGGATCTAGTGTTTCATTCTAGAAAGATTCATGGAATGGATTCCCCCCTCTATGCTCCATGTCCTCATTAGATCAAGCTATGCATGTTGCTTCAACTTTGTGGGGTGAGCTATTGATTGACTATGTGGATCATGTGGACTTAATAACATACCAGGCTACTTGGAAAGATCCAAGTATCCTCCCTATATATATGTCTACTACTAAAGAGTTATTGGATATCCTTGACACTCGTTTGATCTATATGTCAAATGGTAGTGATAAACTAATTTGGTACCCCCTCTAAAGATGGAGTATATTCCATTAAGTTGGGCTATAGTGCCCTGCAAAATATGATCAATCAATGTAGTATCCAACGGGGCTTCTCTTTTTGCTGGGATAAGGAAGTTCTCCCTAAGGCAGGAGTCTTTTCATGGCTTGATATTCAAGGTAAGATCCTTACCAGTGACAGGTTAGCTAGGCTTCACATAGCAATTCAATTTAATTGTGTTCTATATAATTATCACTTGGAATCCTCAGACCATCTTCTTGTCCATTGTCTCTTTGCCCAACAGTGTTGGTCCTTTGTTATGAACAAATTATCTATTTCTTTCCCTCTCCCTAAATCATTGTGGGAACTCTTCCAATCTTGGCCAACTTTACATTCTAATTCGCTATTTTCATGCTTATGGTATATCATTCTTTCATCAATAGTTTGGTCGATTTGGTGGGAAAGGAATAAAAGAATATTCAGGAAAATCAATTCGGACATCTCCTCAATTTTGAACTCTATTGAGAGGTTGATTTTTGAAGACATTAATAGCATTTCCTCTCTTCATTTTAATCCAAATACAACATTCACATCTTGGGATTCTTTAGTAATAGCTAACTGGAAATATATTTCTTTCCCTTCTTCACCTATCTTCCCTAGTATCAGGAAATCCCCTATTTGCAGATCTGATGTTAAGTGGATACCTCCCAAGTCCCCTTCCATCAAATTAAATTTTTATGGCTCTTCGAGAGGGAATCCAAGGGAGTTAGGTATTGGTTGTTTCTTAAGAAATTAGTTAGGTAAGGTTATTTCTCTATTAGCATGTCCTATCTACCCAGGTACAAATAACATGGTCAAAGCTATTGCTTTGTTGGAAGGACTTAAACTTGAAAAAAAGATGATGATTACTAACCTCCATATTGAAGGAGATTCGTCGGTAATCATTAATGCTTGTATTGATAGAAATATTTTGAACTGGCAGTTGAAGTATATCCTTCTTCAAATCTGAGGTCTCATTGATTCCTTAAATAGCTTTGTGTTATCTCACACATATCATGAGGGTAATTGTTTGATAGGTTTTTTGGCCAACCTGGGTTGTGACAAGGTTACATTGGACCCCTCCATCTCCTTAATGATATTAATAAGTACCCGAATCTACTTGTTATTATTGTGAAGGAATCTATCCAATGTTAATCTTAGTTACTTTTAAATGTGACACAGGATCTTTTTCTACTCTAATTAGTGTTGTGGTGGCCACTAATTAGATTAGGAAAATTATTATCTAAGCTATGTCGTATGGGCGTATCTAGTTTTAATTCATGTTATGACATGTCAAATGTAACTTTGCCATTTCTTTCTTTGATGAACATATCTTTAAGTTCCCTACAACAATTATGTCCTAATGTGAAAAGGACATGACAAAGTGGCTAAGTATATTTGGCATCTCATAAATGTAATCATGTTATGACATGCCAAATTCCACCTTGTCATTTCTTTTTCTAGGTGGACACGGTTATGATTGTTCTCTGGATACTATCTGGCATTGTGATTTAGTCCTATCTTGATAAAGGAATGCCAAATTGGAAATTATTATTTGGCACGGCATAATTTAATCAGCACATGTATTCATCCCTACTTGGC